>JAYDZK010000112.1:16652-44180 GCA_034509185.1 Euphonia xanthogaster | reverse complement strand
TCTCTGTGGCGCAATCGGTTAGCGCGTTCGGCTGTTAACCGAAAGGTTGGTGGTTCGAGCCCACCCAGGGACGGAGCCGTTCCCTTTTGCCCTCTTTTCCCGGGATGGACGGAAGCGGACACGGAGAACCTTCCGGGGGCAGGGATCAGCTCCCGCCGCTCCCTCCGAGGTGGAGAAGCAGCTGCCGGTGTCCCCAGACCGTCCCCGCAGTGCTCCCTCGAGGACGCTTTGAGACATTAAAATCGCACCTGAATTCCTGTTTCTATCCAAATCCCGTATTTTGCCTCAAAGTTAAGCTGAAGGGGGTCCTAAGGCTGCCAGACTGAGCTTCTCCTCTCTGAAAACTCCTGTAAATTCAATTTCTCTGCCCTGAGATGATGGAATTCTCGAATTGCCATGATTCCCGAACTGCCGCATTCCTGTTTAACCCCGGGCACGAGGCGGTGCTGGAATCGATGCCAGGGATCCCCCCCGGCTCTGCCCGGGGCTGTTCTCACCGGGCGGAACGCGGGCTCCGGCTCCTGACAGGTCCTTTTTGTGACGGAAAACCCCTCAAAAAGGCACTTTAAAAACAGGATTTTAAAATAGGATTTAAAAATGGGATTTAAAACCACAGCGGGCACGGGCCAGGCTCTGCCTGCACATCGGGGCCGGGATGTGGCGTAACCCCAACCCTGCCCTCCACCCTGTGCCGGCGCTTCCCGAGGAAATTTTTGGGAGAATCCCCTTTGGATCGGCGAGCTCGGGGCTGTGTCCCCACCCTTGGAGATGCGGCTGTTCTCCTGACGGATCCAGCTGTGCCACCCCCCGATTGATCCAGCTGTGCCCCGCTTGATCCAGCTGTTCCCCAAGCCAGCTGTGCACCCATTGATCCATTTGCTCCCCATTGCTCCAGCTGTTCCCCCACTGATCCAGATGTGCCCCCATTTATCCAGCCCTGCCCCGATCCAGCTGTTTCCTCATTTCCAGCTGTTTCTCCATTTTTCCAGATGTTCCCCCCCGCCGCACTCCCGTCATGCCTAGCGCGCTCACTGTGACTCGTCACTTTCCCGCCCCACCCACCCTCCCCTGCCTCAGCCAATCACATGCGCGCGCTCCAGAGGCTCCCGCCAATCCCCAGCAGTCTCCGGCTCCAGGCGACGGCGGCGGCCAATGGCGAGCGTGGAAGGCGAAACCACTGGCGGCGGTCACCAATGGGAAGCGTTGGGGTGAGAGCGGCGGTGGTAGTGACCAATAGAAAGTGGCGAGGGCGGGACCAGCGGGGGCGACAGCCAATGGGAAGCGGTGAGGGCGGGAGCGGCGGCGGCGCGGCGGGGCTGGAGTGGGGCCTGTGTAGAGACCGGGCCGGGAGCGAGCGGGGGCGCAGCGGGGCCGGCGTGGGGACGGAGCAGTGACACAGCAGTGATAGAACGGTGACACGGCGGTGACTGAGGGGTGACCGAACAGCCGCAGCCATGGTGAGACCTGGGACGGCACCTCCGGGGCCCGGCACAGCGCGGGGGAGGCTCGGGGCGAGGCCGCTCCGTGAGGGGAGGCCCGCGGGGAGCGGGGCAAGGAGCGGCCGGGGATGAGCCCCAGCTCGGGGTGGTCGTACCGGGACACCCCGGAGGCCGCTCCGGTGTCCTGAGCCACCGCTCCGTGCAGTCGATCATGTCCTACAACGGCGGGGCCGTCATGGCCATGAGGGGCCGGGGCTGTGTGGCCATTGCCGCGGACCGGCGCTTCGGCGTGCAGGCGCAGACCGTGACCACGGACTTCCAGAAGATTTTCCCCATGGGCCAGAGGCTCTACATCGGCCTGGCCGGACTGGCCACGGACGTGCAGACCGTGTAAGTGAGGGCCCGGTAGGGGCTGGGGCTGGGATTAATGGGAATTAACAGTGCCAGTGCTGCTGTGCCTGGTTCTGCTGTTGGGAGAGGTTTGGAAATGAAGCGGCCTGATGTGATTTGGGATCACATCACTGCTGGAGTTGGGATTTCACTGCTGCATTGGGATCACATCACTGCTAGAGTTGGGATTTCACTGCTGCAGTTGGGATCACATCACTTCTAGAGTTGGGATTTCATTGCTAGAGTTGGGATTTCACTGCTAAAATTCAACTTGCACTGATGAAATTGAACTTTCACTGCTAAAATTCAACTTTAACTCCTAAAATTCACTTTCCACTGCTAAATTCAATTTTAACTCCTAAAGTTGAACTCTCACTGCTAAAATTCAACTTTCACCCCTGAAATTCCACTTTTCCTCCCACAGTTCCAGCTCAGCTGCAGCAGCAGCTGCGTGTGCAGGCCTCGGTGCTGGTGTCTGTCAGCAGCAGAAGCAGCCAGGCCTGGCTGAGGGGAAGGAGCAGGACCCTGCAGTGCTTTAAGCCCAGCTCTGATCTCTTGCAGGGCCCAGAGGCTGAAGTTTAGGCTGAACCTCTATGAGCTGAAGGAAGGGAGGCAGATCAAGCCCCAGACCTTCATGAGCATGGTATCCAACCTGCTCTACGAGAGGAGGTAAAACTGCAAAACTGCAATTTCTGTGTGGTGCCAGGGAGGGCTGAGGATGCTGGAGTGGCTGAAGGAGCCTGGATCATTTCCTGCTGTCACCACCCCATCCCTGAGCACATTTTTGTTCTCTTGGGGTGACATTTCCTCCCCAAATTGTCTCAAACAGAATCAGTTGTCAAAGCAGAACAAACTCCTGCTGCTGTGCCAAAACCATTGCAGGGCTCTTATTGAAAGGAGCTGTGGGATGGTTTCTGTGCCTGGAAAACATTTCTGAGGGATGTGGGACTGCACCAGGGCTTGGGCTGGGGACAGCTCTGGGGACTGGGATGGGAGGAGGGAATGGCTGGGTTGGAAATTCAGGGAAGGGAGGGTGAGCTCTGGGAATGGTCACAACCCCAAAGTTGCCAGAGCTCCGGGGGACAGCGCCAGGGCTTGGACTGGGGACACTGTGGGGACAGCTCCAGACTGTGCTTTGGGGACTGGGACAGGAGAAGGGAATGGGTTGGAAATTCAGGGAAGGGAGGGTGAGCTCTGGGAATGGTCACAATCCCAAAGCTGCCAGAGCTCCTGGAGTGTTCAGACATCACTGCTTGGCACAGGCTGGGATTTTGGGGATTGTTCCATGCGGGGATGATCCCTGTGCTCCCTCTGGGCTGTCCCTGTCCCCAGGGCTGTCCTGAGCCCAGCTGTGTCCCCAGGTTTGGTCCCTACTACACGGAGCCAGTGATTGCGGGGCTGGACCCGCTCAGCCACGAGCCCTTCATCTGCTCCCTGGACCTCATTGGCTGCCCCATGGTCACCGACGACTTCGTGGTCAGCGGCACCTGCTCCGAGCAGATGTACGGGATGTGCGAGTCCCTGTGGGAGCCCGACATGGTCAGTGGGACTGGGGTCACCTGGGATAGTGTGGGGTCACCTGGGATCTCCTGGGATCCATGGATTCAGGAGTTCTCCCTCCCGTGCTCACTGGAGATGCTGAGCTGGGGAGAGGCTTCATTCCAGTTGTGCCTTCAACAACCTGAGAGGGGAAGCTTGTAGGGTTTTGGGGAATTTGGGTGAAATTTCTGGGGGGATGTACAGCCCAGGTGAAGCCCTGTGCTCCCTCTGTGCCCCAGGAGCCTGAGCACCTCTTCGAGACCATCTCGCAGGCCATGCTCAACGCAGTGGACAGAGACGCCATCTCCGGCATGGGCGTGGTGGTGCACGTCATGTGAGTGCTGGGCTTCCTGGGGAGCCCCGGGGGCTGGGCACTGCCTTCCTTCCCTCAGGGATCCCCAAATCCAGGGGCTGGGTACTGCCTTCCCTTCGCTCCGGGGATCCCCCAAATCCTGCCCCTCCTCAGCCAGGCTCTGTCCCTTCCCAGGGTTTGATTTTGCTGGTGCAGTTTCTTGCTGGAGCCAAAAAATGACTCATGGAGTTTGAGTCTGTCTGCTCAATTCCCTGGCTGCATTCCTGTGGGATTGAGGATGCAATCCTGGAATTTTGAGTCCTGCTGCTCAGGGATTCCGTGGCTGCATTCCCATGGGAATGAGGAGCTCTGCCCACCATGGATGCAGCATTAACTCCCACCTCTGTCACCAGCTGCCTTTGGAAAATCCCATTTTGCTCCTGCAGCACCCCAAACCTGGGAGCTCCCCACAATGATGGGTTTATTTATTGTTGTCACAACCACCTGAGCTCCTGCACCTGGGACTTCCCAAGGCAGGACAAGCTCTAGGAAGAGTTTAAACCTGGGTTTAGCAGTAAATAATCTCCTCTTTTTTCCTTTCCAGAGAGAAAGACAAGATCACCACCAGGACCCTGAAGGCTCGCATGGATTAGCCCAGCCCAGCTGCTCTGTGCCACTCGTGACTTTTTAAAATAAAACTCTGCCCTGAACTTCCCTCTTGGTGCCTCTGAGCAGGGTCAGGGTGTCACCCTGGCTGCCAGGACACGGCAGTGACCCAGGGGTGTCACCCTGGCTGCCAGGACACAGAGGTGGCCCCAGGGATGTCACCCTGGCTGCCAGGACACAGCAGTGACCCAGGGATGTCACCCTGGCTGCCAGGACATGGCAGTGATCCCAGGGGTGTCACCTTGGCTGCCAGGACATGGCAGTGATCCCAGGGGTGTCACCCTGGCTGCCAGGACACAGCAGTGACCCAGGGGTGTCACCCTTCATCCAGTCCATCCCTTCAGCACCTCCCAAATTGGGATGGAAATACAAATTATCCCAAGCAAGCAGAGGGAAAACTTAACCCTGTCCAGGGACACCTTGACTGTCCCAGGTTGCTCCAGCCTGGCCTGGGACATTCCCAGGGATGGATCAGCCACAGCTGCTCTGGGAATTCCATCCCAGCCCTTCTGGGGGGGGGATTCCTTCCCATTTAAACCCTGCCCCTTTCCCAGTTTTCCCCCAACCTGTGCCCCCCAGGACTCCCCATGCTGGAGGAGCAGCTGAGGGTGACCCCTCAAAGAGCACAGCAGGGAGGACCCAGATGTACACAAAGTTTTAATTTTATTTCTTTTTTTTTTCTCTGGTGGGAGACTCATCTTGTAACACGCATGCATTTCAAAACAGTAACAGTGTCTCAAACTGCTCCTAGCAAACAGACAAGCACAGAGGACTTCAAATTCCTATTTAAAAAACAGCAGTGAAAAAACCTAGAATGTACTTTTTTTTTTTACTTTTAAATTTTTTTTTAGTTTTTTTAGGTTTATTTTTATTTTGTTTAGTTTTTAGATTAAACTTAATTTATTCACATTTTTTTCTTTTCAATTCACTTGCACTGATTATCCCTGCCCACCCTCGTGACCTGTATGTGGAATCTGCTCTCTCCACTCCCATCCAGCTGCTTGGGCAGCCCCAGAACAGCAGAAATATTGAGTGGTTTCCACTAAAAATGATGTGTCCAGAGCTCTGCCATCCCAGTTATCCATGGGATCCATCCCACAGAGCCAGGACAACAGGCAGGGGCTGAGGGGGACACTGGGAGTGGCTCTGGAGGAAGGGGACATTTGGGAATTCAGGGCTGTGCCCGTGCTGGGGACACCCCCCTGGTTTTGGGGAAAATCCTTCAGCTGGGGGTGAAATTCCAGGTGCAGCTGGAGGGGAGGCCTGGAAAAGGACTGCATAGTAGTCATGGATTGGGAATATCCACCACCACAACCTCCTCACATCCTTGAGCCTGCCCCAGCTGGGAAAGCAGGGATTTCCTCCCAAAAAACAACAACAACACAAACAACCCCCACCCCCCAAACAACAACAACAACAACAAATTAAAAAAAAACCCAAACAAACAAAAAAAGAAAAAACATAAAACCTAAAAAAAGGAAATAAGACTCAAAGTGGTTCAGATTTTCTTGTTGTGTTGATCCAGATTCCAAGCTGGGATTGGGGGAGTGTGGCCTCCCCCTGCTGCCCCACGGGGTGAACTCTGTCCCCAGTGGGGTGAATTCCATCCCCATGGGATAAATTCCATCCCAGCAGGATGAATTCCATCCCCACATGGTGAATTCTGTCCCCATGAGATTAATTCTGTCACCAGTGGGGTAAATTTTGTCCCTACAGGATGAATTTTGTCCCCATGGGGTGAATTCTGTCCCCACAGGATGAACTCCATCCCCATGGGATGAATTCCCAATTAATTCCATGATTGTGGCTCAGGATGGAGCCCAGGCCAGGCAGGGGTGAGGAGGAACAGAGGGAAGGCTCCCACAGCTCCTGGGGCTGCTCCCCAGATCCCAGCCCTGGGGAGCCCTGGAAGCCCCAGTTCCCACCCCAGCAGCTCTGCTGTGCATTTATTGCACTCCTGGAGCAGAGCTGGCTCTGCCTCCCCTCTCCCACTCTAATTTCGGGGTTGTCCCAATAGGGAAGGGGGGAATTCCCAGCTCAAAGGAGATTTTGGGATTTTTAAATCCCTCAGGAATTCGGATCCTGCAGCTCCTCCTGCCTCAGGCACTGCAGAGGGGGAGATGCTGCTCACTGATTATTTGGAGCTTCACTGGACCAAATTTTGCTTTTTTTTTTTGGAAAAAAAAATCCTGAATTCTGCTGCAAATCCTGTCAGTTAAATGCGTTCTGCAAGGTTCATGCTAAGGACAAGGATATCTACATTCAGCAAAAACTAGAATTAAACCCACACCAAAGCCAGACAACAAACTAGCACAAGCAGTTGTAAAACCAGAATTGAAAGGGCTGGGTTTTCATTTTTTTTCTTTTTTTTTTTTTTAAATACTTGAGTTAAAAAAGTGACCTAAAACAAGATTTAAAAGAAAAAGAAAAACCCAACAAAACAAAGCAAAACAAAAAGAAAAGAAAACAATCAGAAAGAAAAAGTCCCTTTTAAAAACAAATCAAAATATTTGCAGCTTCACTTCTTGTTCTGGTAATAAAAAATACTGTATAGAAACAAAAATTAGCATTTTTAAGGTAATGCTACTTCTCCAAATGTAAACAATATACAAAAATGCTTCTGTTAAACAAAGTTACATACCTGGGTAATACATCATTAGGTGAGAAAATTGCATTTAATCACTTTAATACACAATATGGCAACTGGACAGAAGGGACCCCACAGATTCACCTGAAACAGCCAAATTTAATCTCAGCAGGAGTCTGGAATAAGAAAATATTCCCTGCTCTCAATTTTTGTCAGAACTCTGTAAGGATTTCTGCAGGAATTCCCTGTTTTTTGACTGGATTCCTTATTCATTACTCTGGAATTCAATAATGGGGATATTTTGCCATCTTCACTGTCCTTTCTCTGGGTTTGCTCTGTGGTGTTCACCCACCTCCTGCTCTCTTCCTCCCTCCTTTTTCTCCTCTTTATTTATTTATGTGTTTTTTTTTTTTAACAGATGATTTCAAGATAAAACAACTTCCAAGCTACTTTCCCCAAAAGGAGAAGGGCAAACTTACCAGGTCAAAGTTGCAGATTCAATGCAGATTTTTTTTGTTGTTTTTTTTTTTTTAACTGTCAGGAATAAAAAATGATTGGTGTTTAATTCCTAATTAGCAGTAAACTTAAGTGCTTATTAAGAGAGAAGCAACCAATATAATGCCCACAAAACGAAGCTGATGATGCCCTCTAAGTCCTCCCTTTTTTTTTCTTTTTTAAAGTATTTTTCAGCTGCATTTGGGTCGTGGCTTTTCCATCTCCACATCTTAAGACCCCCCCAGCCTCCCACAGGAAAGGGCAGCAGAAATTTGTGCCACGCCAAAGGGAACTACCAAAAATCCTCAAATCCCATCAGGACCCCTAATTTTTCATTTTTCCAAAATTCTATTTACAGTGCACCCTCAGGGGCTTCAATTTCAGCCCCTCCCAAAGTGAGACCTGTGGGGGGGTTCACATCAGGAAGGGGAAATGGGGAGAGGGTGAAGAGGAAATAAAACCAAAAAAAAAATCCCCCAAACCCAACATTCAGAATCCAGCCAGAGGCAGGGTTAGTTTAGGGGAATTACCAGGGTGTGATGAGCACCAGTTATGTCTCAAAAAGGACCAAAATTCCACACAGCAAGAACTGTTACAGCACAGGACAGACACTCCCAACAGCTTATTCCCCAAACAAAGGCATGTGTGAAAAACAGTTCCAAGGCAGATTAAGCAACATGTTTCAACTGCAAAGAGGTTTGTTCAAAACTCTACATCCTGCTTAAAAAGAGAAAGGAAATTAAAATTAAAAAAAACCAAACAACAAATCCCAAAATAAAGAACCAAAGTTCTGTTGTGCAGCAGAGCTAATGAAACCCACAGCGAGGCTGCTGAGCTTGGCTGTGAAAGGGTTAAAGGAGACAAAACAGGACGATTTCAGTCACTCCAATCACTCCCAAAATCCTTCGGGGGGGCTGGAAAAGAAATCTGGTGTGAGAGTTCAACCATTTCCACTCCTGGAGGGTGGAGCAGGGGGGTTTGGAGCAGGATGAGCCCAGCTCCCAGCACTCCCCCCTGGCAGCCAGGCCAATTCCTTCTGTGCAAGTCACATTTTTTAAAATAAAACACAAAAAACCAACCCAGCAACCTCTGTCAGGACACAGATTCAAGTACCTGTTGCAGATGAGGTGGGGAAGGAAGACTGAATAATTAATTAGCTAATTAACACTGGCAGGATTGTGATGGTGACCTCGGAGCCATTCCTGGCTGAGGAAATGGACCAAAATCTTAGCCTGGATCTACAGGTACAAAAATGCCTTTTTAAAATTTTTTTTCCTCTTCTTTTAAGGAAATCTTCAGAGCTGGCCAATTAAAATCACCCCAGGTCCGAGCACATAATGAGCTGAGGTTGGTCAATGCCTCTCTCAGTTCTCTGCTTGTTTTTAGCTTTTAGGAGTTACACCTTTTTATTTTTTCAGACATCATCTTTGGTAGATGTTCATTTCCCTCATCTTTCTTGTAAATCAAGTGCAGTTACAAAAAAGTGGTTTGTTTTTTTTCCTTTTTTTATGTTACTTAAATTAACCAAAAAAATATAAAGTGTCCCAGTCTGAATTTACCTAAAGTTCAGCAACTCCTCCTTTTTATCAGAGTTATATTTTCCATCCTTGAAATGGTAAGTTATTTTCCTTCCAATTCCTACTGAGAGGGAAATAAAGGGTTGTTTTTTTTTCTTTTTCTGGCCAAGCCAGTCCAATAAAACAACAACAACAACACCACAAAAAACAAGGAGTGGTTTGTGAGTCAGGCACTGCTGAATGTGACCCCTTGGGGACAGTGCCACATGTGTCCCAGCCCCTCAGCAGAGAGGAGAAAACGTCACTGGGCAGAAAGAGCTGTGCCGGAACAATGCACTTGGCTTGTTTGGAAAAGCCCTCAAATCTGAGATCTGGGCACTTCTGGAACGCCAGACCCAGAGGTGCAGCGGGTGCAGCGAGGATGAGGATGGGTTTTGTCACACAGTGCCACACGTGCCCCACACGGTGCCACAGGTGTGCCCCAGTGCTGCTGCAGTGTCTGTGCTGTCCCAGGCTGCAGGAGGAGCTTCCAGGCCTGCCTGCAGCCCTGCAGCAGGATGTGACCCTATGTCAGGATGCTGGAGATGAACTCGTTGAAGCGCTTTGAGTACTGCTCGGGGTTCACCGTGGAGATCTCGGCTCCGGCCTGCGGAGAGACAGCGCATCGGGAGGGGGGTCAAGGAGGGGTCAGTGTGGGCAGGATGGTCAGAAAAAGGGCAGGGAGGGGGCAGGAAAGGGTCAGGGAGGTCAGAGGAGTCAGGGAGGGCAGGGAGAAGGCAGGGTCACAGTCCCTCTGCTGGGGAGGATCCATGGCTAAGGGAAAACCCAGCAGGTCTGGAGAGATCCCCAAAGAAAATGACTTTAGCTCCAGCTGCATGCCCAGTCAGGGCACTGGGTTTGCCCCTGCGTGGCTCACAGGTTTAGGAGCACGAGAGCTCCCAGAGCAGTCAGGGAGTGTGAGGATGGATTTCAGGAAAAGGTTTAGCACCCACAGGGGGTTTGAGCACTGGAACAGCTCCCCAGGGAATGGTCAGGCCCCAGGGCTGCCAGGGTGGGATTTGGGGTCTGTGATGGGTCCCCTCCACCACAGCACATCCCAGGAATCCACACAAACTCCCCAGGGTGCTGGCTGGGCTGGACTCCACCTTAAAGGTAATTCCAACCTCAGCAATGCCCTGATTCCATGTCCTGCTAGGCTGGGCTTTCCCAAGCCCTGCTGGAAGCTCAGGGGGGCTGCCAGGACACAGAGGTGACCCAGGGGTGTCACCCTTCATCCAGTCCATCCCTCCAGCACCTCCCAAATTGGGATGAAGATACAAATTATCCCAAGCAAGCAGAGGGAAAACCTAATCCTGAGGCGACATGGAGGGAAGTGCTGAGCACGGGGGCTGGAGAATTCCCACCCTGGCAGGAAAATCAGTGTCAGGGGACACCTTCCCCCCCAGGAGATGCTGCAGAGCAGAAGCCCCAGACCCAACAGCCCCCCTGGGCAAGGCTCACCCCGTGTTTCACTGTCTTGGCAGCGTGTGCAGCTTTCTTCTTGGTGTCGTAGGGTGTGAGGATGTCGATGATGGCCATGAAATAAACCTCCTTCCTGGGGGCACCTGGGGGCACAGCAGGGACTCAGTCCCCTGGGCACAGCCAACTGCACCCCTATCTCCAAAAAACCCCCTGGGCACACTCAGCTTCATCCCCCTCCTCTAAAGACACGTCCTTCCAGCCAACACCAGGGACTGCCCAGCAAAGCAGTGACAGCCCTCCCATCTCCTGGACTCCACATTAAAGGTCTTTTCCAACCTCAGCAATGCCTTGATTCCATGTCCTGCTAGGCCGGGCTTTTCCCAAGCCCTACTGGGAAGCTCAGTGTGGCTGCCAGGACACAAGAATGGCCTCAGGGGTATCACCCTGGCTGCCAGGACTGACCCACCTTACTGAGCCTGGGACACCTCCCCTTTCCCTGCCCTCCATCCTTCCTCCACAGTTCCCTCACACCCTCCCTGCCCTCCACCCTTTTGCCACAGTTCACTCACACCCCATCTACCCTCCACAGCTCCCTCACACCCTCCCTGCCCTCCACAGCTCCCCACAGCTCCCCCCAGACCCTCCCTGCCCTCCATCCTTCCTCCACAGCTCCCCCACAGCTTCCAGCCTTCCCCACTCACTCTCGTGGCTCTTCATGGCATAGACATCCACGGAGGGGTCAAACTCCCCGGGCCCAAAGAACCGCGGGTAGTTGAGGAGGTTGCCAGGGCTGTCGGGGGGGGTCCCGTAGGAGGAGATGGGGTTCCCCCCCAGCCCGTCGTTCTCGCACTCCTCATCCTCTGCCCGCTCCTCCACCTCCATCTCCTCCTGTTCGGCCCGGTCCACGTCGTGGATGCCCACCAGCAGGCTGTAATCCATGATCTTCAGCTGGGCTAAAAACTGGGAGAGAGGCAGCAGTGAGACCGGGCATGCACAAGGGGTGGGGAAGGGTCAGCCCTACCCTGCAGTGCCTCCCTAAGGGCTGGCGTTGAGAGCTAAACCCTCCTGAGACTCCAGAGAAGCTGCACAGGCCCCTGCCCTCAGGACAAGGCTGGTGCAGGAGGAGTCGTTCTGCAGCCCTGGAGCCAGCAGTGAGGATGCACGTGGCAGCAGCTCTCTGGCCACAGAGAGCAACAGACAACTTTCCCAGGTCTTTCTGGGGAAAGGCCGTGAGAAGATTAGAGAAAAGAATAGTAAATAATTCTTATCTTTACTTTTCCACCTGTTGTTGTGTATTGCTGGCTGGGGGTTTATGCACAAATCACAAAAGGGGTGGGACTGCTGGGGAAGGCGTCTCAAGCTGTTGTATTTCCAGCATCAGTCTCATTACATGCTTATGACAATGGGAAGATGCCAGCAGCTCACATTTTTGGTAGTAGACAAAGAATGGAACAACTTTAAAAGTTTTTTGAGCAATCACACAAAGCAAAAGCCTATTGACAGTAGTTCTAACCAACCACTATAAGCACATGTATCTTCAGTTAAAACAATGCTTGCTTATTTCAAATAAAATACCTGCTTGTAAGCCTTAAGATACAATGCACAGAGATCCATTATTAAGCTTAGAACTTCCTAGCATCTCGCTAGATAGACTTTTCTGTAGCTTAGGGAGTGAAGGGATGCAGTGAGGGGAGACAGAGCAGAGCTGTCCCTCAGGAAATTACCTCCACGTCCCGCTTCAGCTTCTCAAGGAAGTTCTTTTTACTCTCTTCTCCAACATGCAGCTTCTGACCCTCATTCAAGAAGTCGTTGTCCTTGAACGTTGGGAGATCCTTGGCCTGCAACAAAAAGCCTGAGGTGAAATTCCCCAGCCCGCTGCCAGGGGAGGGCTGGCCCACAGAGCTGGCAGCAGCAGGGTGTGGGTGCAAGAGCCCCTGCTCAGTCTGGGGTCTTGGGGTGCCCAAAGTCCACTGAGGATGGAAAGGGCATCAGGCAGAGCACAGGAAGTGTCAGGGAATCTGCGGGCTCAGCCGGACTCATAGGGAAGCTCGAGGGAGATGTGGAGCAAGTCAGCTTTAAAAACTGCTCAGCTGGGCCAGGGATGCTCCAAGCAGCTCCCAGAATTGAAATGAAATTAATGAAATAAATTAATTTTCTTGGCTTTTGACTGCAGGGGGAAAGGGGTGAAGGCTTCGGGAAAAAAAACCCAAACAAAAAAGCCAAACCTTCTCTTCCTAAAGATTTGAGGAAAAAATTCACCCCATGTTTTTTTGAGGGATCTGCCTGCAGCAGGCCTGAGGATTCTGGGCATGTGGGAGAACTTGGAGCCCCTTTGTGCCTCAGGGTTTCAATTCTTTAGTGACACAGCAGTCTGGGGTGGCTCTGTGAGCTCACATGAACCACCCAGCTGCACGGGCCAGGGAGTTATCTGGGGATTCAGGGCAAATGGGAGTTCCCTGCTGCTGGCTGGGATCTTTTAGGGCAGGCTGGAGCAGACCCCAACCTGAAAATACTATGTGCAGAACATGGACCAGCACAAGGCACTGCTGGGATTTCCACAGGGATTTCAAGGCAGCAGCACAGAAGTCCTGCAGAGGAAGGAGGCTCAGCCCTAAATTCCCCCACTCAAGCCAGGTTTAGGAATGTGCCCAGGTTTATAAACCAGGATCTGGTTTATAAATCTTCTGGTGGAAGATCTACCCCTGACCTGCCTGGGGCTGGTACCTGGGGTGCTGTGAGGAAACCCTTCCTTAAGGAACAGCACTGCCCTCAGGTGTGGTTTGGCTCTGCTGGGACTGTCCCCCACTTCTGGCAGTGCCACCATAACACAGCAGGGCAGGCAGAGCCAGCTCCCTGCCAGCCTGAAAGGGGGGACAGAGGCAGGGTGAACTCAGGGCCTGTGGAACCTCCCCTGCTCAAAACTCCTGTGAAAAAGGGAATGGAAAGGAAAAGAAAATGGAAAAGGGAACTCAGTTGGATCTGTCTGCTTCCAAGCACCAGGAGAAAGGAAAGGCTGGCCAGGGATGGCTCCATACCTTCTCTTTATCACTTGCTTCCCTGGATACTGTTGAGCCCTAATAAAGAAAAAAACAACAAAAACAAAAACAAAAAAGAAAATATCATTATTGCACTTTGAGTCACATTCCCAATGAATTAACTGACACCATTTCATTTCTCCATGCAGGAAAACAATCAAAGCATTTTTAAAATAAGTGCTCAGCTCCCTTCTGGTGATCTCCTGGAATGGGGGAATGGACCAACATTGAACCTCCATGCACAGCCTCCCAAAACCAGATCCCCTGAGCAGACCCCAAAGCCCAGGACCCTGCCAAAGGGGGGTTCCAGGCCCAACCCCAAGAGTTCTGATGCTTCAGGTTTTAGTTTTTATATTTTTCAGATTCTGTTATGCTTTAGTGTGTGCGTCTGGGCTCCACATTATGGGATGGTATGCTCTCTGCACAGAGCAGGGAGACAAAACAGCTCCTTCTCCATTCTATAACTGGCCTCTGCTCTAGGTCAGGCTGCATAAGGCCTCATCCCCAGTCCCCCAGGGCCTCACCTTCAGGTCGTACTTCCTGTGCACAGTCAGCCTGTGGCTGAAGACATTCCTGGTGACCACCATGTAGGTCTCCACCCCGTCCACGGTAAGCCGGTACATGCCCAGGAACTGGGGCAGCAGAGTGTTCCCGTGGCACTCCACGATGAACTGTGGGACAGCAGGGAGGGACACAACTGTGTCACACAAAGCCCAGCTCTGACAGGACACAAACCTGCTGAGGTGCTGCAGCCAAGGCACCCATGGGAAAGGAAAGGAGGATTGGAACAGCTCCTGGGGTCTCCAGGAAAGGAGTGAGGATGGGGAGAGTCCCATTCCCTGAGCAAGCTGGCCCAGGGAGTGCCATCCTGCCCATGGCAGGGAGCTGGGACATCTCCAAGGTTCTTCTCAATCCTGGGATTCTGTGACTCTGTGTGGAGTTGGGAGATCTCCAAGGTTCCTCTCCATCCTGGGGGAATTGTGACTGGGATCCTGGGATTCTGTGACTCTGTGTGGAGCTGGGAGATCTCCAGGGTTCCTCCCAATCCTGGGATTCTGTGCCCCTGTGTGTATCCAGCCTGCTGTGACAGACCAGGTGTGCACTGGCACTGCCCAGCTTCACTTCTTGTGGTTACCTCGCTGTGCCTGGAACTCAGGACCTGTTATACACCCCCTGCTCAGAACTCCTGCAGAGCAGATGGGCTGGAACCAGCACCTGGACCAGGACATTTCGAGCTGTCCCACTGTGACCCCACTTCCCAGCTCCCCTCCAGCCCCTCAGGAAGGTCTGAGGCAACAAATGAGGAGCCTGTTTGCAGCTCTGATCTACCAGGGATGCATAATTTATTGATGCAAGGGCCAGGATGAGCTGGGAAGGGGCTCAGCATCACAAAGAGCTGCTGGGTTGTCTCTCAGATTTTCGTCCCTCAGATTTTTGACCCTCAAGATTTCTGACCCTCAAGATTTTTGGCCCTCAGACCCTAAGGACCTTTTTTCCCACAAAACTTCTGTGCAAGCTCTTCCAGCTGTGAATCCAAGCTCCAGACCCCCAGCAGATCCCCAGGTGTGCACATGGGGCTCCAGACTCACCGTACCTGGTGGTACTTCTTGAGGATGTTGTGCATCTCTGCCACGTCCTCGCTAGACACGGCCTTGATGACGAACCTCCTGTCGTAGGTGGTGAGGAAGCGCGCGCCGCAGCGACCCTGGCTGTCACTGTTCACTGGGGCGCTGCGTGTCACCGAGTTCTGGGGGACAGACATGGCGTGGGGACAGTGCCAGGAGCTGTCACCTCCCTCAGCAGCAGGGTCAGCCCCACAAGAAGCCCTGAGCAGCTCTGGGAAGCAGGGTCAGCCCCACAGGACCAGCTCAACCACCCACTCTGGCTGTGAACTCCAGGTTTGGGGCTGCTGAGGGTAAAACCCAGTTGTTTAAAAGTCTGGACATGTTTTTAGGGCTTCCAGCTGGCCCTGTGATTTGCTGGCAGGTTTTACTCCAACATCTGGGGCATGTTTTTGGAAGGTGTTTTTAACTGAAGGGTTGTTAGAGGTGTAGGATACACAGGCCAAGAGCTCTCAGCATTTCCCCTCAGGGATTTAAGAACAGTCAGGATATTCCTAAGGCTTAAGGAAAACCAGACCAAAACAAACTGAATTTCCCCTCAAAAAGCAGCTCAGTCTGGCCAAAATCTCAGTGTTTGGGGATTCTTCACAGGTCATCCTGCACCAAAAGCCACCCTCAGGCTCTGCTATTCTTACTCCTGGATGTACAAGATGAGTATAAATAGCTTGGTTGTTCTTCTGACACCCAGCAGCATCTGCCTTTAGATCCCTGTCTCCACCCTTAGCAACCAGACAGTGCAGCAAGGCTGGAAAATCCCAGGAAAACTGCAGAGCAGGGATTCAACTCCCTGAGCCACACCACCAGCTCCTTGTTGTGCTGCCTCTCCCCAGGTAGCAGGGCCTGCTGCGAGCTCCTCCCTCAGCCCCAGTCACTGCTGCTCACACCTCAAGCTGTCACCTGTCCCCTCCACCTGCCCACAAGCCATTTTGTCAACCAACAACCTCTCACCAGCATTTCCTTATCACAGATGGAGAGGGCTAGGAAACACAGCAGCACCAACAGTGATCCTTAAGTTTTCCAGCATTTCTGGGCTGGACATTGTGCTTCAGGCTGGATTATTTGTTTTTTTTAGGCGACAGTGGCACCGCTGTGTCCCCCTCACTCAGCTCTGGCAGCAGAGGGAGCCT
The DNA here is from genome assembly GCA_034509185.1 of Euphonia xanthogaster. Taxonomy (NCBI): domain Eukaryota; kingdom Metazoa; phylum Chordata; class Aves; order Passeriformes; family Fringillidae; genus Euphonia; species Euphonia xanthogaster. The sequence continues at coordinate 28,010 of JAYDZK010000112.1, read as the reverse complement.
GCAGCAGAGCCTGCTCGGAGAGAGATTTACCATGTCATGCTGCAAGTGTGCCCAGAGGTTTCCTTTCAGAATGAAGCATTTAAAGCTTTTAAAACTTTAATGAAGCAGGGGAAAAACTCTGCTGCTGCCAACAGCTTTAGAGAGCATCAGGAAAATAAAGGCAAACAGAAAAATCCCCTTTGCTGCTTGCTGACATTTTGCAAAGGGGTCTGTGCCAGGCAGTTTAATCAGCCCTCACCTCAAAACCACAGAGCTTTTCTTCTGGAGCTGGGAAGCAGAAATCGTGACCACACACAGCATTACCAAACTCACAGCCGTCATCTCCCTTCCTGTCACTCCCACCTTTCCCACAGTTGGGGTGTTAAATTCAGCCTCCTGGCTCCATTCCCACTCAAGCCAGCACACTTTACCCACCTGAATTTACAATTAACGTCTTCTGTTTCAGCTGAACAGAAAACACTTTTAAAAAAGCCAAAGCAGCCCAGAGATGGGGGAAGCAATCCCTCAGAACAAGAGGGGGAGTGTAAATGATGAACTACAGAGTGTGTGGATCACACCTGGGGAGAGTGTCATCACAAAGGGCTGTGGCACGGGCACAGGGGGAGGCAGTGTGGGACCAGCCCTGCTCCAGCTGCTCTCCCCACCAGGCAGGGAGCACTCTGGAGGGAGCAGGGAGGCTGCAGCACTCCCCCACATGCCTCTGCAGTCAGAGTGTTCCAGGGGATGCCCCTGGCACCGTGCCTGCTCTGTCACCACGTGCTGGGGACACTCCAGTTCCCTGACACCCAGCCTGCCCGGGGCCACGTGGCCACCACGGCCTCGCTGGCCCTCCTCCATGTGATCTCCCAGCAGCTGCCTCTGCTCACCACCTTGTGCCCAGGGCTCAGATGTGGATGAGGAAAGGTGACCCTGCTGCAGCAGCCAGAGCTGTGACATCTCCCTGTCCCCAGAGCTGAGCCCAGCAGTGTTAATAGCAGACTCCTCTCCAAGAAAATCAGCCCCTCTGGCATTAGGGGATGGATCCCAAAGCAGGAGCGACCTTGATACACCCAGTTCAACAACACACACTTGGCTGAAAGAAGCAGATTCACCTGAATCTGTACAAACACCACAGACACATTTTCCTCGCAGATATTCCAGGCTGGATCATCATTATCCTCCAGCTTCTGCCTATCCACAGCCACCTGTGCCCCCGTTTCATGCCTTGGGAGCAAGGGATCACCTTCTCCTCCTACTGCCCTGTGCTTGGCACAGCAAGATCCACTGCACTGCTGTGGTTCTGGTGGAAGAACTCAAACCCCAATTATAAACCCAGAAAAGCTGCTGGCAGCAGCGTTTGCAGCATGGTTTCTCTGCCAGGATGGCTGCTCTGTCCTAGAAAGGAAGAGAGGGTACCTGGTAGTCCTGGTCATCGATCCCAAATCTCTCCCGGAGGTTCCGGAACACCAGGGGACAATACTCCTTGAATTTGAAGCGGCTGGGCAGGTTCTCCCTGGGGCAGGGCAGAGATGTCAGCAGTGCCACCCAATGCCATGCTGGCTCCCCCTCCCTGCCAGCCCTGCAGGACATCCCAGCCCTGCTGTGTCCTCGGCACGACAGCTCCTTGCTTTGGATGCCCACAAAACCCACCTCTCCCAGGGAACTCTGCAAGATCCTGGTTAATGGGGGTGGGATGGGAGCACGCAGCCTGTGTGGCTGCCAGGGCAACCTTGCCACAGGGCATTCTGAGGGAGCCATCCTGCCTGTGCCCTCCTCGGTGGCTTTGTCACACTGGCACTCGGCTGTCCCTACACACAGCTGTCCCCCCACATGCTGTCACCACTGCTCCTGCACATGTTGGCACTGCTGCCACTGCACACACTGTCACAGCTGTCCCCCCACATGCTGTCACACAGCTGTGTGTTCCCCCACACGCGCTGTCCCTGCACACCAGGCAGAGCTGCAGGAGCAGAGGGGCTGGGCTCTGGGTTCAGCTCCCATCACAGCAGGGTCAAGGCCCCACAGACCAGCTCAGCCACAGCACCCAGGAGAGGGGGGATCAGCACCAGCCTGGCTCTGCTGTCCCCAGGCACAGGACAGGAGACAATGACAGCATTCCCTGTCACTGAGGGAGCTGCATCTGCTCATCCCACAGCCCTGAACCTGCCCAGGGAGAGAAGCAGAGTTTGGTCCTGCTTGGACACAGTCGGAGAATTTGGCAGCTCCTTCTCAATGAGAAACCCTTGCAGTGACAAGTGGGGAGCTCAGATCTTCTCTGGAGGAGAAGGGGGAGAGCAGATCCCCCACGTTGGACATGCCAGGAGAGACAGGCTTCCCAGTCACCTCCCACTCTGCAAAGCTGATCCCTGTGAAGCTTGGGGAAAACAAAGGATTAATCAGTGAACACTGCAGCCCTGCAGAGCCGGGGTGGAGAACACAGCTCTGAGCACCAGCCACAACCACGACTTCAAAACAGCTTCAAAAAATGGATTTTTTGGGAAAAGGAGACAGGGCAACTCCAGAGAGACTCCATGAGCACAGTACAGCTGCAGATCTGCCTCCTGTGAACAGTTCAATGCCTCAGAGGATGAAAACCAACCACCACAGATTATCTCAGTGACAGACTGACCACACCATGGCCTGTCCAGGGGTCTGGGCAGGGTACAGGGCATGGATCCCCCTGGCAGTACAGCTGGGAACAACCCAGAAGTCTTCCCCCAGGCCAGTTTGCCTCACAGCACAGAGCTCTGACCACAGAGAGGTTGGGAAGCTCCTACTTACTTGTTGAATAGATGATTGTCCACCTTAATCTTACTGTAGGCTTTAAAGTCATCGGGCATTAACATGACGGGGACGGGAACATTGCTGAGCTCATTGATCTGCAAGAGAGAGGAAAGGGAGACTCAAACCCAGGTCCCACTGCCCTGGGGACCTGCAGGGATGCCAAACACCCCAGGATGCTTGGGGCACCATGACCCATCAGACAGAAGGAGCTGGGGAACACTGTGTTGACAGGGCACAGCAGCACCTTGTTCCACAATGTGGTGAATCCTCCTGTGACAACCTTTCCCCTTCCACCGACCATCCAAGACACAGCTGAGAACCCAGACAAACACACAGGCCAAGAACCAGCAGATTTTATGTTTTAACTTAACCACATCGCTGAGAATATGTTCCAATGCTAACCATTCCTGCTACAAACCAGGATGACCAAAGCCTTTGCTGCAGCCCAGCACAGCTCCCTGTGGATGCTGTTTCCATGCTGGCTGTCTCCTGTTGCTCCCATCGCATCTTCTCTGGAGGGATGAGTCACTCACTAGATTGTTTTTGCTCCTTAGTCATGTGTGGCAGCCACAGGAGCACGAGGAAGCAGAAGAATGAATGTTCAGCTACTATTGTACAGGCAGGCTCGTGCTGCAGCACCCAGCAGTGCCAGCATAATAATAATAATAATAATAATAATAATAATAATAATAATAATAATAATATCCACCTCTGGACTGTGTCTGGCTGCCCTGCTCCAGTCACTTATAAGGCTGTGCCAGAATCAAGAGGTTTCTGAGATGTCTTTTCTGAGGACAGCCCTGGTGCCATCCCCTCCCAGGGACTCCCCACAGCCCCATCTCACTGAACTCCTGTTAACAGCCTGGATTCAGGAAGCAATTCCATTCCAGCTCTGTTCCCATGACTGCTGTGCCAAGCAGGTAGTGCAGGAGAGGGAGGCAGACAACACTGGCACCAGCAGGGGTTGGCTCCGGGTCAGCTCTGGGGGCTGTTCCCAGCACCAAAACCTCCAGCAGGTCAAGTGACTCCCAGCGCACTGGGAAAGCTGCTGGAAAACTTCCCTGCTGGCTGGGAGCAGAGGCCAGGCTCAGGAAAGGGATCCAGCTCTGGGATTCCCCGTTCCCTGTGTGCAGCAGGACACACAGCACTGCCTAAAGTGCTGCCACATCCCTGCTGGGCTCCGCAGGGTTCAGCCCCGGGGACATGCCATGAGCCAATTCCATGCAGCCCATGTTTAGCCCACCCTTTCTCCATTGTTACCACGAAAATCCAGACCAGATTTAACACAGTCAGACTGGGAAGAAAGACACATCCCAGTGCCAGGAGGGAAGGTGGCTATTTTCAGAGCCAGCCATCCCACACAACAGACAGAAGAGGGAAGCGAAGCGGCTGTGGCTCCTGGAGGGAGCAGAGCTGGAGCTCTGCAAAGCCCTGCTCTGCAGAACCCAGGTGATGCCTTAAATTTTAGCTTCTATATTTTTCAGATCCTGTACTGGATTAAGGTATAACTCTGAACTCCATACAGAGTGTTTGTAAGCTCTCATCACAGTTTGATCCGACCAAACAATCCTTCCAGGCCTGAGAACCAAAGTCACCATCACAGCCTAAGGCCCAAAAAGTATGAACAAAATTTAATGGGAGAGGGGGAGAGCAAACTGGGGTACTGTGACTTCATTACCTGAAGCTGTAATTGGACAATTAACCCCCGATATCCCAAAAACCTTATGACTGTCATCCATCTCAGCTGTAGCCTCTGCACTGCACAAGGTCTATCTGTTAAAGCCTTTAATAAATACCTACTTTATTCTCCAACTCTGTCTAGCCTCTGTTCTAGGTATGCAGCCCAAGGCACCAGAGCACTGCCACAAACCTTGTGGGATGCATGGAAAACGCTGCACAGATGAATGAATGAATAAATAATGGCACACATCCCCCACCGGCAGCATCCCCGAGCAGGGAGAGGCCGATGCCCCCCCAGGTTCAGCTCAATCCTACCACGGAGCCAACCCTTGAGCCAGAGGGGAGGGAAAAGGGAACAGACTCCAGGTGAGGAAGGGATCTCCCAGCTCGAAGCCACTGCAGGGAGCTGCATCAGAGTCTCATGCAGAGAATTCCCCTCGGGGCGAGGAGAAAACAACTCATTCTGTACCGAGACAGAGGCGCTGCCTCCAGCCACTAATTATTGCTGTCTGCCAGGAGGGGAAGCCTGACAGCTCCTGCCACACGCCTGCTCCCATCCCAGCCTGCTCCCAGCCCTCTTCCCGCCGTGGGGAAGGCACAAACAAGCCATTATCAGCTCCTTGCCGAGCGGAGGAAGGGTGCTGACGGCTGAGAGGGAACAGCGATTCGGAGGCTGCCTCCTCACTGGCAGCAATTCAGACACAAATGTTCTGAGGCCTCCCTGGGTGCCCTCGTTTCTGCCACGGCACAAACCTCAAAGGGGGTGTGGGACCTGTTGCAAGGCATTTCTGAGTGGCAGAAATGGTGCATCAGGATAGCTCTGGATCGTTTCAGAGGTGCCACCACTCCTCACAAGATAAAAGAGCCCAAAAAATCCTCCCTGTGGAAGCCTTTCCCCCCTTCCAGCAGAGCTGGCTGGATGCTTTGGGATACAGCTTTGGAGGAGACAAGGAAAAGGAAGGGGGGGGGGGGTGTGCTGGGCACCAGGATGTGGATGAAGGGTTGGACTGGTCATTTTTACACCCAGCACTGCCCACTTGCCCTCCCCCAAGGCAGCTCTGGGCCAGCGGTCACTGGGCCTCTGCTCCTGGCACCAGTCTGGAAGAAAACACGGATTTGTTTAGTTCAGTTTTGTGGCTACGTCAGGTTTTTTAAATTTAAATTTTTTGTTGTTTCAGCACCGTGTGCTCCCACAGCAACACCCATGCCTGACACTTTCCCAAGGGAGAGGAATAAAAAGCCCCCACACACCTCAGGAAGGGATATCCCAACCCCTCCCTTCTCACAGCACAACCCTCAGCATCAGCCCCCTTCCCAAGGATTATCCAGCCAAATCCTGAAACACCAGGACTCCTTCCCAAAGGAAAGCCTGGCCAGCAGCACCTATCACCTCTCCAGAGGGATCCTCTCCTCAGGCTCATCCTGGGGGAATCTGAGCAGCCTCCTGGAGGGAGCAACGTGACAAATGCCTGGCACATGTTTGCTCTCTCGCCTTCTCCCTGAGGGGAGGCGTGGAGCATTAAATTAAATATAGCAAAGTGTGTGTGAGTGTGTGTCCCGGGGTATTTATGCTCCAGGAGGCAAGGTCACAGCAAGGTACATGGCAGGGAGGTGCTCAGCTCCTGGGGAGCACATTCCCAGGGATCTGTGCCCAAAAAGGGGAGGAACTCTGCCTGGAGCAGGATCTCTGGGGATGTGGGTACCAGGGAGATGCTGGGTGTGGCTCTGGAGGAGGCAAGGACAGAGGGCAGAGGTGCAGCAGCACCACAAACACACCGGGGCCCTGATGGGCTGTTTTGGGCATCACAGCCACTGCAAGGCACAGGAGCAGCAGGCTGTGCCACACCTCTGCCACATGAGAGGTCCCCAAAGTAGGGACAGAATGGCTCAGGGATTTTCAGCCACACCCAAAGTGATGCTGGGTTCCCTTAAGCTTCCAGCTTTTTAGCCCTGATCTGCCCTCAAATCCACTTCACTTTGGGGCCTAGATCTGCTCCCGAATCCCCTGGAAAATCGGCCCAGTTTTGCCCACTCCTGTCCTGCCCAGAGTTCTCCATCTCCCCAGCACAGATCCACAAGAAGGACCAGCCCATGCCGAGAGCACCATCCAAAAGTGCTTTTTGTCTGTGCCAGCTGCGTTTGGCAGAGATAGGGCTGGGCTCCTGCCCCTCCCAGGTCAGCCACAGCCACAGCGGGGATGGCACCGCCCGAGCCCCACAGAGGGCTCGGACACGCCCCGGGGGCTCTCAGCAATTTGGACCGAGGCACGATCCAGACAAACCTGCTGGGACAGAGACCCTGTCCGTTTTAGCCGTATCCTGAGAACAAAGGAGCAATTCCCAATGTCCAGAGCCACCCCACAAGGACAGAGGGATCAAAGCTGCTCAATCCCAGAGGAACAGAGGGAAAAGCAGCTAGATGACAGCAAGGATCAGGGATCAAAAGCAGGAGGTGAGGGAGGGAAAAACCTCTTCCACTGCTCAGACCCTTCATCCTCAGCAGGATGCTGAGGGCTGCAAAAACACCTTCTCTCCCTCTCTCTCTGCCAAGCTTTTACTTCCTGGTCACTGGAATTCTCCAGCAGCACCACTCAGGACTCTGGGTTGAAGATTTCTCTTTGCCACCAAAGCCAATTCCTTTCCCAATAAAAGCCACATCAATATTCTATGTCATTCAGGGACAGCTGTTGGGATGAACAGGCCAGGCATAATTTTGTTTCAAAACCTGACTGTAGCCTCAAAGTGGTAATTAGCATTAGTAAATTGATGGGAAAATGTGATTTGTTTACTAACAAGATGCAGCTGATGGAGTGTGTGAGCCCACTCTCAGGGATTCTCTGCGACAGGAATTTGCTCAGGAAAATAAAGATACTTTGTTCCCCTCAAAGCTTTTCAATCAGGCATCTCAGTATTAGTTAAACTTTATTATGCACTGGGAAAGGAGGTGAAAGACACATGGGAAAATCACTTTAGCATGGAGACAAACCCACAGCTGTGCCAAAACTTCGCTGCTTCCTAGCACAGAGCAGCAACTGGGTGATGGTTTGAGGGAAAAACCCTGTTTTCCATGAATTAGAGCATGATTAATCAGGAACCATGCTAACAACCCCCTGTGCAAAGTGAGGGAAGAGTCAATCTTGCAGTCAATAATTCCTCTGGGGACACCAGGATGCTTTAAGATGGAAAAAAAGCATCCCCTGGCAAGAGCAAACCCATCTATCCCTGAAAAAAAGTACTTGGAAAGCTGCTGGAAAGGATTCCTGGCTGCATGACAGGGATCAGGAAGTACCACCCTCCTGTCCCCAGTCCTGTCAGCCTCAGGGTTACTGGGAAGCATCCATGCTCCCAGTCCTCTCACAAGTGGGCAGAGCGGATGCTTCAAAAAAAAAGCTGAGAAATGGGAAAATTCAACAACCAACCCATGGTCTTGGCAGTCAGCAGTAATGAGCAGGGAAATGAGCCCTCTTCTCTTTGCTGAACCACCCTGGAAAACCCTCCTTTGTCCCCCAAAAAGGAAAAGGGCTCCTCCAATGGGGATTTGAACAGAAAAAGAGCTCCTGGATGAGCAGTTGGCAGCCAGGCCCTCGGTCGTTCCAGGGGCTGGCACAGCCCTGGCCATATGCTGCTCTCTCCAGAGGTCAATTAGAGCCGGGCTGGGAAGGGACAGATCCAGGCTGTTCCCACCGTGCCAGGAGCAATTTCTGGGGTCTGAGTGTTTGATATGTGGCAGATGCTGCTCTGGCAGCATGGAAGTTAATGCTGCAAAGCAGGGAGCACCATGCTCCATTCCCAGCACTGCTGTTTCCCTGGAATACTAACGAGCTCTGCTCCTGCTGGCAGCGCTCCTGAGGGCCTGAGAGATGGCTGCTGCTCCAGCCAGGAACCGGAGCCTCTGGAGCTGCCTCAGGCAAGATTCGTGCAGCCAACAGATCTCCCCATTCCCACAAGAACGGGATGTTTGTGCCTTTCCTCTGCTTTCCTTCAGTGGCCAGAGCCACTGGAATCTTTTCCAGCTGAGGAACTGGCAGCAGCATCATAGCCCTACAGACACAGATCCTCAACCCCCTCCCTGGGATCCCAGAGCCTTCCATCAGCAGCACCTTACAACCGTTTCCATGGTTCCCAGAGCATCACACAACACTCTGTTCATCTCTCTGGCTGGGAGGTGGCTGCTCCCTTCCAGAACCGTGCCAACTTTCCTATCCCATGCATGTGGATCCATCCAGGGCATGGAAAACACACCTGGAGCACCAGACCTGGAGCACCACACACAGACCCAACCCCTAGGAGCTGCAGCTCCTCTCCTAATGCCATAACAACGGCAGGAGAAGCTTCCCCAGGAACCACCCCCACATCTGCTGGATTCAGGGTCGGACAGAAAACTCAGAAATCGAGGCTGAGCCATGGTGGCTCCACTTTCAGACAACTTCTCCCCTCCCTTCCACGGTCTTCTGGTCCAAAATTTAAATTGTTTGAGTCATACTACCCCTGTCTGGCCCTGCTCACAGCAGCCCCACCCCAATCCCAATCCTACCCCCGGCTGGGACCACCAGGACCCGTTATTGAAATGCTCCAAACTGCTGCTCCAGAAGCCATCTCCTGCTCTTGGGGTGCTCCTGATGCTCTCCAGAGCCAGCCCTGCCTGTGCTCAGCAGCCTCTTTAAGGCTTTTCCAGACAGGGAGAAGGGCCCATGGGGATTTCTGCAGCACTTTGCACAAAATGGTTGTTTGTTTGATTTTCCTGTGAAAAAGTTCACCCCAGATCCAAACAATTCTGACAGGATCCTCCTGGCACAGCCCCGGGCTAGTACTGAGAGCTGTTTTCCCCTCCTCCCACTGCAAGGATCCCAGGGCAGAACTCCATGGACACAGCCCAGAACCTCCTCACTCACCCCTCATTGTCCAAAGCAGCCAAATATTTAACAAATATTTGTAAATATTAAACAAATATTAAAGTATTTCCAACAAAGCTTTAAGGTATTCCTGAAGCGATTTCCAAACCCCTCAGCTGGAGGCACCTAATTCCAATTCCCACCTAAGCAAGGCACGGGGATCATGTCCCAGCCATAGCTGCCACCAAACCTTCACCCCAATGTGGCAGAGAGGTGGAGGAATTTGCTGGGAAATCCTAAACACCTTTCCAAAGGTCAGGAGGTCACAACTGAACTTTTCTCACCCCCTTTCCCAGCCCCTCAGCTCCTTCCTGGCAGCAATTTCTTCCTAACACGAATCCGATATAATCTCATTACCAGCTTAGTGTCAGCTTGTCTTCCTTTCTTTGCCCAAATATCTCACAGCCAAGTGCTCCCAAAGTTACTCTGTCCTCATCCAGGGCCTCAAATTCCTGCCATGCTCCTACTGCCCAGACAGCTACAACAAAGAAAAACACAAAAAAAAACCCACTAAAAAAGGCCAATTGCCAGCAAGTAAACCATCACTATGACACGAAAAAAATCCCACAATTTCCATTTCTTCAGGGCTGCTAATGGCACCACTGATCAAAGGCTGATTAAAGTCATTATCCTGCTTCCTGGGCAAGGCTGGGAGCACTTGGAACATCCTTTGCCTCAAAGCCAGCACGGTGCTGAACTACATTTGGAAGCTTTCACTCCAGCCAGGCAGGCCAGGAACGCAAGGAGGATTTTTTAAAAAATTCTTGATGTGTTATTTGTTTTGGGAAAAAAATGAGCCTGAATCCTTTCACTCTCTAGGAAACATTAATCCACAATAGGTGTGTCTGAGCCCTAAAAGTGGATTAATTGAGGAAGGGATGAGGCTTCTGGCTACTTTGGCCAAGAACAGCACCCAGCAGCCACATCCAAGGATCAATCCTTGTGCCTGCATCATAAACCCGGGAGCAGTTTCCAGAGAAAACACAGGGATGGTCTTAGGAATTCCCAAAGGAGGTGGATGAGAGCTGAGCCATGACAGACATTCCCAAGGGATCCTCTCACAACCTGGCCCCAGAGGAGGTGAGGCCAAGAGAACGTGCATGGCCTGAGTCTTGCAATCAAAGGGGACAAACCCGGGCCAAACCCCTCATTTTTGGGGAATGGAGATGTGAGACACATTGACCAAGTGAGGCACAGCACAGTCCCCTCTGGGCTGTGACACAGGGGAATCCCTCACTGGGACAGCCACAGGGACAGTCCTGGTGGACACTCGGGGGTTGGCACAGGGGACAGGACTGTGGGTGCCAAATTCGTGTCCCCCCAGTGCCAGAGGGGGGATTGTGGCAGAGCAACATCACTAAAAAAGGCATCAGTCCCCCTGCTCAGTCCCGGGAAAACGGGTGAGGAAAAGGTGTCGGTGGGACACAGGGACCTGGGGGTCCCCAAACCGCCTGGGGACACAGAGCCCGCAGAAAGGGACCACAGAGCCCAGGGAGGGCTGGATCAGGGCTGGGATGGACAAGGACGAAAGGCTGGGATTCAGCGGGGATGAGAGAAAAAAGCTGCTCTGGATGGGAGGGAAAAGGCACAGCCTGAGGGGGAGCGGGTAAGGGTCGGACCTGGGGGAGTCGGGCATTGCTGAGGGGGATGAGGGGGCTGAGGGAACGAGGCCCCGCTCCCGGCTCTGACAGGCGGGGGTTTGGGGTGGGCTGGGGGGGCCGCGCCGCCCGCTCTCACCGTGTGGTTCGCCCCCCACATAAGGACGCTGAGCAGCGGCTCCGAGGCCCGGAACAGCTTCACCTTCTGGCACACGAAGTGTTTCTTCTTGGTCTTGGTCTTGCTGGCGCTCAGAGCCGAGCCCACGGCGGCCACGACTCCCGCCGCCGTCCCCGAGGCCCCCGCGCAGTTCGCGGCCATGGCGGAACCGACCGACCCCCTCCCCGCGCCCCCCTACCAGCGCCTCCGCATGGTTCCGCCCGGCTCGGCTCGCCCCCCCCCTCCCGCAGTGGTACCGCCCGGTCCGG
>JAYDZK010000107.1:6197433-6242586 GCA_034509185.1 Euphonia xanthogaster | reverse complement strand
GCTAAAATCCAATGGGCAATTAGTGACACCATTCCATGGATTACAAGCAGGATGTCACCCCAGGGTCTGGGGGTTCAGAGGTGCACAGAGATTGTCTGCTCAGGAAAAGATTCCAGAGATCTTAACCACATCTTATATTTATTTACAAGTGATGAGGCAGCTGCAGAACGTGCTTGAATATATTTTCATTGATTCTGGATCATGCGTTGGAGGGAGCACATGGATCAACCACACCACACCCGTCGGAGGTCACCTTATCCAGGGGAGGACAAAGCATCAAGCTGAACACCGCACAAACGGGTTTGACATTGGGAAAGGAATTGTTATTTCAAGTTGGACAGAGCAGTGGTGAGGTCTCAGAGCCAGTAAACAACTCTCACAGGTACCAGGCAGGTAATTTCAGCCAGCATTGGCTGCTGGAAAGGGGCTGGAATAGCACACCCCAAAACTAGTTCTCTCTTAGGCAAAGTTGAGAAGGGAAATGGGGAAAAAAGGGGAGTGGGAGCCTATCTGGCACAGCACACAGCAGCCAACAGATGCCACTGGTGTGTAAAATTAGCAGCTTAAAGAGGCTTCCTGGGCTTTGTTGAAGTCACTCTGCCAAAGGAGGTCACTGCCGGCTCCTCACGGACAGGCTGGGTCTGAGACACACCAGGACAGCTCAGCTAGCTGGATGGAGAAGTTCCTCCTCACACTGTTAAAGTACAACCAGAAAGAGACACCACATCCAGATGACAAGAAATGAAAAGTGTGAATAACCTCAGGCTGGGTGAGCTCAGCCCATGCGTGCTCTGGGCTGGGCTGGGGACTTGCCACATGCCAGCACTGGGAGGAGCTCAGTGTCAAGGATGAGAAGATCAAAGATGTGGCTCTGTAAAACACACCCAGATAATTCCATCCTGTGCGTGAAAGCATTGTCCAAACACTCTTTGAGCTCTGGCAGCTTTGGGGTTGCGATCATTCCCTGGGTAGCCTGCTCCACTGCCGGACAACCCTCAGAGGGAAGAACCTTTTCCCAATATCTAACATAACCCTCCTCTGACACAGCTCCAGCCATTCCCCCAGGGCCTGCCACTGCTCCGGCCCCTCGGGAGGAAGCTGCAGACCCCGGTGAGATCTGACCTCCGGCTCCTCTTCTCAGGGCTGAAGAATTTTTTTTGGTTGCTTTGCCCAAAAAGCAAAGCCCTGGAGCTCAGTGTGACACCACTTGAAGGAGGACTATCAGAAAAAATATTAGCACTTAATGCTAAACTTGTGCTGTCTCTCAAGCATGTGGGGGAAAATACTAATTACTGTGAAGAACAGGGTAAGAGAAGTTAAGAATACTAAGAATTCCACATCCATTTAAGACTTACAGCAAGTATCTGTGCCAGCTCCATTCTGCAAATACAGGAGAAAGAGAGCCAAAGCCACGTGCCAGCAGGAGAGAAGCACAAGGACTGTAAGGGATGGCATCTCATGGCCACCTGGCTCACCTTGATGCTCTCAGCCTCTGAAAATCCAACCCTGGGCAGCAGCCACAGAGTCTCGCTTACCATCCTTCCTTCTGTGTATCCATGTACTTTGCTTTTACTACAATATTTGAGAGCGAATTCCTTACACAAAGGCAAGAATTAACATAATATTTGGGGAAAAAAATCAGGATTCTATCTCCAGAAATGGCATAGAACAGCTGCAGCACAATGTACACACAAACATTCCTCAAAAATTAACTGACTTGGACAGTGATCCTCCTCCCAGCTCTCTGGTGCACTGCGCAATCTCTTGTTGGGGCTCCGAAAATACCCGTGAGTACCTGCTGCTCACACCCAGGGATGCTACCGTAACCCCAGCAAAGTGGACAATTCCTTTGGGATGGCCAGAGCTGTTCATGGACGTCTCATCCAAAAGTCCATGGCCACAGGGACAGCTGGAAGAAGGGCAAAGGCCCAGATGCTGTTCTGGGACTCTGTGCTTGTGAGAATCCAAGTTTGTTGCCACTCTGGGCAAATTAATGTATCAACTGCATCAACAAATTGATTAGAGAAGCAAAACCTACATGGACTCTCCCATCCTTGACTGCCGGCCCATCCTCAGCCAGACGGAGGATGAATAAGCCCATGTTGTATTCCTTTCCTCCTCGGAGGCTGAATCCAAACCCTCGAGGGCCCCTTTCCAACTCCACTGGGAAACAGCCAGCATTCTGTGCAGGAAGCCACATGGGGAGGGCGGAAAAAAAAAAAAAAAAAAAGAGATGAGGACCTGCAGGCAGATTTAACCTTCTGTTTTTCTAGAAAAATATCCCAATATTTCTATATTTTGAGCACTTAAACAGCATTCATCCCAACTTTGGGGTGACTTGGGGTAATGGTTTTAATCTAAGTCCAAACATTCAGAACATCTTTCCTTCTAAGTCTGAGATAGGCACAAAATTCTTGAAGAAACTTTGCCAAAGGGTCTATAGTCACTCCATTACAAGCATTTTGTGTTTCTTTCATAGCTATAATGAGTGTTCAACTACCCATAGGAGATAATCACATTTGAAACATGAGCAAAAACATTCTGTGAGACACTTCAGTATGTTTTTATACACAACTGTTCTACCTGTATCCGACAGGGAAATGTTTTAACATTCTGCTTTTGAGAACTCTGTGGTAATGCCACTAGAGTGCCTCGATGGATGAGTATTCCCTGTGTCTCCACACCCTCTGGACAGATTTCTATACCTGGGAATGACGGCTGCCAACACCTGAAGCAGCATCCAACTGTGCCATGTGCTTGTGCTCAGGCCAGGACAGCCGGTAACTATTAGAAACTTCTCTTCCAGCTTCACCTTCTGTAGCTCCCCTACGGAAAGATCAAAGGATGTGGTTGTTGCTTCACATTAATCCCTCTGGCCAAGCTTTTCCCACTATTCCCAGCTCCTTTTCCCAACCTGTCAGGGTTGATTGGTGCCAATACCAGTGGTCGGTGCTGTGGGGCTGGGCTCTGCCTGGCTGAGTTTGTTCCTGATGGAGGACCACGTTGCTCTAGAATCCAAACAAAATCAACAGTCACAACTTCACAAATCTGCAGCCAGGACAATGGTCACCACCAGTGCTGGGGCTACTGCTCCCAAGGAACTGCAGCCACGACACCTTGAGCCAAGCTCACGTGGGCACAACAGAGAGAGGATTTTCCAAGCCAGGGACACAAGTACAGCTCATCAGTTCCATGGAATAAATTCTTAGGAATTCTAATCTTTATTTTTATTCTTTTACTCTGCTTTTCCTCTGGAAATACCAACACAATTGTACGGATCCTGGCATGAACAGAAGGGTTTTAGCCTGTTTGCAACTTGATAAATGCCAGAGGGGATCAGGGCTGATCAGATCCATGAAATTGGTTCAGATATTCATTATCATAAGATTTTTTAAGAGATGAAGAACAATGTCCATTTGAGAAATACCCCTCTGTAAAGGTAAGGGAATGAGCATCTGCAGGAGAAATGGGGATTTATAGGTGAAGGCCCCATCAAATAAAGGGAAATTGCCAACTCATTTAAGGCACAAGAGTTTTCCATTGCCCAGCTCCAGGCAAGGTGAGGAACTGGTCTCTTGGGAGGAGGAGTTCACTGGCAGGCAATCAAGAGCAATGTTAAAGTCTTTTGCCTTCTCCCAAAAGCTAAGTAAAAAATAAGGTTTTGATAAAACCATTTAAAATAACTTCCAGTTATTTTCCCCTCCAGGGAAAATACTGTTAGTGTGCACTTTGCAATAAATCCAGTGCATTTCTGGAAAAAGCCCCGTGTTTCAAGATACAAAAATGACACTCTCGCTTAAGAATAAAGAACCACAGTCTGTGCAAAAAGCTGCCTCTTAGCTGGAATCTGAATGGTCAGCAGTGGCCCAAGATGGACTTTTGTGCTGAAATATAAACTATTAACTCCTTTTCCCTGAAAGGGTTAAAAAACAATCATTCCCAGCACCAGAACTAGAGATGTTCCAGCCCCATTAGGTGCAGCACATCACTGCATTTATTAATTAAGAACAAACAAATTCCACTAAAATACAAAAAAGTGCTCAAGAGTGTTAAGGGAAGAGAAATTTAAAGTGTATTACACTGAATTTCTCAGGTATGTGAGACCTCCCGAGCCCTCCACGCATCTGCTTGATGCTGTTCTCATGACATGCCTTAAAGAGGTTTTCCTCTAGAGACAAAATGTCAACTTTTACTCCTGGTTTATCCTCAGATTTTTAATTTAGAAGCACAGGCAAGAAAAACGCCATCTGTTTGTACAAATCCTGCAGCCCTCTCTGCAGCCTCGTCTAGTGTGTTCCCAGCTAATACATGACAAAAGCTGACAGGCTCCTGCTTTTGTGAAAAATATTAAAGAATCTCTTCTGGCGCATGAAGGGAATTCATTTAATCCCATGAAAAGCAAAGATCACAGGCCTGTGAAAGCCTGACGGGAGGGAAGGGGACCAGGCAAAGATTTTGTTGCCACTCTCAGAGGACAAAGCGAGGGAACAGCAAACTCTATCAGGGTTTCTGCCTTGTGAGGCAGAAACCTTCAATAGCTTCCAGCAAAAAGAGCATTTTGTGTTTTTGGAGCTGTATCCTGGATTTTCCTGGTGTGAACCAGCCTTGCGAGGCTCAGCTCTGTCCCTGAGTACCTGAAGCCTCGACTCACCCACATCCATGCTGGATTCCCCCACTACACAGGGCTCTACTGTGAGCAAAAGTGTATTTCTTCAGCTACATCAAGGGGAATTTTAGAGTGGAGATATATTCCCACTCCAGTGGAACCGGTACTGCTTCTTTCTCCTTCATTGTCACAAAATTCTTTATATCTCAAACACACCAACTTCAGCTCCTCTGAGCCACAGATTTTTTCTCACTGATCTTTTCTCTGGTTTTACCACCTGCTACTGAGGCGTTCTTTCCTCTCTTTGTTGAGTCTCCCCAGGTTGTGTTTTTCTCTCTGTATTTTGGCTCCAAATCTGTAATTGAGGCAGTGGGAAAGGTTTTTACACAAAGTCCATGTAAGGTCATACACAATTAATGGGTAGAAACATGGTAGTCCGAAAACTTATTTTGAAAACAAGTGGAAGGTCTTCCTGTCCATGGCAGCCCAATGGGCTTTCAGGTCCTTCCAACCCAAACCAAACCAGTCTGTATTTGATGACTAAAAGCTGCAGAGAAAACAGATCTAATTCAACCAACTCAAACTTCAGTTGCTTCATAAACATCACCCATGGCAACTGCTTTGAAGTGAGTCCCTTCAAACTGGAATGAACCAGATTTGATAAAAATAAAAATCTCAATAGAAAAAGAACAACTTAGAGAGGTCTCTCTACTTCAAGCATTAACAAAAAGGAATATTACGTCTTCGAAACTCTGTGTTACAGGCTGAGATGGCATGTTAAATATTTGCAATGAACGTGAAATTAGACAATCATCTGCTGGCTTTATTCACAGCCTGCCTCTAGGTATTTCTTATTTCAAAGGTGAAGAAAGCCAACTTTCTAACAAAATAATGACAGGGAGTTTAATTAAGCAGCATTCAAGAAAATGCAGGGCAGGAAAATAGGTTCTCTCTCTAAATTACTGGATTTTTTATATATTACATTTTCGTTTAGAAACAATACCACAATGCATGCAGTGTTACATGGGAGCTGTCATTACGTCACAGTCTCTTTGCAGTACCTAGGACTCACTTTGCTGCTCAGGTGACACAGCAGGTTTTGCAGGTGCAAGACTGGCAGGAAAATCCTGTCAAGGTTTTTTTCCCTTGTGGTGCGTTACCCCTTTCCAAAGGGGAACTTTGGCAGACAGAACTGCAGCATGTTTCTGCTGCAGGGATGCAGCATTAGGGAATTTGTCTGTTTTAACATGGGAGAAAGCAAAAACTCATGGTTTAAATGGAGAGATTTGGAAAGCAGGAGTCCTTGTGGCCTTAGAGCAGGGACAGAGCATCCTGGCAGCACTGGCTTCACTGGGAACAGAGTTCTGGCAGGACCTGCAGCAGCAGGAGATGGGCCCCTGAGCTGGGGAGAGAAGATTTTCTCACTAAGCATGATCCTGTGGCTGCTGCAGCCCCCTGAGGGGTCATTTCTCTTTGGCTGGAGAATACAAGGTCCAGACAGGATGTTTCTATGTTAGCAGCATTTTCTCTCTCTCACACATGAGAATTTCTCTCACTCTTCATTGAGTTGTTACTAATTTTAGCTCCTTTTCGGGTATGAGCACCTTGTTGTGGCAGCTCCTCTCTCTGTCCCACCCGCCTTCAGCTCTTCCAGAGCAAACACATGAGCTTCCAACTTATTCAACTTCCAGGAGATGATGATCCCCATGGGTCCCACTCAACTCAGGATATCCTAAGATTTACTCTCCTTAATTTCCAAACATCTTCAAATGCTCCATTTAAGCCAATAAACTTCAGCAGCGATAAATACCCAACTTTGATAGTGTGGTGGCACCTTCCTTACCTTCCTCAGCCACCACTGTGAGGGTCACCACGTTGCCTGCATCCTTGATGAGTTGCACAATGCTGTCATGGGAGAGCTCCACAATGGACTGGCTGTTTACCGCTGAGATTCTATCACCCACCTTCAGCTTCCCACATTGGTCAGCTGGGCTTCCCTCGATAACCCGCCCGATCTTGTGAGGAATCACTAAGAAACAAGAACAGGCACAGCAACACCATAAGTATTCACAGAATTATGGAATATCCTGAGCGGGAAGGGATCCACAAGGATGAAAATTCAAATCCTGGCCCTGCACAGGGCAGCCTCAAGAATCCTACCATGTGCACATCAGATAAGCATCTCATAGACCCAGAACTGCCAGTCACAGAATCACAAAATATGCTGAGTTAGAGGGACCCACAAGGATCATCAACTCCTGGCACTGCAGAGGACATGCCAAAATCCAAACAAATCCCACCTTGTGCCTGAAGAGTGTTGTCCAAACATTGCTTTAGCTCTGGCAGCCTTGGGCCTGTGACTACTTCCTTGAGGAGCCTGTTCAGTGCCCCACCAACCTCTGGGCGAAGAAGCTTTTCCTAAAATTCAACCTAACTCTCCTCTGGCACAGCTCCAGCTGTTCTCTTGGTCCTGTCACTGGTCACCACAGAGCAGAGATCAGTGTTCATCCCCCCTCTCCTGCTCCAAAGGGTGAAACTGCTTGTACAGGACAAACCTGCAAATAACGAGGAATGCTTCATTGTGAGTGAATGGAGATGCCAACCACACAGCATGGCCTTGTCACATACAGCGTGCTGTGCCTGAAAACATGGGGAGGAAATGGATCACATCTGCAAAGGGATGAGTGAGAATGTATGGCCCTGGAGTGCACCAGAACAGTTGGTTTTACCATATATAATGTAGTTTTCCATTTCATGCATCGACCCTGACAGACAGTGTGGGCTCAGAGAGAGTTATGGCCATCCACTGTAACAGAGACATTCAGATGCATGGGCAAACTCTTCCTACCTGCAAACAAAAATTAACCCTTAAACACACTTTAAAAATATATTGAACTTCTCCTGCCGGGGACTGATTCAGTCACGTGAGGACCTGAGCAGGGAGCCTGTGCAAGGCCAGCAAGGTGCTACATCAGCTTTGCACAGACCTGGCCACTTTTCCTGGTCTCTGAGATGAATATGCACTTGTAATAATTGTCTCAAATTTCCTCCAGCTCTCCTGGCTCAGTTCCCTCAGGTCACCCCAGAGTGACACCATACCCCACACAGACTCCTCCAGAAACCAAAGCTATGGGGCCAGAATGGACAGACTGGAGAACAGAAGAAATGTTCTGAGAAGTAGAAGGAAAAAAGACCGATTTCAGTTCTTTTCCCAGAGATGAGCACAGAGGCAGAACTAGAGACAACTATGCCTGAACCGCATCCATATCTCACAACTGCAATACCAGACCAGACTGCTTTTTCATTTTGATGATCTTTCTAGACAAACACACTCAAAGACAGTAAAAAGTTCATTGTTTTCCACCAAATACTGTACACTCTACTTCCTCAGATCCCCAAAATAAGAATTTTTAGCTGATTAGGTAATAGAAAGCCAAGGTTGAAACTATGCTTCCATTAAAATGCCAGTGAATTAATGCAACATCACTATGGCCTGACAAATATGTACATCCCAAATGCTGCTTTGGGACAAGTGCACACTCTTGGGTATGGGTTGTGTGACATATAAATTCCCTTTTCCCCATTTATGTCACAGTTGTGTGAACAAGAGCATAAATATGAAGAAAGACAGACTCAACTGGCTGGGCTGTGCCAGTGTGAGTGAAAGCTGACTATGAGGGAAATACCAGCACTGCAGAGGAAGAGATATCTGTGGAGAAGCCCCAGCGAGGTTAGGCAGAGGCAGAGCCACCAGGACATGGCACTTACCCCCAGGAGGAGGTTTGTTCTTGGAGGTGAGGATGACGAAGCCGAATCCTTCGTTCTCCTTCCGCTGCAGACGGACGTCGTAGACCTCTGGGCATGGTTGGTTGGCAAAGTCGACACGGTTCAGCCGAGGAGAGCCATTCTGTGTCAGGACAGGCTGTGGCTCCTCCTCCTCTGCCTGCTTTTCCCCTTGCAGGGAATAGACCAACAACAAATAAGGAACAAATCACACAAAGCAACTTCAGCACAACCATGAAGCTCAGTTGTCAGTACCAGCACGAGGCGGCAACAGCAGTTGCTAATCAGAGCAGGGGGCCCTTGTCAGCTGTAAATCCCACCCCAGCTTTGTCATTCATGGAGTCACAGACTAATCTTCTCTAAAGTGTTGGTCTGGACACTGATCTAAAACTGCAGCATCTCAGATCTTGCTCTGAAACAGCTCTAGTTTGAATACAGTTAATCTTCCTACACACCAATGCCGAAAGACTTGAGACTACAGCATATAGAAGGTGCCCCTGCCCATGGCAGGGAGTGGGACAAAATGAGCTTTAAGGTCCCTTCCAACCCAAACCACTCTGGGATGTTGAGAAAACAGACTGCATTATTATGCAATTTCCATAGCACTAATTGCTGTTCTAAATACTACTTGCAAAAAGGTTTGAAGAAACCACCCCTGGGTCATAATTTTCAGAGCCTTGCCTGTGTGAGCAGTGCAAGCTAGTGAGCAACAGAGCCCAAGCCTATTAAATTCTGCTTTTCTCCATTTAAGAGTTATAGCTCACCCTCCTCAATCTCAGGCTGCTCAGCCCCAGTGCAGTAATTAAGTTCCAGAGCAACTTCAGTGGATTTGATTACAAGCCCTAAATCCTCTTTCTAGGCAAGCAGACACCTACCATTGAAAAAGATCTTCCTCCGGACAGTGAGCAGCACCTGCCCGTTTCGTGCGGCACTGGTCATTAAATCCAGAACTTGCTTGTGTGACTTCCCTTTCACAGGGACTCCATCGATGCACATCAGCTCATCTGCTGCACGCAGCCTCCCATCCTTTTCCGCTGCTCCCAATGGGATTATGGCTCCGATATAAATCTGTGAGCAGAGTCCAGGGGTTTGAAAGGGAACGTGAGTTCATCAGAACACACAGTGGTTGGAATCCAGGCAAATCTGCACAGAAGAGGTCTTTTGGGGAGGACTCTTTTAAAGACTACTTCACTGTCCAGCTCCAGCAGAAATGCAGCCAGGAGTGTACTCTGCACACGCTGATCTAGTGGAGACAATCTGGAGTCTCAAAGCATACACTAAATACTTCAAAAATCTTTAATCCATATTTTTGTCAGTTCTTCTCTCTTGAGCATATTTGCCAGTTTATTAGAAAGCAAAGTTTTTGAAACCAGCACACACCATGTACTTATTATAGATATGATTTCCTAGACATTTATGACACAAAAGCCTCTGACATTCATTCTACTCTATTGTTTTAGGTTTTTTTACCAAGACTGAGGAAGAATGACTGGGGAGGAAATAAAAGCTTTTGAACAAACTCAAGTTTATTTCTGAAAAGTTGCTTATAGACAGTTCCACATTTCAAGTTGTTTCAGTTCTCAGCTTTTGGTAATTAGATAATGAATTCAAACACCAACAGTTCTGCCTACCCCTACCTCTAAAAGTGCTACTAAATATAATACAGAGAAGAACACCACACTCAATTTCATATGCTACAATCACTTTCAATTAAATGGAAGATTAAGGGTAACCACAGCTAGTATGCTGGAGGTTAAGAATGGTGGGCAGCTCATCAGTACACAGCACTCAAGACATCAGCTCCACACTTTCTAACAGCTATGGGTGATATGGAAACCAAACACCACAAATGCTGTAAAGTGCAACAGAAGTAACATTCTCTGGGTTTGCTCTTTACTTTAAATGCAGGTTATTGAGGGAGGAAGAAAAAAAAAAAAAAAAAGCTAGCACTGGACCACAGCCAGGAATGGAAAAACAGAATTCCTTCACCATAATCAGAAAACAAATCTATGCAGACCTATTCCAAAAGCTTTTCCCCTCCACTTAAACAGCTTAAAGAAAGGTCCCTGATATATAGTACAAGTCTTAGAGCTTCTTCCCAAAGAGAAACTTCTGTATGTTTGAAAATACAGAGGAGTCTCCTAAAACCTGCCCTTGGAGAACAGACCATCCAGGGGTGTCTGCTTCTGGCATTTGCCCAGCTGCCTCCAACACAACGCTTGCTTAAAAATCCAGCAGGAGAAGCAGGGAATGTGTCACCATCTCAAACCTTGTTTCACTGGGCTGCAAGGAAAGGAACAGCCTAATGAAATTTTGACAGAAGGAGCGACCGCTTCCTTCCACTCAGCTGCTTCCCAGGACGCGCTGCTGTGCACAGCTCACCAATGACTGACTGGGATCAAGTGACAATGGGCAAAGGCCGGGGACCAGCACCGCCCTTCCGAGGGCACCGAGACACAGCAACAGCTGTAGAAACACCACCAGTGTCCTCGGCCCGACAGAAAATTGCGGCCAAGGACGGGCTCAGTAGTGAAAAGGGCGCAAAACCTTGGAGACTGGAGTCCACGAAGAGGGGAAAAAATAAAGGTAAAGAAGACTAATTCCTGATCTCTGAAAGGCAGGTACGAATCAATCAACTTTGCCATCACTGAGCTGCCTGGATGGGATGATGGGAAATGAGGATGACAGAGTAGGATCGTTCCAACAGCAATACTATGAGGTAACTGTGAGCAGTTTCACTTACAGGCTGATCTGGTCCGTCCCCACCAAGCACCCGGAAACCAAAGCCTGACTCTTGTTTTCTCAGGAAAACATCTAAATCTCTTGTGTTTGGAGCTAAGAAAAAAAAACAGTATTTCAAAACATGAAAGGAGCTTTCTTGGATTATTGAGGGATTCTTGAAGGATTATGCTTTGGTGGTACACTCTAAGTCTTCTAGTGACAAAACACAGCAACCAGAAATACAGTGATATTCTCTTTTCAAAATGGTATCATTCATTTTCAAAGCAGAAATCTCAACTACATCTGTGCAGCAGACCAGGATAAAAGCCACTCTGTAACACAACTGAGAACTATTTTATAAGCAGGTCTGCTGCAGTTTACTTCAGAACCATCCTTGACATTATTTCTGCAATTAACTGATTTACTAAAAACACAGTTGAAACATACTTTTTTTTTTTCTGATTGCTGTTTGAATTATGCATTACTTGAAATGTTTTATCCACAGCAGGTTAACAAACTTAGCAACAAAGTCTCAGTAGTTTTACTGCACATGCAACAAAAGAAAAAATTCCTTCATAATTGAGTATTTTCAAGTTGAAGATGATGTACTTACGTTTGTCCTCATAAATTGTCTTAGACTTCAGGTAGACTTCAGATGGGTCCAGTTTAGGAGAGCCTGGTCGCACAGCAGAGGGCGGGAAGGGCATTGGCTGTGGAATGGTATCACTGACAGCTTCCAAACTCCCGGAACTGTCCTGCTTGTCCTTCTGAAACAGCCCACAGATACAAAATCCACATTAAATAAAGGCATGACTACACTTGTGGGTGCAAAGACAATGAACACCACGCAGAAGAAACAGACAGGAAGAAAGGAACAAAATTACAGCTTTTCCAGTGGATATGTCTGACCAGAGTACTAAAGTCTTTCTCACTGGTACATGAGTTTCTACTGGAGACAAGGCTTGGAAAGAGTTTGAAGTGAGTGATGCTCAGAGAGGAGTGAAGATGGACAGATGCTGGTAGTTACCAACACATGGGATGAAGTGGGGCATAAAGGACCCATCATGTTTGGAGAAGACACCGAATCGTTGTCAGGTGCCTGCCTGGCTCTGGGCCACAATCCAGCACCATAGGCACACGCTGCTCCACCGGCACTGCCTCCTGTCCTTCGCCAAGCTTCTCCCCACAAGCACAAGGGGTGCCCCCAGCATGAGCTGTTTGCTGGAGCAATATACATACGGGGCAGGAAGACACACCTGGGTAGTGTAGGTATTAACAACTCACTTTTTTTGCCTTTTCATGATCTGACAGCTGCAACACTCCTGTTCATGAGACAAGGACCCCAAACATCCTTGTGGTCCCTCATCTAAATCCCCAATCAATTATGCAACAAAATAAATATTTCTTCTGGGCTGAAACCCAGCCTGGAAAACTGGCACGTGGCAGTGCATGCTAAACCACAGCAGGAGCAGAACAGACATAGATCTGCCCTTTCACCAAGAGCAGAAGAAACTGCCCAGAGCCATTTGGCAGTTTGACACTTCCTGCATGTTTATAAACACAAGAACTTGCCCTTTTTAAGTGAATTATTTTGCCACACTGCTTAATGCCACTGAGCACCGAGCACTCTGTGGGGCTGTTGCTGCTGTATGTGTGCTGGAATAGAATGCCAGTCCCCAGGTCCAAACTATTTTCAGCACATTGCCATGGGATCCATGCTGACAGGACCAGGGCCCTCCAACTGCAGGGATTTCTGCTCTGATTTATTCAGTGCAGGCAGGTGGATGCTTGCAAGGAACTGAATCTGAAGATCTTATTGAGCACAGTCATCTTTGAGCATGGTGAACATGTGTGCTTGTGTCATTCCACTGCTGGGATACAACTAAGGTTGCACTCAAACAGCAGGATAAAGATAGAAAGAGAAGTTACAGCTATGTTCTGGTAATTGGGTTTTCATAAATTGCCCTGATTTGTTCTGTACAAGAAGCATTTTTAAAGAAGTAGCTGTGTTCGACCAGTCTAATTTACAACAGAAACCTTCATAATAAACATAAGCATTAATACGAGCATTATCAATTAAGAGGTTGTTCTATTAAGACCAAGGATTCTTTACCGAGCTAATATATATTAAAGATGCCCCGACAAATCAAACTTCCAAGAGCAATGAGTATGGAACTAGGAATGTACAGCTCCACAGAGACTTGCTGAAAATATGGGTCCAAAGATAAGCACTTCTGGAAGGGAGCACTAACCAGTCCATTAATTCTATGCGAGGACTGAGAAGAATCAAAGGATCATAAACTTCCTTTAGGAATGAAAAAATAGATGCTGCATTTGTTTCCCTTTTAATGGGT
Source organism: Euphonia xanthogaster (assembly GCA_034509185.1). Taxonomy (NCBI): domain Eukaryota; kingdom Metazoa; phylum Chordata; class Aves; order Passeriformes; family Fringillidae; genus Euphonia; species Euphonia xanthogaster. The sequence continues at coordinate 6,229,122 of JAYDZK010000107.1, read as the reverse complement.
ACTGTAACAGCAGGTACTTAGACGAAGAATTTATGCCTACCAAGCAGTTGAGCTTTTGCTAAACCATCTTGCAGGTTATCACTGGGACTAAAATCCAGAGGAAATGAGATTACAAAGCAGGTCAGAAACAAGTTAAATACAATCACCAATACTCACTCCTTTGGCAGCTTTAGTAGGGGAGGGTGGACCTGAAGAAAATAGAAAGTAACTTTAATAGCAGGTTACAAAAAGTTTCAACAACACTTCAGCAATATAATCAGCTGCCCCTGGGGTGAAAATAATAGTGGCTGATTTACTGTGCTTTTAAATGGCAAAGTGACCAAAGCCATCACTTTAGAGAAGTCTCAATTAGAAATGAAAGCTGTACAACAATGAAAAATATCTATTTCTCTTTCTGCTAGAAGCTGGTCAACCAAGTCACCCCTCAGTTCATGGGATAAGGAGACTTATGAATTTGTCTGAAGGAATTTCACTTGCCACAAAGAAATCTAATTATTCCCTAGCTGATTAAGGAATAGTAGTATCTATACAGAAAAAGATCCAGAGATTTTTGCAAATGCCAGTGGCTGAAGTCAGGGTTACAATAAAGCCTGAAGGGACACTGAGAAGCCATAAGCTGCCTCATAATCCATTCAGATTCAGCTTCCTGTGAAAGACAACACACACTAACTAATACAGTATTTGGGGAGAAGATGCATTCTGGTCTGTGACTGACAATCAAGGAATAGGTATGAATATGCAAAGAAAAAATATTAATTTTTTCTGCTATTCCTAGTGATCAGCCCCACCTCTTTGCCAATGCTTCTTCCCATCTCCTGCAATCCCCTGTTCATTACAGACACAGTTACTAGAATATATTTGGAGTATATTTGTGAGGTTATATTTGGAATATAACCTCACAAAATTCAGTCCATCATATGCTTTGCATTATACTGGAGACCACGTGTTTTCTTTAGCACTCCCCAGAGACTTGGAAGAGACAGTGTATAAACATATCACCATATAATTGTTGAGGGAAAAAAAAAACCCAAAGAAAAACCTAACTAAAACTTCGAACAAAACCCCAACAACACACTCTCACCCTAAATAGTCAGGGGTATAAATCAAACTTAGAACATAATGGCTCAGAGATATAATGAACTGGTGCTTATCTGTCAAGACTGGACACTAAAATAGGACTTTTAAAAGCTTATAACCAATATGACAACTGCAATTTTGTCTGTACCTGCTCTTAAGATAAGCAGGGGCACCTCTGCTCCTACAGGAAACTGCTTGAGCACCTCCACCACCTGCAAGTGGGTCAAGCTCTGCACATTCTGATGGCAAATCTCCTTGACGACATCCCCTTTCTGTAGGCCTTGGCACCACTGGCTGTCCAAAATCATCTTCACCTTCTGGCCTGTGGGACTGTCTGCAATGGCAAACCCAAAGCCTTTAGGCCCTTTGACCAGAGGGATGGTGACCAGCTCCGGCTGAGAGCCTCCTGAGGAGGCAAAAGAGACCCTTTGCTCCGCTGAATCCACAGAAGGGCCGTTCGGGCGACCGTTGACCAACACTTTCCCATTCTGGTCCAACACAACTGTTGCTGCTACTAAATCTTGGCTGGACATGGAAGCATCTCCCTTGGCCACGGGCGGGCCATTAACAACAGGCGTGGCTGTCACGATATCCACCACGGGGTCTTCATTGTCATCAGGAAGAGGGTACCCACGACACAAAGTCATGTTCACATACTGATTGATGGGAATGAGCTGAAACATCTGGACAACATCTGCATGGGTATGGCCAAGGACACAGCTTCCATTTATGTCCACAATGACGTCGCCTGTTACAAAATAAATTTTGATGGTGTCAAAAACAGAAGTGAAACCTTCAACAAAAGCCTACCTTGAAGAAATCACAGTGCTGTCTTCAAATTAGTAACTAATGTCTGGGATATTACCTCACAGCTAATATTGCCAAAAAGCATAAAGGATTTCCTCTTTGCATTTATTCTATTTCATCTCAGGACACAGTGCGCTAAATATATAAAGTTTAATCTGCAGCAGATTTAAAAAGTGATACTGTACAGCCACGGGAGATGAAGCAGAGCACGCACACTACAGCAAGCAGATGTCTTCTACTTTAATTCACATTGCAGAGCATCCTAAACCCAATGCAGAATAAATCGGATTTTTTTGGCCCCGTGTTTATTTTAGGACTATCTGAACATAAGCTAGGATTGCGCACACACACATGCTCCATACTCTTACACTGCTGCCACACGTGGCTAAGAATACATTTTCAAAATGAACTTCTGTGGGCTTCAGATCCCAAAACCTTGTTTACTGCTTTCATAATTTTGACGTGAAACTAGGATGTGAGGTACAATACGTCCTGCAAACTGTCCTATCTCTTTAATGCCCAGGCACCAGTAAAACGGGATCTCCCTTATTACATGAACTACAATCGGAATAGCTACACATGTTTTTCATTCCAACAGTTCTGCAGGATTGTTTACATTTCTGCAGAGGTGGAAAATGAACCACATACAAACAAGTTCAAACAATACATCAGCAACAAAACAGGAAATTGTTCCAATCCATAAGTAAATAGTATTTATCATTCAAAGTATGAATTCTTTTACTCATTTGCTCAAGAGTAAATGTTTATGTTATACGTAAAGAAGCATTTTGCCTTTTCTAGTATGCAAACCAGAGGTTATGGTAAGGTTACAGGTAACCTAATTACACATGTAATAGCCATGAAAAAATGCACAAGTCTTCATGGGTTGCTCATCCCTCTTCTCTCCTCACTCGTCCAGCTCACACAACTTTGCTTCCTCACTCCTGCTGTGGGCTTTCTGCAGTTTTAATAATCAGCGTCATGGTTTTTTGGCAGCAACATGGCAAAACAGACCAGGATTCAAACACATTATTTTTACTTCACTTACAGAGAGAGAAACCATTCTATAAATAAACATGAAGACAAGTGTCTTTGCTAAAGCAGAAGGATTGAAATCTTCAGAAGTGCCCTTCAAATCAATTTTTATCTAGAATGCTGCTTCTTTTCCTTTTCAGCCACTGCTCTGCACAGATCTTTCACAAATATGAAAATACTTAATTTAGTGAGGATATGGATTGAGTCATCCAACCTCCTGTACCTCAAGCTATGTTCTCCAAAGTACCCCAGGAAATGGAAGTTTACAGAAATAATACTTGACCTGGAGCAATTCTTCCATCTTGTGCAGCGGGTCCATCTTTTAGCACATTCTTCACCTGGAGAAACTCGTCAGGCCTGTCCCCTCCGATGATTGTGAAGCCAAATCCCATAGTACTTTTTTTCAGGGATGTCCTTATGAGTGCTCCAGTAAGCTGGGATGGATCTCGAGTGAAGACAAACCTCCCTGGTCCTTTGGAATTATGGAATAGAGAGACAGGATGGCAGGAAACCAGGGTTAATTCTGGTAAGTTTTTTGTTTATTTTTAAGGTGTCATAAAGGTTAATGATTTGTTTATTACTGTTCAGCTTCTGAAGCAGTTTTAAAGGATAAACAAACAGACAGGGAAGTGCTACACTCATTTTCCAGCTGAATTCAGTGAATGGAAAAGAGTTTTTCTGAACAGATTGCAACGGAGCTGTATGCAAACCTCCCACTTCAAATTCCCAATTTTTATCCTTGAATACCAAGCTTAAAGTAGATCAAAAGCATGAGAACTCCAGGTGCGGCTTTACCTGCACTTCCAGATGGCTCTTCTAACCCTCCATATATTCCAAAGCTGTTTATGACAACCAGCTTCAGAACAACCAAAATTATTTTAAAGCAGTCTTATAAGTGCGTCAGTTCAATTTTAACATGAAAAAATCCTTCAAAAAACCCAAAAGATCTTGGAGGGTAACACTGTAATGGCTAGCAAAAAGACAAGGCTGATGCCTTAATGAATCCCAGAATTGGATTTTTATAAAGCATACTTGCAGATAAAGATATATGTGACAAAGAACACAATATTCAGTGATACCTGATTTGGAAGGGCCAGCATCAGTCTGTCCTAGCTGTTTTTTCCTTTTGGCTTCCAATACTGGATTTTCAAACTGAGTTTTCTGGTTAATATGACTGTAGGCATACAAAAGATAGGTCAGGATTTCAACAGAAAACATTCTGACTACTTCCCAAAAAAGACAACCCCAAAAAACCACATCTACAAACACTATTTTTTATTATGTCAGATGAATGCTGTGGAGAAATGAACAAAAAACCTCTCATAACCGATACTGAAAATATGCTCATTCTTTCAGCAGCTTACTTACTTTGAGGCAAATAAAATTTTACTTCCTTTAATCACCAGGCAGAGTTGTAATAGTTTAGGTCTGAGCGAACCTGCTTTTTCTCTTGACCCATCTACCTATACTGTTTACAAACTCAGGCATCACCTTTTCCCTAGTAGATGATACAGAAGTACAGCATAGGAGGGGAAAACCAACAGATTTGGCATAATTCAAATACCTTGGCTTGGCTAAGTGAAAAATGTTTGCCTGTTCTCTGAAGCTACATTTTCAACTCTACCATTTTTCTTCTCCATGGTTAAGGAGAGATTTAATTTCCTCTGTCCTGAAGGAGATACAAAAGAGCTCCTGCAGCAGTTTAGTGGTTATTGACTTGGCTCTTTGAAGACATCAATGATCTACAAGTTATTTTTACTCTTTTAAAGTTATCAGGTGCCACTCTTAAGTCAAGTGACTCTGTTTTTGTTAAGCTAATAAAAATGACATCAGCTCATTTCCATCTGTAAATTATTTTGGTTGCAACTTGCTTTCCTTCCCCGAATGAAAAACAGTCCTTAAGTCTTTAAGGTCACACTGTGGATTTCCCCACATGCCAGTGCTACCAGAAGCTTGTGCCATGAGTTTGCGAGCCCAGAACTGTTTTTCCTGGACATATTTAATAGTTTCACAGAATCACAGAATGTTTTGGACTGGAAGGAACCTTAAAGCTCATCCAGTTCCACCCCCTGCCACGAGCATGGATACTAGACCAGGTTGCTCCTAGCCCTGTCCAACCTGGCCTTTCACTGCATTACAATCTCTGCTTACTGGGGATGAAGGACTTCAGAATTTCATGCTCATTTTTATGTATGCCAAATCAATAATTAGCACTTACTCAACGTAATATGTCCCATATTGAGGGTCTTCTATTTTCTCCCATCCATAAGGAAGTTCTGCAATCAGAAAGACCGAATTCTCCATTAGAGGGGAAAACTATCCACAAATATCAGTTTTCATTAAAGAACACCTAGGCTCATGAAAAATATGAGGAAAATAGAGGTCCCATTTTCTTCCCTGACGAAAGGTAAAAGCCTGTTCCAGGGAATCTGAAGCCCTGCAACTCTTACTCTTTCTTGCACTAAATGATGAGCCTTGTATTCAATGAAATCACACGACTTTAAACATAATAAACTTAAAGAGACCTGTATGTACTGAAAATTACATGCAAAAAGCTCCTTTTTATGGCAAATTTAGCATCTGGTAAGAGAGTGCCAGCAGCTCATGACTGACTGAAGGTAATAAGCAGTTACCACAGAGGTCAGCTTATCAAGTTTATTGTTATAGTTATCTTGACCATGGAAATTTAAATATTAGAATGATGAATATAGTCAGCCAGACATTTTAAGGATAAATTTGCCCTGCAATCTTGTTTGAGGCTGCCCTAAGTTTGACAATAACAAGAATTTCCCTAGCATATGACAGCATGTTACCAATTACTAATACCAGTATTGCTCCGCAGGGTCTGACTAAAGACCCAATGGGTCTATTAATTTAAAGATATCCTGCATCTCTGTTTAAAGAGCTGCATGTATGTTTAATAAGCAGCAGTATGCAGCCATTGCTCCAGCTGGCTTCATTATGGATACATGGCTGTTAGGCTGGGCAAGTTTGGAGGATGACAGGTCATTCTGAGCCTGCTTCAGCTTTTGGAACATGTCAGGCATTTGCTGAAGACAGAGCTACCTGATACTCTTTTCTAGCAGACTAAATTGCCCACCTGCGTAGGAAATGGTTGCAGAAATTGCCTGTAGGCTACTGACCTGGAAGTCCTGAAGGAATTTAAATCAGTCAGATTGTTCCCTTAGCTTCTGCATTCAAATGCTGTGTCACATGCTAATTATAATTAGCAATATGTATTTTGCCATACCTTCTTTGTTATTCCTATATTCTGTTACTTATGGACCTTCTCCTTCTGCCATATTCCACCTATACAACAGTTTCCAGTGAGATCATCACTCACGTGCAGCTTTCTCCTTAAGATTGACACTTACTGGAACAAAACATCTCATATTCTGCTCAGGAATGCAGATAAACCTTTCGTTTGGCCAGATTCTATTACTCCAGGGAAAATACACCACAGACTTTCTGAACATCTCACCTCCATCTTCACAATCTTCAGGAGCTTTGGCCTTCTTACAGAGTCGGGGATCAAGCCATGTGGTTGTCTTGGTGTTGTGACTGTGGAGCAGAACACATGCCAGTAAGAGAACTCGCTCACACTGAAGAAACTTTCCTTCAAGTATTTACTATTGTAGGAAACTGCAGACTTTAGATAATACAACCTTTATTTGTGCCTCAGTCACATCATAAAATACTAAAAAGAAAAGGCACCAGCACACCTCAGACTCTCCAGGGCACACAGGAAGTGTTAGAGGCACAGATCCTCCCCCCAGCCCCCAAAAGCTCATATGGGAACAGCAGCTGTTTCTACCTGATAGGAAAAAAAAATATTTTTAGCCTCCTCATATGCTTAACTCCCAGGAAGGTTTCTGTTTCATTTTTACCTTAGAACTCATAAAAGAGGCAATTTTACATGTGTACATATGAGCTACTTTCCTATCCTGGGCTTTCATCCGGGCTACTTGTATTTTGAAACATCCATTGCCAGCCAAGGAACACAAGCAGAGAAGAAAAGCTAAACAAGGTCTCAAATTTCAGAGAAATTTGACATAGAGAAGGTCTCCATGTCACATGTCACATAGCAATACTCAGCCAGCTTTCTATTTGTGAGATACAAAACTTAGAACAAACAAACTGACTTTGCAGGTGGAACCATACGGTCTTCCTGCACAATGGCAATTGTACTGAGCGTGCAACACTGAGGACATGAGTAAGGAATGTAACAGTAGGAAAATAGTAAATTTCATAAAGAAACAGAAACAGCAAGAGAAGAAGAGAGGCGAAAGAGCAAGCTTTCCAGACTGCAGCCACCAGCACTTCTCTCCTCCAAGGAGCGAGTTACTCACTCAATGAAGTAGATCATGCCAGTGTCCGTGTAGGCCATTTCCCAGTTCTTGGGCAGTGGTTCCAGGGTCTCATCCCTTGACAAATAATTTCTGAAGTCCATGTTGCTGCTTGTCTGGTTGTAGCTGGGAACAGGTTTCATCCAGTCAGGAGGATCTGAATGTTTTTCTTTGTTTTCTGCAGTTGTTCAGGGAAAGTGTTTGTCAGATGCTTATGTTGTTTCTCACAAAGAACCACCCTCTTAATCTGGCTACGAGTGGATGTCAAACACATCCCTGTATGTGATGTGCATTTTTTCACTTTTTTTTTCAGCTGTGAACTTTGAAAAGCTGACATGAAAAGATTGAACTCTGCTCTTCCCCTGCCAAACAGAATTAACCTTGTATTATGTGCCTGAGCCTACTCTGAAAAATCAACACTGGCAGAACTCCAAGTAGACTATGCTCTGTTGCCATTTCTATAGAGAGAACAGTGTTTGTAATGCCATAAAACAATAAAAAAAAAATCCAAAAATATTCCTCAAAGAATCAGAAGGAAATCTAGAGAAGACCCAAACTGCCAGTAAAATAAACAACACCTTCCTACAAGCCACAACTAGAAAAAAGATCCCAAAAATTCCCGCAGGAAACTTTAAATAGAAGCCTCTATCCTTCAGAACCGAGGTTATGCTTGATACTCTCTGTGACATGATGATGTCCGTAACCTTCACCCAACCACCAGCCTGACCACTGGCCCCCTTCTGTGGTGTTGCCAGCCCTGAAGATGACAAGATTAGGTCAGGTCTGGTCAGTGTAACTCTGTCCTAAACAGTCACACACAGGATCAGCTGCAAATGCAATGTGATGACAGTTCCCCTCCACCATCAATTCTCCCCCCTCCATGAGGGGGGAGATGAGTAGCCATGAAAGCAAAAGGAAAAGGGCATCTTGCCAATCCCAGAAAGATCCTGCTGGACACCGCTCCAGCCTCAACGCGCTTGGCTTTGTTTCTCCCCACGAGCTCCCCCTTGGGTGGTTTCAGGTTATGTGATAGTTCCCCTATGCAAAATCATCTGAAAATTTTACAGTATGAGCCAATGTTGCCCCTTCAACCAATCACTTCCTTAAAATCTCTTGTGTACAAATTCAGTGATTGCCTCAAAATTCAACAGTAATATTTGCAGGGTATGAATTCTACACTGTGAAGGACTCTGTTATTTCAAGAGTGGACAAATTTTTCCTTCCTGCTTATGTAATTGGCCCATATGCAGCACCACATGTTCTTGACCAAGCAGTGCATTTTATGATGCAACTGCACATCTGGCTGGGAGAACAGCTGGTTCTTTTTAAAAGGTCATCTCAAAATCAAGTAGATGCACCAGCCTGGACAGAAACTGCCTTCATACTTCACCAAAACTAAGGAAGCACGAATGTTTTTTGTATAGTCCTTATCCATTCATAAAATACTCCAGGGAATTTCTCCCCTTGTCAACCAACCTATCCCTCCGCTGCCATTAACTGCTTCCTTTTCCTCCTCTTCCTCCTCTTCAGGGAAAGAACTTTCCATCCTTTGCATTTTGCTGACGGATGTGGTTCTTTTCCTCTGCGATTCAGTATCAAAATCATTGTCAAAAAGAACTTGATCCACTGGATCAGGCTGAAAGGGGCTGGGCTCCGCTGGAGGCTTTGGAGTACCATAAAAATTACCTGAAAATGAGACAGAAATCAGGATCACTGAAGCACTGATACTGCCGAACGCACTAGCAGTGGCTGTTACCAGTTTAGTGCCCACGCAAATGTATTTTGGTGAAATTTTAAAGCCTCAAAGAAGACACCAGCACTACCAAAACCCTATCAACAGTCAAAGCCTATTTAGTCATACACGGACTTCTTGCTAATGCAGCACTAGTTGTCAGAAAACAAGAGGATACCTGAAAACTTTTACCCTGCTACAAGTTTTCTAAAGAAAAAGATTGATTTAGAGCAACAGAAATACTGAAGTCAAAAAGCAAATTAATTTTATGCAGACATGAGGTATTTATTTCCATAAAACCAGTTAACGAGTAACTAATTTTCAACACTCACAATCTTCTACTAACAATACATTTGCAAAACAAAGATGTTGATATGGCTTCATATCAACATCTTCATATCAATATGCTGATATTTTTACTTCAGAAAAAGGAACAGATTTCCCCTTCAATATTTTAATCTAAAGTACAAAGGAATCATCTGCTGTTTTCTGGAAAAGAATTTCAGCAATTGACCTCTCTCCTGACTGCTCATATGATTTTTATTACTGAATTGAGCACAAAGCAAGGAAGCTTCCCAGAATTCCTGCTGGAGTAACTTTTAGTGCCTGGATATGGTTTTGACCATGTAAATACCTATAGAAAGAAAACCCTTCTGCAAATATCAAGCAAGGGCAAGGCTCAGAGAGGGGACAGCCAGATAAAGTGCAGCTCAGGAATAAAGAAAAAAACCTACTAGTTTAGCCTAAATTTGCTTAGGAGATTTCCACAGACTGGACAATATTAACAGATAGTGTGGGATAAGGAAAACAAGAGGCACAGAGCCTTTCACAGGATTGTCCACTTTTGACATCTTTTCTTTTTTTCACCATCTCCATAACAATGTTTTTCCTCACCACATTTAACAAACCCAACTTTCCTACAGATTTGGACAATCTGGTCTAGTGCTGTTAACTTTTCATTGAAAAATGCTTTTGTTTCCCTGCTGGGTCAGAATTTCTCTTGCCTTTTGTCCTTTTGATGCACACCTGAGAGGAGAACATGGCTCTGTTCTCTAAGGTGCACACAAAATTGACTAAATTTTCTTAAATTTGTAGCAGGCACAGACAGACCTTTTCAGAATGCTTCCCAAAAATGCAACAGGGAAAATAATCTGGTGGGATTAAGAGTGGCTGAAAGGACAATCTGCAGATTATTAGAAAGCTTTAAAACAAGATTGCTCCTCCTCTTCACAGTAACCCAAAACCAGACTAACTACTCTCGCTCTACTACTGTCATGACCATCAAGTGAGCAGGAAAAGTGGTACCAACACGAGCTACACTTGGACTAAGATCCTGGACACAAGTACTTGGGTCCTTATTCCCATTCCATTAAACATCACCGACGTACCATCATAGGTTCCACTTTCTAGTAAGGCTCCACTTTCTTCCAACGCTTTAAACTGCTCAACAGGAATGAAATTATAGTCTACCCCAGGGACCTCCCCATCTCTGGGAGCCCTTGTAGTGCCTGAAAATACAGAGAAAACACTCTTGTAAAACAGTTAAATGCTGCTTGTTACAAAATGCCGCCTGCTGCACAGTTCAGTAAAAACAATGTATTTTCAAATCTTTATACAAAGATGATGTTACTCCAGTAAGAGTTAAAACAACTGGTAAGCAAGTGAACAACAACGTATAAAAACTGAGCCAGTAAATTACATAGGAACGACATTTCTAATATTGGGGGAGGAGGAGAGAAGCAGCTGGGTGAGGTGGCAATTAGGAGAGAATTCTTTCTTATGGTCAGTAAACCAAAACCAACTTCTGTGGCAGCTGACAACACCTGGGCCACGCAATCCCAGTTCTGGGATTCTGGGAACAGCTGTGTTATTTTTATTTTAACCCAGCCATAAGGGTGCTGCATCTTTCCCTATTTCCACCAGCACCAACTCTCTAATTTGCAATGAGGTCATCATGACTAAGCACATTTGAATTTTGGGCCATCAAATCCATAACTCAGCACCGAATTTATTTTTTAACCTACAATTCAGAGTGCAATTCAGCCACACTCCAACCCCTGGCTGTAGGTAAACTTTATCAGTAAATTGCTGTGTTAATGCAGAGGTTCTCAAAGTGTTTTGTCTATAAAAATAGGCCTCCCATAGTTTTAATGGCTTAATTAGAGCTCTCCTGAAAGAACTTCACTGATTCATTACTATTCATTACTGCCTACAATCTAATAGCATTTTAATAGCATGTATCATTTTTGTCAGGCAGCAGCATGAACAAGAGCTAGTAAATAAAAGCTAGTGAAATGCAGCTTAAGAAAGCCACTAACTCTCAGATGTGCTCAGAGAGAAGACAGCAGAATTCCTGTAGATACAAAAACTTTACTTGACAAAGTTTTTAGTGCAATGAATATTTAAACAGTCAACGATGAGCCTTTTTAATCAGTCTTCTCAGGATGAGCAGTCTGGCTGTACGTTCTGCCACTGTCACCCCTTTTGCACCCAACCCCTCCTCCCACCCTCCTTTCAGCTGCCTTGCTCTGCCAAATGCACTTGACACTCAAGGTCTCAGTTTGCTCTTTGTGAAGAAAAAAACCCCAATACATTGACAAAATTCAGGATGTTTTGACACTGCTTGATCATGCTGAGAAAGATTTCTTGTGGTGGCTGGGGTCATTCTAACAACTACTGACAAACTTGTGAAGAGCAACACATAGATATTACTGAAACAATCTGAACTGAATTCTCAAGTTTTCGCTGGTTTTCAGTCCATACTGGCTGCACCAATTCATGGCAACTTCAAATGTGAAGCTACTGTAGCAAAGCCAGAAGTCTCCACTACAAGGTAAAACTCTAAATCAGATTAAGAGAGAAGGCATTTCAAGCTCACAAATTATGTGGGAGTTAGCAGGAACTGATGAAATGAGGCTGATCTTTACATACTTACAAGGGATGGTTCTCAAATAGAGATTGTCTCTGATCACTTGCTGGAGTTTGTGGTCTATTGAGCCCTTCTGGAACTGAAGGCTCAGGTAGTGGCGCAAGTCCTTGTTGATGACTTTTCCTTAGAAATAAAAAAGAATAAATTAGAATAATTTGTAAAGCAAGATCTCACAATAAGAGCTGTGTTTCACTGCTATAGAAGATTCAGAAAAAGCACACAGTTGGAAGCGTTGCGTTGTTTTAAATACAACAACCTCAATGGAAAATATAATTTTGTGCTATCAAATCACAGAATCCCAGAATGGTTTCTGTCAGAAAGGAACCTTAAAGATCAACTTGTTTCACCCCTTGCCAGGGGCAGGGACACCTTCCACAATCCCAGGCTGCTCCAAGCCCCAGCCAACCTGGCCTTGAATGCTGTCAGAGATGGGGCAGCCACAGCTTCTTTGGGCACCCTGTGCCAGGGCCTCACCACTATGACAGGGAAGAATTTCTTCTGGCACAGTGGTTTTAAGCAGAGCTGACTAACAACCATTCCCCCTCATCTCCCAAACAAGACAGAACTCACGTAATTTAAAATAATGAATGGGTTTCAAATAAAATGCAAACGTAATCATTTCCTTCAACTTAATAGTGGGGAAGAAAAATGGAAAAAAACTTTACACAAGGGAAGTCTGACCTTTTTTATTATATATGGAGACTTCCCTTTCTTCTCTTGAATTTGATATTTCCTTGAGAAGTGAAAAAACACTGAACAGATTAACAATGTTTTGCCGATTTATAAAGATTTGCTGTATTTCCAAAAATGGGGTAAACTGGCCCATGATTTCCATTTCAAGTCAGATGCATTGACAGTGATGGTAAAGAACAAGAATCCAGATAAACTGCACCCTGTGAGCCTCTGCCACTGTCAGGTTTGAGACAGAGAAAAGGATTTACAGGGATGCATGGAAAAATCACTGAGCCCAGCCTGGGAGCTTCAAACACCTCACAAAAACCAAACGTGATTCGCGAGATCTAATTATGACTCTCAAAGTGACAAAGGGACGTAAAGCACAAGAAGAAACAGGCTTTTGACACCACAACAGCAGATGAATCAAATACACTGACCAGAATAGAACATGGAATTGTTAAGGTTGGAAAAGAGCTCTAAGGTCATCAAGTCCAACCATCAATCAGCACCCACTATGTTCACCACTAAACCATGTCCTCAAGTGCCACATCCACATGTTTCTTAGAATGCTTTCAGGGATAGTTACTCCACCACTTCCCTGCGTAGCCTGTTCCAAAGCTTTACAACCCTTCCCATGAAAAAAAATGTCCCAATGCCTAATATAAACCCTGGCCCCAGTATAACTTGAGGCCATTTCCTGATCATGATCTACTCAAACCACCATGCAAGTGATGGAGCTGGTACAGCAACACACCAATGGTTTCAAACATGTTAAAAGGATGTTAGAACACTCTAAAAGGTCAAAACGAAAATCAGAACTTGTAATACAAAGACACGTTAAAAAAAATAAAATACAAAATTGTTTTAACAACAGGACTTTATTAAAACTTCTTAATTATGCACTCAAAGCCTTGCTGAGTTTTAATTATTGTGCAGCTCAATACACTACAGAGGCTATTCTGGGTAAGTAGTATCTGTTGCTGCAACACTTGCACTGTGAAGTGGAACACAGACAATTACAGCCATGAAATAATAGTCCTCTGTAGCTGTCACAGGTTACAGTAATACATAAATCATTTCGTCTCCTCTTAACTGAAAAGTGAGCACCAAAACCAAGACAAGTAACCTGAACAATGGAGATGACTTTCCTAGGGCTAACTACGGCTTGTTTTTCCCAATTTATAAATAATCTTCCATTCATTCCCTTAAATTTACAATGTGAGGTTTTAATTTATTCACACTAGAGAAAATGCTTTACTGAGACAGCAAACAAACCCATTTGGTCTGGAAAGCACAATTAACATATCCAACTGAACAAAATGTTACTTGAGTCCCCAGATTGTTCTAATATTAACGCTTCCCTTTGGAAATCTCCAGCTTATGTGCAAATTCAAACTTACTGACATTTAATATTATTTCATGTCACACCGCAACAAGGGACCGCACACAGTGCGCCTGTGCAGGTTAACCTGTCATAGGGCTTGGCAGAAACTGCCAATCCTTCTGTCTGTCCAGAGTGCAGCATGTTTCAGATGCGACGTATGTCTAACATACCGTATGTCATTGCTTAAGCAGCGTGCAGCTCTACAGAATGACACACTTCAATCACATCCCCAAAGAAAAATGTCCTTGCAGCTGCTCTCTGTTACACAAGCCATTTAATCTACTCGGGACTTGGCACTGCTTTCCCAACAGAAGGGTACGTGTTCACATGCCAAGACCTTTTTTGAGTGTTCAGATCAGAACAGAATTTATGCAAATAACAGACAGGTTTATTTTTACCCTGCTTTCCATAGGAAGCAAGATATGCAATTACACTCTGCATAATTTCTAGGCCCACTAACCTATTTCAGTATGGAGTTTGGCAGGGTAGGAGTCTGACAAAGATAATCTATTGAGAAAGATGCTGCATGCCTGTTCTCCTTTGGGCAGACAAACCTGTGGAGTGACCATCCACCATGGAAAACAGAAGATGTTCCCAGCAGAGGTGTCCTCTAGCTGTGCCAGTGAGCAGCAGTGGTGCATGGACTGTCATAGCTGGACCTATAAACTAATTCACACAACAGCATATTGGGCTTTTAAATACCAGCCCCATCCTCGACATTGCTGCTTTGCACTGCCTGAAAGTATAACACCTCTTGTAACAGATCATTTCCATACAAGAATGTCACCCAAGGGCATTTTAGTGGCTTCTCAATGCCACTTTCCCGTGACACCCTTCCCAAGGTCCCACCATCACAGAGGCCCCCTGAGCACAAGGGTAAAGGAGCAATTCCTGCTCCGACAAACATGAGCCATTATGCAACCTTTATGAAGGAATTAGAGCTTCCCGAAACCAGCTTTTCAAGGAGCCTGGGAAATCCCAGCACTGCTGCAGGGTGGGCTGCAGCATTCCCAAGGGACAGCTGATGCTTAAGGCTGCAAATTGCACTGCTGTGACTCACCACACTCTGAAGGACTCTCAGGAACCTGGAATCACCAAGATCTATGTGCCAGGGCAGCACTCCTCCGATCAAACCCATAGAAGTGCTGCATCAAAGCAGTATTGATTAGAGACATCTCACAGTTTAACTGGAAAACAACCCCCTCCACAGTGCTCACTGCACAACACAGGCAGTCAGTGAAATCACTGTAACTCCAGATGTGCACCAGCCATGACTAATGTCAGTGCCTGACTCACACAGTTCACATGGCAATTCCACACCAAGGGACGCTTTACTCAGTCTGCTGCAACACCCAAGAGCCAGGGGCACACCAGTGTGCAGCACAGCATCCCACAAAGAGCAGAGACACTGATCCACGCTGATCTATCACACCCATGAATCCCTCTGGTGTCACTGCATGAACTCCAATTCTATTATAACCCAATTTTGCAGGGAAGCTTCTGTTTACAATCTTTATCACAGGTGATTGTTTAAGTAACAAGTAAGAGAAGACCATTTCCCTACATGTTCAGTTAATCATCACATAATAAAAATTAAAGGAATGTATCTTTCTGCTTGCACAAGATATCCTATTATTTCATCACTATTCATTTTATATGACTTATTTTTAGTTATGGAACCCAGGATTTTCAATTAACTATGAAAGAGTGCTTTCTCCAAGGAGTACACATGTGAGGAGCTGGATGCCAGCAATAGAGGCCTCTGAGATCCAGCTGCTTTCTAGTGAAGTACAAGCATGCTGGACTTGCCCAGGCAGTGCTGGCACATCCCATCACAGCCCTTCCCTGCAGGAACCCAGGTTACAGCAGCCAACCTGGCACAAATACACCAGAGGTGCTGACTGATGAGCTCCAAAGCATGTCTGGGAGTGGTGCAGGATCCCACTGACAGCCACAGATCATTCAAAGAGCTGCCAGAGATGTTCACCTCACTGTTTGGCACAGTCATTGGAATTTCTAACAAACCCAGCCAGCTGAGGCTGACAGACTTCTTCTCATTACTGATGCAGCATTTAAGCTGAAAAATCCCTGCACTTCCCCATCACCAGTTTGCAGGAAAATATGTCTAAAACCAGTTCTAAAATCAGCTCGGCTGACCTTGGTGTGACTCACCAAAATACAGTCAGCTCTTCAGGAACACAGGTGGTTGAACTGATGCTGCCAATGTTTAATGTTCAGAAATTTCTTTTTTTTTTCCTAAATTATTATTATTATTTCTGCATGCTGTGTTTACTGTTTTATGTATGCCTCTGCCTGCCAAGGAATTGTTAACTAATCACCATGATACTCATTTTCTTAGCACACAGCTGGGTACTTGGTCTTGCAACACCTGTTTCTCAGCATTTTCTTTTTCTTATCTGTCTGTAGTTAGCAACAGAAGTGTCTCAACAGAGGATGTCAGTATGTGGAAAAAGAAGCTGGTAACCAACAGCTATTAAAACATAAACTTTCATATTAATAACCAACTCACAGAATCACAGAATATCCTGAGCTGACAGGGACTAACAAGGATCATGAAGTCCAACTCCTGGCCATGCACACAACCACCCCAATATAACAGCAATATGATGATCTCCTTTCAAGAAATACTTCTGCAATAAAGTGTTCAGACCACCTGCATTCAAGAGATTGGCAGATTAAAAATGGGCAAATAACCTATTCATTAAAAAGATAAATTTGATTTTCATAATCAGTATTTACTGAACATTAAAAGAAAACTTGCTCTTTCAGTGGTCAATTGTATAACAGATTCAGCTCTAGCTAGCATGTGTCAGCACTTCCTCACATGTGGAGAGGTCATTCCACAGGGGGAACACCACAGCTGTATTTCCAATTATCTGTAACTTCAGAGCAAACTTCTTCCACTACTCTATACAATAAACTAGAACTACTCGAAGCAGAGAAAAAGAACACAGGCAACAAATCCACAGTAACTTCATTTTCACTCTATGATTTCCAGCATAAGCCATGTACAAACACACTTCAAAAACCTAAACCATCTGATTTTAGAAAATCCTGCAGGGCCATGGCTGTAGTCAGGGTACAAATGGTACAATCACTCGTGGCCAGCTTCAAAGATACCTACTACCCCTTCTCCAAGTACAATAAATTACAAAATAAACATTTCAGCAGTGAACAAGAATCAAAGTCTAGAGAACAGGGCAGCCAGCAACTGTTCCCCAGCAGATGTCTGCGACAACTGTCTGGCTGATATGCCACTAAATTCAGTGATTAACTTGCACCAGTTGTGTTGTTTCAATTAAGACTGCCCAGGGAACTGCTGGAGTCACCATCCCTGGAGGTGTTTAAAAAACATGTTGATTGAGGACATGTTTTTGTGGTGCTGGTTGATGGCTGGACTTGGTGACCTTAAAGGTCTTTTCCAACCTTAACAATTCCGCAATTCTATAACTTAATGTTTGCGCAACCACGCTTGGCACAAGGTGAATGTTGTAAGCAAAATAATAATGTTGTCTATGTCACAAGACAGAGAGAGTCCTCAGTTACAATAACAGAAGTTTCAATGCATTCAGACTGCAGTGCGTTCCACTAGGGAAACTCGCCAACCAGCATCTGTATGGAGCTGTTTCCAAAGGCTGGAGTCATTTATATTTGCTTAAAGAGCTCACTAAATTAAAGACTGACACAGAAATGGAATCCTTGAAAGAAAGCACTTCAAATGAAGAGACAGCTTTGCAGGGAAAGCCAAATCCAATTTTTGTTCACTATTCGCAATCAACCAGAAGGCAGCTACGGCTGTGCAACCCAACAGGAACACCCAAACTAATAGTGCAGAGTTTGTTCCTGTATTTACTGCATCATTCCTTTACTATCATCCTTGTCTGACCATATAGGATCTGCAGTAATCTCTCTGAAATGCGCCACGATCACTAGAGCACAGATCTTGTTACCTTCAGTAGATGGTTCTTTTTAAAACACTCCCTTTTCTCCTCATTTCCAGGACACACATGAACCTGAAGATAATAGTTTTAAAAGGTTACATTTTTATCTGAATACCAGTATATGTTATATATCAATTGACCAATGTGACAAAACATTCAGCTATGTGATGAAAACCCGTCCTGCACCTACAAGCATAAGAATTACATTGGGCAAATCTGACAGCAGGCACCTGTCCTAACCACATTAATCATTTCACAAAACTGCAACTGGAACGTAGTCAAGATCCTTCCCAATTTTACTCTCCATATTGAGTTAGAATCAGTCAGCAATTACATAGCGAGCACTTGATTGCTACTAAATAAATCCATTTAAATTCCCAAATTCATTGTTCAGTCCCCATTGGCAGATCTACGGCAACAGCAAAGAAAAGGAAATGGACATCTTGCTGTTCAAAGAAATCATGAGATGAAATAGAGATTAGCTTGTCTTTACCTGCCAGTTTAAATTCTTATTAAGAGACTTAACGAGGCTTTCCCAGAGGCACTGTCAGAGCAATCAGGTGAAGCCAAGGCTGTGCTGCACACACACCAAGGCTATGCTGTGTGTGTGCAGCACATCCTCACCTGCCCAGCACAGGGCACCCGGAAGATTTACGGTGCCAGGAGGGTCTGACTGGAGAGGGCCAACTGTATCATTTGTTACTCTAAAAAATAACAGTACAAGTCCAGCATGCAGGTTAAGAATAGTCTTCACACAGCAAAATTCCAAATATCCTCTGCTTCTTAACATAATTTGCCACAGCACTGAGGTCCAGCTAAGTTTGCATGAATCGCTCAAATTTTCTGCATTTGAACCAGATGCACATTGTTACCTCAAAAAGCAGATTTTATTTTTATCTCTGCTTATTCGTTAAATAAGAAAAGCCTCACACTTTGCATTTAGAATTTGAGAAAAGCCTTGCATTCAGCATTTAAAACTTAAGACTGCCAAGAAACAATGAATGCTGAATCTTTTCAGATCACTGCAGTATGAAGTGAGCACCCAGTTCTCGTGTCCCAATTTCAAATTCTTTAGATAACACCAAGTTCTGTCAAAGAACTGGGTGTTTTTTGGAAAACACTGTTTCTGTCTTTGCCATTTCCTTAATATCCAACATCTCTGTACCCCACACCTGGAAGAGCAGCAGACCTCCTAAGAACATAGTTCAAATAGAAAAAACTCATATGTATTTGCCAAAAGGCAATAAATAAGGATTTCAAACAAATTTCCTGCCACCCAAAGGTAATTCAATAAAGCAGAAAGTGACTCAAGTCCTTTTTCTTTTTGCTGCATTTCACCCACTGTAAGAAACAGCTCACAGAAAGAACTTCCTCATGTAAAAGCTTTTTTACTATTCCTACAGCACGACACCTCACATTAGAGATTGGGTTTTGATGTCTGAATGGAAGAATACCCTATTTTTAGTAGGCTTTTCACTGAGAGAACAATTGGTAGTTCTGAATACTTTGCAACTTCCCTGCGGACACACTATCCGCACTTGTGTACAAATACAGACTGATGAAAAGGTTAATGAATACCCTGAAGATCCCATCCTCCACTGCCCCCCACTGGCTGCCAATGTCTGATAAAAATAACTCCATTTTAAGCAGTGTCCAATACCACAGTTTAAATAGAGGCTCATCTACACAACAGATTTCATGCTCCCTCATTTCAGGTTCCCTCCCTCCTCAAAGGCCAGAGAAAGTAAATAACCTCCTGCTTTGTACCAGACACACCTGTCTCGCCTGTATTTTGTTACAGAATTTGTGGTAAAATCTGACTGTGTCAAAATCTATTAAAGCTATGCAAATCACAGCATGCTAACAGAGTTTTCCAGTATCCACAGAGTTCCAATTCTCAGTACTTTGGATAAGGAATTGCTGGAGTAACACAAATGCTTCCAATGCTTCTTTACGAGGCAAGTGCCAGCTCCAGTGTCAGACAGCTAACAGCTGGAAATGAAGAGCTGTGCAAATAACTAAAGTTTTAAAAAATGTGCTAAGAACATTGTTTTAACAATAAAAATACCTCTGATTTACAATAAGTTGTAGCTTCAGGTTCAAACCACAACTTGAGTTTAAATAAACCCAGGGCAGACCCTGAAGCCACCAGATCTGACCAACATCCACCAACAGGGAGACACCAAAGGCCAACCTGAGCTGTGGCCACAGGGCATCCCACCTGCTGTCTGGGCTGCTCTGGGAGGGAAGTTCAAAGTTATTTCCAACTCAAGACACCCAAACCTGCACGTCAGCTTACAGGTGATTTTATTTCTGCACTCCTGTTGGCACTACACAGGGGCTCTGGGGCAGAAAACAAGTTGCTGTCACCATGCTCTCAAACAAACACCTCCTGCGAGCTATTTACTATGGTAGAAAGGTAACATGAAAAATTCAAATTAATAAGGCCATTCAACCACCCAAACGAAGTCACAGTGAAGCGTTTCCAGTGTGGTACCTTACAGCTGAGCTGACATACATAACTTTTCTCCTAAGTTCCTCAATTCCATATCGACAAAGTGTCAGGAGATTTAAGAGACTTCTGCTATAAACCTCAACTTCATTTTTAATCTGGACACTTTAAAGAGGTTAAAAGACATCATTGGCTGTGGAGAACCCACATATTCTGAAACATTTTGCAGAACAGAAAAATATACCACACAGTACAGTGTAAATAACATTCGCTTCACTGCATTTATTTGCTATTCTGATTAACATTACGAGTCCTGCCCTAATGAATTCCTTTAGGTACTAGCAGCTTCTCCTAATGAGCATTAATTAAAGTTTTCCAGCATCTCTACCTTCACCACAGAAAAGTAATTACGGCTGCCGTACAGAGAGGTAAATAAAATCCACAGGATTAGTTTTTTTTAGAGTGAGTAACTAGGGCAGAGAGGAAAGCCTGCAACTTAGAGTCAAGTTGTGTAGTCCGTATTTCCACAACATGACCAATACTTCAGGCCCTGGATTGAGTAAAACTGTTTTCCTGCTGCCTGTAAATAAACCACTAAATAGGGTTTAATAATAGTACCGAGGTGTGTAAAGGCCATAACTACTTGCCTTTTTCAAAATGTATAAGAAGACACAGCACAAGCTATTACCTCAGCTGTTCTGCATGGTTTAACCCCCAGCTGCACACACCCATCCACAGTTCATACCTTATCTAGCAGGGAATACATTTAAAAAATATTTTAGTTGTATATATGGCACATTATTGCCACATAAAACAAAAAGTACATGCATAAGTGGCATCTGCATATGTCAGATCTTAAGTCATAGAACCACAGAATCATCATAGCATAGTCTGGGTTAGAACAATTTTTTTTTTTTAAACAGGGACCAACACTCGTGATGAAAGGAAAAACAGATCAATTTTGTTGTCAAACTTATGTCATGAGTATTTTTTTAATATGCCAAATACAACTCAATGAAGTTCACGTTCCAAACATCATCTTCCAAGGAAGCACTGTCAACTACAAGGAAAGCTAAGACAATACATCTCTCAACATATTACTTAGCGCTGGAACACCGCATTTGCTTACTTACTGGTACTTTCCCTCGATGGCACCCACAGTACCAAGCAATTTTCACAAAAAAGTCCTCCCTGCACCAAAGCATTTCCAATCTAATCTCACTGAAAAGAAGATTAGTGAAATTACTGAGAGATAACAGTTGCAGCAACAGAGGTAAAAACACTTCCCTGATACTTTTAGTCAGCTGATTTTTGAGGAATTCTTTAGAGCAATAAAGGATGAAACAAGCCATTAAACATAATTCCCAGGGCTCTGACTCTCTTTTACATAACAGGATTCTGAAATTCCTCCACTGCCCTCCCCCCAAGGACACGCATTAGGAGGAAATAATTTCTACAAACCTAAAACTTTAAGGCTTAGTTATTTCCTGATAGTTCTGTGGGTTTAGAGGAAATAAACTGGATGCTAATCCTCTTCTATTTAATGAATAGTACCAGCACACTCTGCTGTTTTTTCCTGCAACGAGGTCATGGCAAACCTGGTGTATAACCAAAGCAAAGTTGCATCTCCAGGCAATGAAATCTCAAAGAGGGGGTTGGCTTAAGTGGTTTGGGTGTTATTGTTGCCTATTTGGCAAAAAAAAATTGGGTCAAAATAATTTTTAAATCCACAGAATTAAAATCGTAGAAATATTTCATAGGTTTTTCATAGAAATCACTTAGAGGAGGGAAGTACTTAATCAGCATATCAACTTACACCAAGTTCAAATTATTTATCAATGGGTTTATGCTTTGGTTTTTAATAATTTCAGCAAAAGAAGTAAGTTACATACATGCACCTCTATACTCAGCTGCAGGACAAAACTGGTAGGCAAAACCAGCTGCACAAACACCAGAAATGTGCCAGACACAGCACATGGCCCTCACTTCTGCTTCAGTTACACTTTTGCTGTGATCTTCCAAAAGCTCCTGCAGGGAAAAGGAAATCTTATATGAAAACAGACACTTCTGCTTTGTGTTTCAATTAGTTTTTAAGAGAGTGATTTAAGAGTGATTTTCCTGCTCAGACTAAGTTTTATGCTGAACATCCCTCCTCTGATACATGTTGTGTGTTCAGAACCCACAGCGCACACCCAACACCACGCATGCTTTTTCCTGAAGTTTGACTAAACTACAGCAACTACTGAAGAGACACAATACTTTTACAGGGATCACTAAATTAGACAGTAAACCACCCAGTTATCTGAAGATCACATCATAGAATCCCAAAAGTGTTTGGGTCAGAAGGGACCTTAAAGCTCATCCAGCTCCATCCCTGTCATGGGCAAGGACACCTTCCACTAGACCATGCTCAAATACATACTTCATTTTCTTATCTTTAAGTTAACTTTGTGAAAAACACCACACAAAGAAAAGCATGAAGTTGCCTATCTGCGGCTTTGTCTATTTCTTTATCATTTTTACTAACAGCCTTAACCACCACAGGAATTTCATTCTCAATAAGACTATGTTCTTTATACGTAAAACCAAATCAGGTAACTTTTTCTTAGAATACCAAGAATTAAAACTGATTTAATTATTTGGATTCACCCAGCTGCCTGATTTCATGAGCTAAGACAGACATATTTACAAATAATCTAAGACCTACTCAAATACCTTAAACACCATATTTTAAATTTCTTTCTGGGAATATTTTTGGTTGTTTGTCAGAAGCCGCAGCACAGTCGGACACCCTGCAGCAGTGGATCCCAGCTTGAGGCCACTGAAGACTGAGATGCCCCAAGTGACTCCCACGGCGTTAGTTGAAACATTTAGGAGGGGCAGACAGATTTCAAGCAGGCTTAAGTTTGCCACACAAAATGTAGTGACACTGGAAAATTCAGACAAACAAGTTGCAAGTTACTGCTCCAGAGGAAAAAAACCACTTTCTATCCTAATGGTACTTCCATTAACAACTTAATTTAATAAACTACATCACTGTATCCAACAGTAATTAAGCAGACACCTCAGAGAGAACTTTTTCTCTCATCTGTTCTTTCATCAACACAAAAGAGATATTTTTTAATATGTTTCTTCTACCTAAACACAAACACTGGTGTTTATGCCACTGTGCCCTACTCCTACCTTGGCTGGAGGACTGCTGAGAGGGCAGCGATGGTTCCAGCTTCTCCCACCAGTGCCAGAAACAGTCCTGGATAGTCCCAGCCTTACCAAACCAACCCAGTTTTGTACTACTACAACTGTGGTTGTAGTTGGATTTTGTTAGGCTTTCACATCAGGGCAAACTAGTCTGGATTTCATCTTCACTAGCTCCAAATGCACTGGATATAAGAAGAGAAATACTAACAGACAATTCACACAATCACATTAACCTTGTTAATTGCCTCTACCACCTTTTTGAAAGAATACTTCATTACCATTTTGATGGAAAATGCACTTCCAGATTCCAAAACCCAGAACACTGCTGATATTTATATAGCACCCTCAATCCATATTCATCAGTCACCAGCTGCCAGGCTGATGGTATTTATTACCAAAGGTAATAATGAAACAGCAAGAACCACCATTCAAGTGCACTATGATCTGATAGAACTACAATTCAAGCTTTACTTTTTTTTTTCACAAGTAACTGAAGAGACATGGCAATTCAGAACTTAAATGATTTCACTTTTTAACTATCTCAAGAAAATAATTTACAATGGATTGAGTTATACGAACTACACTATTCAGCAAGTGAAGAGCGATACAGGATGGATCGTAAACGCACTAGGGATTTTTCAATTTGAAGAAGTTGCATTCAACTGAGAACAATCACCAATTCATAAAAAATTACAGGCTTGAGACTCATACATATTGAAAAGTAGCTTTAAGCAAGCTTTTTTAAACATAGCCCTGAGAACACACTTTAAAAGCTTCCTGTCAGAGTTACAACTAACAACCTGGCTGTGCTTTGCAAACAGAATCACATTTCCACACAAAACCATTACTTTAACAGGTTGCATAAGCACAGTGATATAACCTGAACAAAAGCTTGCTGTGATTGTATTTCATATTGAAAGCTGCACCTGGACTAATGGCAGAACATGGCTGTGTGTAACTACTTGCATCTGCACCTTAAACAAATGGGGACAGCTTTACACAAGTTTTACAACCCCCTTGTCACCATTAGCACCTTTAGTGTCTCCTTGACAAACACCCTTCTAAGATACCACCCTTTCCACCTAAAGTACTCGCTCCTGCTTTTAAAGCTGATCAGATTGGAAGCCATGTTATTCAACTTCTGCTGAAATAGCACCTGGGAGAAGATCCCATTTCCATCATGACCCACAGAGGGCCCAAAAAAAGACCAATTTAACACAAATTCAAACACCAATTAACAACAGAGATGACAAATTACTAGTAATTCTGATTTTTTGTGATGATATAGCAGATTAACACAAGTCTGCAATCTTCCTATTGGATTTTTCATCTCACCTTCTGTTCAGCAGAACTACATAAGGAATTTACTTGCAAATACAAAGAGCTCCTATTTTTCTGAATTCAAATCTAGTATTCTCAAGAATACAGTCACTTTAAAGAAGAAAATTGTTCCCATTCAGGAAACAAGAAGCAATTTAACTAACAGCCCGTGAACACAACAAGATATTTCTTAAAAGGAAGCATTGTGAATTAAAAACAAGAACCAGAAGAATGAATTTAAAGATCTTCAAACAGAGCAATAATGAAAACTAGAATAATTTTTTTCACCTATCAATTTGAATGTACAACCCTTGTTACATTTTAAGATTATTTTTTTAAAGTTTTGCAGCTAAAAAATAACTTGAAGCAGATGCTTCAATAATAAAAGAGCACAGTGTATAGCAAGTTATATGAGCATCACTTGCCTACTTTAGGAAGTTTTCAAAAAGACGGTTTAGTTTCAAAGTGTCTTTGCTTTATCAAAGAAAAATGAAACTTCCTTTAAAAAATTAAGGATATTGTATCTTCTGAGATAAAAAAGGCCATTTTCTACAACTGACTAGCATTTCATTAAATCCAGACAAGAACTGAAGAGTCATACCTAGACAAAAGTCTTTGAGATTGAATCTGCTGTTGAAATCATCAGTTCTAATAAAGGTTCATCTTTAGTTCACTCCTGACTTCATTCACAGATAAAAAAAACCCTCCTGCCATTGCAGACTAGCAGCAAAATTACTCTTCAGGGAATTTAAGCATGATCTCTGCTGGCATGGACACCTAAGGTTGGTGGGGGCTCAGTAAAAACCCAACATAAACATATATGGAAAAATTTCAATTGAAACTGTCTACCCGCATGAGAAAAGTTCATTCCAGGAATATCTGGAATACAAGTACTCGATTGTACAGTCCTGGTGAAAATCTGATTCCCCTGAAACAGGGGACCCAAAGAGGTGGGTTTAGAGAACACAGACAGCACCACCTGCTCCAACACCAGTTCCAGATAAATGCACTATCCTAAAGGGTCTCTCCTGAGAGACATCAGGGATGGAAACAGAGAAGAAAACTGTTCTCCTGATAGGAACAACAAAGTACAAATTAGTCACAAAAGCCACATGAGGCCTCCTTATCATCTGAAATGACCACACCAAGAAAGAGCAGAATCATTAGAGGGCATCGCTGGTGCGATCATTACCACAGCACTCATCGCAGTAAAATTTAATCAAGGAAGTATGTGAAAGGGAAAGGCAATAAGGTCTTGGTCAAGAGTACATTTATATAAAGAGGAATATTAGAAGCAAGATTATAAATTACATGAACGTCCTAATACCCAGTGGTAATAGCGCTTAATAGTCCTCTGCATCCATACATTTAAGGTGCAAGCTTTTTGTGCAAGGCAGCTCCCAAACTGATACAGGACAGTTTTAGAGACAACAGCCTCCAGCAGAAATCATTTCCCCTTCTGTTTTCTTTTTCAAGACAGCATCGTTTGATGAAACTGGGATACCTCCATTCATTACAGCGGACCTGTATGCTCTGGGCTTTTCGTAGCATGATTAAATGACTCAAGCTTTCCTCTGCCGTCCAGAATGGGTCGATTCCCCACTAAGTCTCAAGCAGGGAGGGCAGTTTCCCACAGCAGCACTCAGTAGCCTCTACCCAACACCCACCAAGGGCTGTGGGACCTGAGCTGGATGCACAGCTCCTTGGGTCTCCTGAGTCACACAGTCCTCTCTTTCATCATAGAGCTAGACCACTGCCAGCTCCCACAGAAACACAGAATTAGGGTAATGCCTTTCCTCTGAGAGACAAAATTATCCTAGGATATGTATTCTGATCTGTTTCAACATGGCACCTTTAGAATTCATCCAATTTTGTGAAAACTGCCAGGGAGTGTGGCTCACCTTCCTCTCTGCCTTAATTGCTACACATGCAAATGTTTACCCCCACATGGAGGCTTTGTGCCTACCTCAAGCACAAGAGGAAATGTAAATGAACCTCAGATACTTGGCTTCAAATATTGTGTCTCAAGTGCTGAATCCTGCTCTGAGTCACTGGATTTGTCACCATTTTCATTTATTTTGCTTCAGAGAAAAGACCCCCCCCACCATGCACAAACCGAGTCATAACATTCCCATTAACTCCTGCTGGTAACAGAGGCATTAGGGATCCAGGCATTAGGGATTCATCATGGTCATATGAAAAAATGGATCCAGCAATAAGTTGTCTTCTTGTAAGCTTCTATTAGATTTTGATCAGGAAAGCTCTTTGGGAAGGTAAGGCCACAGACTTAACAAAAATCAGTTTGATATGAGTACATCCACCTGTCAATCCTCTCATCCTCTGCACTAATGTTCTGTAATTCAAATAAAGCAATAGATCTGTAGCACTCAGAGGTGTCACATCACAAAACTGCAGACAATGGTTGAGTGCACACAGAGCAGCAACACACATCTGCTTTGGACTGGGATGTACTGAACCTATTGAAAACTGCATGAAGGACTGGAAAAAGATCACATCAATTCTGTCAGTATGAGCTGGGATGTCCTCCACGTGTTCCACCGGAAAAAAAAAAAAATCAAAGCACAAACTGACACTCGCCTGAGGCCAGGCAATCCTGATTGGAGACACAGAATAAATGCACCAGCTGGAGGAAGAGCTCCAGCCACAACTGAACAGACTCTGAAACAAAACTATAGGAAATTACATCTTGCTGCATTTTTTGATTAAAGATCAGTTTTGACACAATGGAGCCAAGGTGCATTCACTCCAAAACCAAGGAACCAAACAATGTGCTCTGGAAACATTTCTCAAGTGGAAGAGCAGTAAGACTGCCCATTTCCTCCCACATCCTCCATGGCCATGAAAGGATAGTAATTGACACAGAGTAGCTGTATTCATCAAAGCTCCTTAATCTGGAAGGAGAACACATTCCTTCCTACATGGTATCTGGCAACTCAGCCTGCAGAAAGAGGAACTTGTAGATATCACTAGTTTTTCTTACTTTAAGTCTCCAGTCCAGTTTTGGTGTATTTTAGTTACCATGCTGTTGTGAAGAAAGAAAGCACTCAGGGTTGTTCTGATGAGTATTTTAGCAATCCCATTTGCACATACAAACATCTTTCTGCCTAATTCTGAATTAGGGTTGTTTGAATGCATGTAAGCAGGCAATTAGCTGAAAACCAGCACTACCCAAGCATGGCTAAAACACAAATGGACTCGTTATGAAGAGCTGGCCCCTGGCAGCTTGCGTGCACATCCATACAGATAACCCACTGCACAAGCTGCCCTAGCTCTCTGTATGGCTGCTTTGCTCATCTAATCAAGATGATAATGATGAACTACACATAAACAGAGGTATGGTTAACCTCTCAAAGTTCATCTAGAATTTAAGTTTCATTTAGACAGCTTAGATCCCAGCATCAGTCCCAAGTGCCACTGGCAGAGTACTCAAAACTGGCCTTCCACAGACTATGCTGAGTCAATCCCTATCCATAATGGACATGTGGATTTTCTGGCTAGTCTGCACACACCTGAAACCATCCTTACGCGGGACACAATACTCAGCCCTGGCACACTGGTCTTGTTCTCCCTCCTCAGCTAATCAGGTTGGACATTAGGAAGAACTTCTTCACAGAACAGGTGACTGGACACTGGAATAGGCTGCCCAAGGAGGTGGTGCAGGAGGTGTTTAAGAAAACACTGGAAGTGGCACTTAGTGCCATGGCATTGGTTGACAAGACACTGTTAGGTCATAGGTTGGACTTGATGATCTCAAAGGTCTTTTCCAACCTAGCTGATTTTGTAATTCTGTAATAAAGACAGAACAAGAACGGGAAGGACAAATTTCTCAATCAACCAAATAGTCCATCATTTGTGATGTGCAGTTAGCAGATGGCGTTCAAATTAACATTCATATCTTTCAAGTGTCTTATCAAACAAGCCTAAACAGCATTTTGAAATCTCCATTTTAAATTTTCTATGAGCTTGCAAGAAGTATCACAGACTTTACTGCTGTCAACTAAAGCTGTTACTGCCTTTAATGAGGGAGTGACTACATCATGACTTGAACTAAAGCAGTCCGGATCCTGCTGTCCAAGGCCACAAGGTCACCTGCACAGACTTCACCTGGAAGACGGAGCACCAAACTCACCCTTTAAAATGCACAGGCAGACTGTGAGCATCAAGACCTTAAAAACACCCTACAATTCAGATTCAAGGAGACAAATCCCTCACTGTCAACCACTGACACTGGTCAACCCCTGACAGCTCTAAAACCTTCACACTTCTGTCCCAATAGCACCCAAGCCTGAAGAGCCATGGGGCACACAAAGGTCTGCTGGCAGAGCCCTCCATGCCTTTCAAATGATGGTTTCAGTTTTGACTGAGGAAAATCATGAAACACAGGACCTTGAAATGCAGTAATGCAATTACATGTCCTTGAGAATTCAGACATATTACGCGCCTACCAGGGACCACCAGCTCCTGGCCCTCACTCCCTTCATCTCAACCACCCACATGGTCCCATGCACCTTCCCAGATGCCTTCCAAAATTTGTCAGGTTCGGATGGCTCTGGATCAAAAGGGAAGCCAAATTCAAAGTCATAGGTCTTCATAGAGAATGCCTAGTCAACAACTTTCCTAATTACATATACCCTGACTGGAAAACTGCCACTGAGCAGCTGTGGCAGCCTTGCAAAAAAAACCAAAACCCAGTTTTTTTATTTTAAAATGCTGTATTCAAGGACACTAAAACTAGCTAGAAAAAATCTAAATCTAACTAGAGAAAAGGACTACAAAAATCATCTGATGTGGTACATATGTTCCAGTATGGGAAAAAATGCTGAATCTGAAGATTCAGTTTGACCTGTTCCAAAAGTTACATAAAATCAGCACAAAAATGCTACTTCTCTTTGTACAACTCACCAGCGTTGGGTTTACAAGCTCTGGATGACTATGCTAAACAGCACAGGTCCTTACAAGACTCCAGCAGCAGTTTTCTTCTGTTGAAAAAACCATTCCTCTGTTTTAACCAGTTACTAAGCCACAGGAGAATTCTGCTCTTGCATTTTGGCAGCTACACCACCACACCATGCTCACTCAGCAAGATCCTCATCCAAGTCAGTAATACCTTACTGAAAGCCTACTTGAAAATCCACTTCACCAAAATACTCGGATTTGATTAAACCAGCCAGTGAAAGCAGCCCACTCTCCTCCTCATTAAGTGGTATTGGTTCACATGCCCAATATTCTCCTTCTCTTCTAAAACTCAAATTTTAATCAACTTGCTGGAATCACCAACCAGCCTCTCTTGATCTTCTGGACCCTTTTCTCATCAGTACTCTATATTCCCCACTCCTATTCCTTCCACACTACCCAGAATTTAAGGAAGAGGTAACATACTATTATTAATACTTGATACCTGAAAGTCCTCATGATCATCTGGCTCTTGCCATTTTCTACTGCTAATTGCAGCAACTTCCTCTAAATATTTTCTGCCAGTTTTGACAGATTGACATCACTGTTATAGAAATTCCCAGCACAAGAATATTCCAACTTCCCCCCATAGGAAATAAAAGAAATCCCTCTGAACTATAGCTTCATCTTCCTCAAGCTTTCTCTTTTAAAAAGAGATTATTTTCTATCTTAAACAATTTGTCCCTCTTTTTAAAATCCTCTTAGTTCACAACTAACGTGCAGTTGTTGGTTCTTTTCCATTTTCTGCCTTCGGAAAGTATTTCCAATTTTGCAAATTAAGACCTTTTTCACAACCTACCAGGCTTCTGTAGGTGCTTTTAAGATGTGTGTCTGTTTCATTTTTTTGATTGTTGTTTTAATTTAGCAAGTTATATGAATCAGGACCAACAGCACAGTCTCTATATGGAAGATGACTTCCCATCAGTGGTCAAACAGGGAAAACCTGACTTAAAATATTTATTACGTGAAGTCAAATAGCACCCAGCAGTTAGCAAAGAAGAACAAGACAAGTGTTCAGCAAAGAAGCTCTATGAGAAATATTATAGACCCCAATCATAGAAATACTGATATCCACAGGGATTCAGAGAAAAATATTTTTTCCCAAGACACCTTCTTATAAGGCAGCAGGCTCACATCTGGGTTGCCTGACCAAGAAAGCAGTAGGCACCTCTGGAGCTCATTAACTCATGCAGCTGCAGGTGCCACTATTCAACATTAATTTGACATTTAACAGGCACGTTGATAAATATGATTTTACCACAAGCATTAGTTAATTGAAGTGTACTCAAAAATAATACAAATCCGTGGAAAAAAAGAACAGCCGGGGTTTGTTCTCAGGGTTTTTATCTCTGCCAACTGGGAAACCAACAGGACAAAGCGATGGCAGTCCGGTGCTCCATCCCAGCCATTCCCCAGCCACCTTCGACCTCTGCAAGCAGCGGATTATATAAACACCACGGAAAGCACCTCCTGCACCTCCGAGGAGGACGCAGGCACCGGACCCTCCGGGGGCCATTGAGTCACCCGAAGGCCAGCGAGGGTCACACCCGCACACACACCGCATCGCAGCGGCGCCAAGTCGGGCATTCCGGGCGAGGAGAGGACCCTCAGGAGAAGCCACCGGGACGGGACGAGGGAGCGAGCATTGTCCCGGGGCCGCCCCGGGACTTCGGGACCGCCTCCCCCCTTACACCATCCCCCTCGGCAGTGCCGCCTTTCCAAACCCGCGGAAACTTTCCCAGCGGGGCACCCGCGCCCCGGATTCCGCCCAGCTGCCTCCGGGCGCCGCTTCCCGCCG
>JAYDZK010000107.1:6154044-6196827 GCA_034509185.1 Euphonia xanthogaster | reverse complement strand
GCCCCTCCCGGCCTGCCGCGCGCTGGACCCGCTCCAGGCGCGGGGCCCGGCCGGTCGCAGGCCGTGCGGGGCCGGGCCGGGGCATGTAGGGGGTTTAGACACGGCCCCGCCGGGACCCCCTAGGAGCTGCGGCGCGTTCCGGATCTGGCCCCCTGCTCCGGAAAGAGCCCCGCAGGCAATCCCCGCCTAGGCCGGGATATCCCCTCAGCCAGGAGTTCCCCAGCCAGGGCCCGTGGCAGCAGGGTCCCCTCTCACCGAGGGCTTGCGTTGTGTAGGATCTCTCCTCAGCCACGAGCTCCTCAGTCAGTGCCTATCCCAGGCAGGGTCTCCTGTCAGCAAGCATCTCTGTCAGGATCTCTCCTCAGACAGGAGCCCCCCTCAGCCAGGGCCTTACTCAGCGAACAGCCCCCAGTGAGCTCCCACCTAAGGAAGAGGTGGAGCCCTTCAGCCAGGGTCACCCCTTAGCCAGGAGACCCCCTTGGCAGCTGGGTTCGAGATAGGTGTGAGAGCTGAGGTGGGGTGTCCATGATCCATTCTCATGCTTGCACTTAGTGCCTGCGCAACCAGACAGGCAGAGACGCCACTCCTGTGTATTCCCAGCATTCCCACGGCTACTGCCACTGGAACCAGTTCGTTCAAAGCAGCTTGAGCACCTCAAGCCAAAGTAGAGCTCAGAACAGTGGGTACAATTTAAATATAAACAGACGCAGATACTTTTTCGACTGGAAAACACAAATCCAGTGAGTTCTCTTCACATGAGCCTGTTTATTTAGCTGTGATTCACATATATATTTAGCTGTGTCACTCACATATAATGAAGTTCTTCTTCATATTCAAGTGGAACTTTCTGTGCATCAGTTTCTGCCCATTGCCTCTTCTGTTGGGCACCACCAAGCAGAGCCTGGTCCGTCTTCTTGGCAGCCCTCCTTTAAACGCTTATATACATGGACGAGCTTCCCCTCTTTGTCGCCCCTTCTTGAGGATGAGCAGGCCCAGCTCCCTCAGCTTTTCCTCATAAGAGAGATGCTCCAGTCTCTTGATCAACTTTGTAGCTCTAAATTTAATGACTGGGAATGGTCTGTGCTGGGATAAAACCCTGGCTAATGGGTGTCAGAGGCCGACTCTCCTCTGTGTGTGGGACTGACTGGCAAAGTATGCTATTCATCCATTTATTAGGAATGGCAGAAGCTGTTGGTTTGTTGACGTTTTATAATTTTTACCATCCATTCAGCCATTTCTCTCCACTTGGGTGTGTTTCTGATCATCACCCCCTAAAATCCTTTGTTTGACCTTCCCCTTGCTGTCAGCCTCCTTCACCAGCAGTGAGTTAGCATCTGTAAGCAGTTCATCTCTGTCAGTGGTTTTACATCTTTAATAGGATATGAAATATCTGCAGCAGCCTTGTCAAGTTTTATAAGCCTGTTCACTGGGATTTGGGATAGCTGGCATGGTCCAAAAGCCTGTCCCAGTCTGTCTCATAAAAGTAACCCCCAGCACCTCTGATTCCTGCTCCTTTTCAGCAGTCACTTTCTCTCTCTTCACTGAATATCAGCTGCTTGAGCAGCCTGGAGAAACAAGGAGGACCAGTCAAAGTTCACAGAGCAGCACTCCCAGCCCTCTGTGTCTGTGCACAAACTTTTCTGGAGAATGCAAAAGGAAACTCAATTTTCTTGAGAGTTGATGCCCACTCCTGCCAGTCATCACCTCCCAGCCCGAGTCCTGCACATGAGGTCTGAGCTTGTCTTTCACAGATACCTTGAAATATCTGAGTGGACTGTAACCAGTGACAGAGGATTGAGGCGTTATCCTGCCCTTTCCAGTTCCACTAGCCCTACTGACAGAGGAGAGGGGGTCTGAGCTGCAACAACACACTAATAATTCTCTTGACTTATAGAAAAGAGGCTGAAGGAAGAGCAGTGGAGTGTTAGGAAGTGAAAAACAAGTCTCCTTCCCCACCTCTACATTTGGAGGGAGCACTAGGGTTACCTGTGTGTGCATCAGTCTTCTCCTGGGATCACTCCCTGGTGTTTGAGGTGTGATTTCAGACTGACACAGCCAACCTTTCTTTGACTGCTATTGACATCACTGACTTCATCACTTTGTCAGTCTTCCAGCTGCTTGTACCTTCCAGAAAGCCTCATTTGAGCAGATCAATCTTGCCCAGCATAAGGACGACTGCCTTCGTTATTCTGAGCAACAGCTCATGCAGATCTGGCTGCATTACTTGTATAAATCTATATGATTAATACATTCCTTGTCTTTCCCTGATCAGTATTTAAGCAGCAGCATGCAAGGGTTTACACAGAGTTATTTAGAAAAGAATGTCCCCATTCTTCTTTTTGAATGTTAATAATGTAGCTAGAGTCTCAGTAGATCTGTCATAAAAAATATTATCAAAGGAACCAAGATAAGTGCAGAATTATTTGCTGTTTAGAAAATCCAGACACATCATAGAAAGCAATAATAACACAAAATAACTTTGATAAAAGTTTTACAGAGAGAATTTTTTACAGCCCCAGCTGAAATTACAGCTCATATTGAATAAGCTGCTTATAAAGGCTTTAAGTTAATTTACATTTTAGTATAGGAAGTAGAATAATGTGCTCTGACCAAAAAAAAGTTCACCTCAAGGCAGAGGTCACCCAGCTGTGGCTACAATAGAAGCAGAACTTCTTTGGAAAATATATACACCTGGGCTTCAGAGGTCCCTTGGGTTGGGGCTGTACATGGCAACTCACGCAGAGCTCCCCATGCTTGAGATGTAAAAGTCTCCTTATTTTCTGTGGCTTCCACAACACTCTTGCTTAGAGGTGCCATGGCTGAGCATCCACTGAGAAATAAATTGTCTTCCCACTGCACTGTGTCCAGTTCTGGATCGGGTTCCTCCCTTTCAGCATGGTTTTCAGCACATTGCAGAGGCAGTCTCAGAACCAGAGCTTATGTACAATGTCACCGTTCCTCTGAGAACACTGGTGACACACCTTTTTCTATGTCATTTTTTTGTTATTTTTTTCCTCCTGCATCAGCCAGACAAAAATCCTCCCACTACATTATGACATCCATAATTCTGGAGCTCCTGTCCTATTATAATTTAGTTATTAAATTATTGCTCTAAATACAGGAAAAGAGTTTTTCTAGATTCTTCTTTCTCCTGGCAGTGTTTGTACAGCAACACACGTCACTGTAGCCAAAACCTGACTGATATTGCTGAGTTTTGTTAATAAGTTATTTGCAAAGGACTGATTGGGAGTAAATGGGGTCTAATAGAAGCTTCATAGGTTTACCATTATACTCCACCATTATCATTTATAGGCAGCTTCTTTTGTAGTCATTAATGAATAATGACAATATGATAATCTTCAAAGCTCAGCATTCCAGCACCAACCTTTCCTCTGACTTATAACGAAGATGTTAATTTCCCTCTCACAAAGCAGGGACTTTTCTTTCTTTGCTGATGCATCTGTTTTACAGATATCACTTCTCAATTCCTGCTGCTCAGCTCAGCCTCACTGAAGGATGAGGGGAGGGAGTACACAGTGCTTCATCTTTCAATGTCAGCCCTCAAAACCAGTTTTGCAAAAAAAGAAAAAAAGAGCATGTCCTGTTGTTAGATGGCTCTGTGGGTTTTGGACGCTATCTGTTATTGACAGAAGGGTCAGGAATCAAAAAATCATTAAATCATTTAGGTCAGAAAAAAACCTTTATGACCATCAAGTCCAACCATTAACCCAGGATTGCCAAGGCCACCACTAATCCTTGTCCTCAAGTGCCACATCTACATATCTTTTCAATCCCTCCAAGGATGGTTACTCCACCACTGCCCTGAGCAGCCTGTTCCAGTGATGGACAACCCTTTTGATGAAGAAATTTTCCCTAGTATCTCATGTAAACCCCCCCTTGGTGCAACTTGAAGCCATTCCCTCTCATCTTACTGCTTCACTTGGAAGAGGAGAGAATCATTTAGGTTGGAAAAGGCCTTTGAGATCCTTGAGTCCAATGTCAGGATCTTTGAATGGTCTCCAGAGTATGGTGTGATGCCTTTCATTTTTAGGTGAATGAAATAAGATCCCTTAGGCAAAGCTGTGCTCCCTGCTGAAATGCTTCCATACAGCAGCCTTTTGATATGTCTGACACCCAGACTCACACTGGGCCTGCCTAAGTGTCATCCTCAAGAATGGCCTTGTCCCTTTAAACATTCATGTGCTCTTGCTTCTGCTCATGTGTTTTTATTACTAACAGGTTTCCCAGCTGATAACACAGCAGTGAATACATTATTCAGCCTGGATTACTGACTTTACTGCTGGCTGTCTCCATTACAGCAACATCCTCCAACTCATATGGGTAGGGATCTCAAGATTCATCTGGGTGTCCTGGCAGAACGTGGCTGATGCTGCAGGGCTTAATGGGGAAAGGCAATAGGATGGGACCAGATCCAGGGATCTCTGTCCAGACTCCACTCACAACACCGGAGCACACAAGCCCAGCTCCTCCAGTCCCCTCTGAGCCCCAGGAGATGCAGGGGAGGCAGGAGAAGCTTCTTGGGGATGAAGTGCCACTTGTGCTTCTTCTATTACATTACAGAGCTTCTACCACTGTGCCACATTCCTTTCCCTCTTCTCCCACATGAATGTGAACTGAGCAATTACCTCTGAATCACACAGGGGGGCTGTGAACCTTGATTAATTTGTGAGTTTCAGTTCTTTGTGCTCTCAAAATTCAGTGTGTTTAATTCCTTCATAACTTCCCAGTTAATAACATTATTTGTTTGAGTCAGGGTAGTCCCCAACAAGACTGTGCGATGGTGGGTTCCCAATTCCACATGATATGCTGGGCAGGCACAGACTCCCTGTCCTCCCTAACACTAACTAAAACAGGAAACAATTAGGTTAACTATTAGGAAGTAGTTCTTCCCTGTGAGGGTGCTGAGGCCCTGGCACAGGTGGCCCAGAGAAGCTGTGGCTGTCTCATCCCTGGAAGTGTCCAAGGCCAGGTCGTACATGGTTTAGAGCAACCTGGGATAGTGGTAGAGTTTCCTACCCATGGCAGGGGGTTTGGAATGAGCTTTTAGGTCCCTTCCAACTCAAACCATTCCAGGAGTCTGTGAACACCAACCAGTGGGCCTGAGGAGGCTCTCCCCAGGTGGGTGTGTGTCCATGCATATCTGTAGGTTGGGGAAAAGATGCAGGAGCATGGCCATACCTGCGTGCACTGCCATCCATGTGGAAGAGGAATCCGTGTCCGATGAGTGGGGTGATACAAGAGGAAGCTGAATTGCAAGTAGCCTTCATGTCCAGCTGCTTACGGAGACCAAACAAGACAAAAATTAAACAGGCCATTAAGCAGCACTCCAGTGGATTAAAATTGGTCTGTCTCGCTTACGCTGCAGGATTTCAAAATTCCTTTGAAGTTTGCATATTAGAAAATCACTTTCCAAGCCACATAACTTTGAGGAACGGCTGACTAATCCTTTAGGATTTAATGAGGTTAACTAATATGCACAGTTTTGTAGGGAGCTATTGTTTGTATTTTGGTAGCAAACATGAAAAACATTGACAATAAGTAATGTTCTATAAAGAGCCATAATGGAAGCATGGCATCATTTTGGTAACTTTTGTAGAAGCTTCCATTTTCTTCATAGGGCACAGGCTGGGCTTCTGATCTTGTTCAATTATAACAATTAATAGTTAACAGAACTGTTTGCTTTTAACTCTCAAGTCAATAGGATTACCCTTTTCTGTTCTCCAGGTTAATTTATGGTTTTGTAGTTTCTTCTCTGACTCTTCAGGAACCCCTTCCATGGACTGGCAGAACATCAGCAGTGTTTTCCAACAGCTGGGGCTGCTGGCAGGGGGTGCCCAGCACTGGTCTGGCACTGGAGCCATATCCCACTGTTTGCCCAGCAGAGCCTAACTCTGTCCCTGGCAAGGTCTGGCACTGAGCCCTTCCCCATCTAAGCTCCTGGAATAACTATAGAATAGAAACATAGAATTGTTAAATTTGGAAAAGACCTCCAAGATAATCAAGTCCAGCCTTCTCCATTTGGAAGGTTGGTTGTGGACTACTTGTGCCTCAGGTGCCTCAAGAACGATCAACTTAATTTGGTATTTACAGAACACCAAAGTTGCATGTAACAAGCTGACATATAAATTCATTAGGGTGCAATTACAGCAATCAGAATGTAGGCTACTCAACTATTTTAGCAAGAATGCATAATTAACTGCAGGTTCATGTTGAATGCTGCCTAGTGTCATGAAGCAGGTTCCAAGGATTGCCTCGCATGGGTAAACACAGCAGCGGTGTTTTTCCCAGAGCATAGCCTCTGGCTGCGATGCAGACTGATGGAAAACAGCAGTGGCTGGATTGGTGGGAGACAAGCCTGAGCAAGACAAGAGGAGCAGAGCATCTTGTCCATCACCTAGCAGCCAGCTGACAGAGCTGGAGCCTCTAGGGATGTGAGCTCAGTGCGTCAAAACTCATTGGGTATTATCGCTGCTGCGCCATTGCTGCCTCATGATTAAACAGCATGAATATTAATGAGTTCTTATAGCTTCTTTGGAAAGATCTGCCTGCTATGGCTTATAGATCATAGTGGTGCTGAGAGAAAATAAAACTATGTCAAACTGTTTGCCTGTTGCTTATTTGTAACTCCTTCAGCTCATGAGAGCCTGGACACTATTCTGGAGTAGTTTCCTCAGCATCTCTTCCACTTCTGAATTATTTCATGGGAAGCTTTGTCCTAGTAATGAGTGGAAAAATCAGTGTGCAATTAGTATTTGTTACACTCAGGCCTTCGCAATCCTTGTCAAAACATACATTACACCAGTAAAAATTCCATAATGAGCAGTAAGCAGAGAGGTGGCTATTCAGGGGCTGTGCATGGAGAGAAGGAAGAGAAAAAAGTCAGGAAATCTCTCAGGATTTACAGCATACATAAAGCAGGAGGGCATCATGTGTGTGAGTGGCACAACAGGACCTGGGAGCTGTGGCACAGAATCCTCTGTGGTGAGGAGCAACCTGGCCTGGGAAAGGAGTACCTGCCCATGGCAGAGGTGAGGGAATGAGCTTTCAGGGCCCTTCCAATCTGAACCATTTAATGATTCTATGAAGTTAATTTTGATAATTGCTGTCCCTCATTCACAGGGTGGTGCCACGGGGTGCATGAGTTCCATGTCCCTGGTCCCATTCCATTGTTTTAGAAGGAAGCTTCTGCAAAGAGCCTGATCTTCCTACAACTCATTTCCAACTGGAATTTAACAGACCCCTGTCTGCCAAATATTAAATAAGAACCTTTACGTGCAACACTCTGTTGGTTAAGCAGAGCTATAAACAAAGCCTTAATAGCAGCTGATTTAGGGAACAAGGCCGGGAAGGCAGTGCTGCCATAGCTGCAGCACGTGGGTGGGATGAACCACCCAGCCCCGTATAGTCAGGTCCCCAAAAACCAAACCTACTGCCAGACT
The DNA here is from genome assembly GCA_034509185.1 of Euphonia xanthogaster. Taxonomy (NCBI): domain Eukaryota; kingdom Metazoa; phylum Chordata; class Aves; order Passeriformes; family Fringillidae; genus Euphonia; species Euphonia xanthogaster. Next base: position 6,189,367 of record JAYDZK010000107.1, on the reverse strand, counting down.
TAAAGCCAGCATCAAGAGCTTTCCCCTGTGGCAGTGAAGGGAAGGCTCTGAAAGATTACAGAAAATGCCTTATTACAGCAAAATACTGTGGCTCTGGTTTTCACTATCACCACTCTGTGGGGAAAGCCCGATGTGGTGAAGCTGGTGGCACAGCAAGGGCAGGACCAGCACTGGCAGCTGTATCGTTCCCAGGGAGAGCAGAGCCAGACATGCTCACAGATTTCCCAGGCCAGCCTGGGAACCGGCATGCACCAAACCGGGACAAGAGCCCGTGCACCAACTTGCTGACAGCCGGAATGGGGCTGGCAGAGACAGAGGAACCGCAGGGCTCACAGCACCTTCACACAGTGGATCCATGGGCTGCTCTGAGCTCTTTACCTACTACTAGCTCATGTATTTCCCTGCTGAATATTTCATACCTTTTTAGCAGAAGATAAAAACTTCATAACTGTTGATGTGCAACTGTTTATTAATGTGAGTCTTCCAGACAGCCCTTGGATTTTGAAGGAGCTCTTGAGAAAGAGCCAAAGTCTGTCCTCTGTAAGCAGATTTGTTTGAAAGCTCAGAGGCTGGTGGGTACCAGTCTCCGAACAATTCTCCAGTGGCTGCTGAGCTGCTGCTTCATCCTGGTTCCCCTGAAGAACTTGGAGCATCACAGAAGCAGAAATAAATAAATAGATAATTTCCTTTACACAAGGCAAGGTGCTGTATCATTCATGTCTCTCTCCTGCACAGAGCAGTCAACCAAGCACAGAAAGGAGATAAGAGCATTTGTTCCCACAAGGAACAGGGAGAGGATGAAAAACAAGGTTTCTGTTGTGTTCTGTCCAAGGTTGTTTATAACTCCTGTGACTATTTTTAAGCCTGAGAAATGAAGGGCTGCCAGCTGCAGCCTGCTCTTGAGGGAAGGTGCATTGTGTTCTGGAGCACTGTCAGGTGAACCAGAGCAGACACTTGTTACCCAGCAGCCAGCACAGGCACATCAGTTACACCATCCTCCCCATCCCTGTCCTTGACAGGAGCCTGGCTGCAGGCACTGTCCTGGCAGGTGGCACTGCACACACTGGGGTGACACCAACATTCACAGGGACAACATCATTGCAAAAAAACTTCCCAAAGACATTGCTGGGGGGAAAAAGGCAGTCTCTAGGTCTAGGGGAGGATCAAGGTCTGCTGTTGCTGCTGCCTGTTCTGTAAGACCATGTCTGGTGGTATGGAGACGTGGGCAGGATGAAGGCATGGGCGGGATGGAGGCACAGATGGAATGGAGGCACGAGCAGGCAAGACTATCCTGCACCTGCTGGGGCAGGACAAGGATAGCTGCCCATGAGGCTGCCCCAGGGGCCAGGGGTAGAGAGCAAAGCAGAGGACATAGGAGATATTCCAGCTCCTTTGGCAAGATGAGCAACCAGTCTCTTCCAACCTCTCGCCCCACTGCAGGCACACAGGAACTCTTGGATGTTGACAGCAGCTATTTTCAACAGCCTCTGACACAGTGAAGTGAGAAATCATTTCTCAGAGCCAGAATCTCTCTCTTGAGTGTTTTGGAGAGGCCACCCAAACTTCATGCTGTAGAATATCATGGACACTGGAATGGGCTCCCTGGGGAAGTGGTCACAGCCTGAGGGAGCTCACTGAGCATTTGAACAATGCTCTCAAGCAGGGATTTTGGGGTTGTCCTGTGCAGAGCCAGGAGTTGAATTTGACGTTTCTTGTGGATCCTTTCCAGTTCAGTATTGTATGATTCTGTGATCACTGCAGTGCCTCAACCTATCTGTAGCTCTGTAAAGAGCCTCCCCATGGCAATCCCAGGCACCACCAACATAGCACTGCCTGGCTTCCCTGAGGAGCTACTCTGTGATTTCCTGGAGGTTTGATGTGTGTTCATCAAATTAAAAGGGATTAAAAAGAAATCAGTATCATAAATACCCTAAGCAAGTCAGATCAATATTGCATACTGTCAATAACATTATTTAAATAATAAATTTAAAGATAACATTATTTAAATAATAAATTCAGGACTTTCACCTGTAAATTAAAACATCTTATTGAAATATATGCTGATTTCAAGGCTTTGTTATAATTATCTTAATTATGGGCTTTTAATGTCAAGAATCTGTAGAAATGAAAACACTCATAAATGGCAGCATGTAACAGCAATAGCTGCACCTGCTGGCACTTGGACTGGGCCGTCAGGGTGAGGAATGAACTGATTCCTAGGGAGGGCGTGGTGGGTGGTGGGTGTGCAGGGAGACTGTAGAGCTGAGAATGGTGTCTGCACACACCTGTCGCATGAAGTGATGGTGGCAGCTTGGACCAACTCCATTCATCATCCCCATTTGTACAGCTCCCACCCCCAGAGCAGCCACAGCTGTTCTGGGCAACCTGTGCCAGGGCCTTAGCACCCTCCCAGCCAAGAATTCCTCCCCAATATCCCAACTATCCCTGCCCTCTGGCAGTGAGAAGCCATTCCCCCTTGTTCTATCCCTTTGGGTCCTTGTCCAAAGTCCTTCCCCAGCTGTCTTGGAGCCCCTTTAGGCACTGAAAGGGACTCTAAATCCCTGGACCCTTGGAGCTGCTCCCTTGGAGCCCTTTTTTTCTCCAGGCTGAACACCCTCAGCTGTCCCAGCCTGGATCCAGAGCTGAGGGGCTCCAGCCCTCGGAGCATCTCAGTGGCCCCCTCTGGCCTTGCTCCAGCAGCTCCACATCTTTCTGATGTTGGTTCCCAGAGCTGGAAGCAGCTCTGCAGGTGGGATTTCACTTGAGCAGGGCAGAATGCCCCCTCCCCTGCTGCCCACAGGGCTCAGGGTGGTTTCTGGTTCCAGAACATGTGGCTAGTGCATGTCCAGCACCCCCAGGTCCTTTTTTCCATGGCTACTCCATGACATTTTGCAATGACACTCATTGGGATGGTGTGTCATTGGAGTGTCCTGCCTGATCCTCAGCACACTGTGTGCTCAGCTGTCCCACTGCCTTTAGAGATGCCCCTGGAGAGGGTCTTTGCTATGGTCCCAGCCTTGCAACCCATTTTGGAGGAAAGCATTGAGCTGAAGGGTAGACTGGCAGGCACATTCATGTTGTTTTTCTTTTCTAGCTGGACATATGGATACAGGAAATCTTTAGAGACCTTGAAAAGGAAAAGTACCTCCCTTTGCATTGCTAAACCGATGGTGTGGCTAAGAATAGCCTCTGAAGGGAGAGGGAAGATGAATGACATGAGGCATTCAGCACCTTTTTTTACTGTGCGATAGTCTTGAAATTTAAAAAGTGAAATATCAAGGCGTGTGCAGGCGAAGGGGAATGGCCAGTCACGCCGAGGACATTTGGAGGAGTGTGTTATTATGTAAAGCAAACTGGGGAAAGGTTAGCAAATACCACTGCTTCCCTGGGGAGCCCTTCTCTTGCCAGAGTCATTAGTGCACTGGCAGGATAACAGATCCTCTCTGCTAATTCTCTAGGTCATAAGCAAATTAAGACAGAGAAGTTGATCTGCTATCAATCTACATTAGGCACCGGAGTCCAGCTCACCTGTCCAGCAGCTGCTAGTTTACAGAAAGTTTTAGGCTGGAATATGAAAATCTTGTCATTAAACGGAGCCCATTTTCCTCTCAGCTCAGACAGGCTGGGCATGGAGCTCTGGGACAGGGCTGCACAGTTCTGGCACCCCTCAGGTGAGAGCATGGCACAGGCAGAGCAATTTCACAGAGGGTGCCCCAGGACCTCACCAGTGCTACTTCATCCCTTCAGGGAAATCCATGGTCAAGGTGTTACAGCTATGGTCCATGTCAAGGGGCTCTGGGGTTGCGGCCCCACAGAGAGGGCTTGGATTCAGCCAGCTCGTGCTCACCTCAGAGTCTTGATGCCAGCTTGCAGTAGTGCAGCTTGCGATTTAGAAAGGGACAGACCAGGGTAATGTTGCTCATGGGGTGTGGGAAACTCCTTCCCTAGGCAGGGAGGGGTGAATGAGGGTAGGAGGAGGCAGAGTTTTTGCTAGAAGCAGCCCAAGTATCTCCCAGCATGGGCCTAAAGGACTTTTGATATCCTCAAGATAAACTGCTTGGTGCAATTAAAACAACCCACTCCCAGGGAGGATTCAGCCCACGTCTGGAGCTGCTCCCACCATGGACACCCCACTCTGTGGGTGAGTACCCCGGGCATGGCAGGTGCTAGGGGAGTGGTCTTCTCTGCCAGGGCCATTCCATGGGTGCTGAGAGGTTTAGGCTGCATATTAGGTAAAGATTTTTCCCCAGAGGGTGGTTGAGCACTGGAACAAGCTCCTCAGTGAATGGTCACAGCCCCAAGGCTGCCACAGCTCAAGAAGCATTTGGACAACGCTCTCAGGCACAGGGTGGATTTTGGGGTTCTCCTGTGCAGGGCCAGGAGCTGATCCATCAAGGTCCCTTCTAGCTCAGGATATTCTGTGGTTCCATGATTTCAAACAGAAATGGTGCCAGCAAAACCTCCAGAGTCACATTTGCAGTGAGCAAAAACACCCACCTGCACACAACACAGCATTTCAAATCCTGCCTTTAATCTCAGGTTCCAGTAACAACCTTCTCACCATCCAATTACTTGTCTTACAGTTGACATAGAAATGTTAAATTCCTAAGAACTAAAGCGCTTTGAAAGTATAACCTACTTTTAAAGCAGACAAGATTTACAGTGGAAGCATGTACTTTCTAGTCCTTGACATTATCAAGGTCACTGATGCCTCATCGGCAGCTCCATAAATCAGGCCTCCAAACACAATGTCTGGTTGCCATTTGCTGGGCATTGTTTGCTGGCTGAGCCCTTCTGACTGTGTGGCAGGTGACAGCCCTGTCACTGTCCCCTATGACTCTGAAACCACGTGTGCCCATGGTGTGCCCTTGGCATCCTTTTGCTGTCACACACTGCCTGGCGCAATCAGGTCTGTCCTGCACCCCTCTGACCATTGCTGAGTAGCAGAGGAAGCCACTGGCACTGTGGGCTCACTGCTGCCAGCCACAGCATCCAGAAAATAGCTCAAATGGAAACTGGGGAATCTTTGCACTGGAGCAAGCACCAGGTTTTAGGCAGCAGCAGGAGCAGCAGCAGCAGTGGCAATGGTGCCCTGGTCCCCACCTCTGCTTGGCCCCAGCCCTCATCATAAATTGTGGCACTAACCTACATGGAGAGGCATTAACTTTCACTCCTGAAACTAGGTGCAATTGTTTCAGTTGGGCATATTAAGACACCAAGTGATGCTAATTACCCTCTAAAATATGAATAGAATTTAGTCAGAGAAGCAGAAAATTACTTTTGTGGGAGATTGGCTGCAGAGTTTAACTGAACAAGGATGGTAGCAATGGATTGGCAATGAAGAATTTGTCTTTTAACACCAGTTCACAAGCACCTTGACTATCACCCTGGAAATCATCCAGAGTTTTAATTAGCCATTAACTCTTCCCTACACATTCAGCAGTGTTCAAGGAGACCATTGTACTGGTTTCACGCCCCTCCCGCAGCCTCAGGCTGCCTCAAGGCACTTTGCTGATCAGTAATTTCTTCCAATAGTACGTAATTAATCACTGAGCAACTCTGCTCCTTGCAGCCTGCCCAAAGATCATAGAATCACAGGACAGTTTGCGTTGGCAGCACCTTCAAGCTCATCCCATTCCACCCACTCTGATGAGCAGGGACACCTTCCACTAGACCAGGTTGTTCCAAGCCCTGTCCAACTTGGCCTTGAGCACTTCCAGGGATGGGGCATCCACAGCTGCTCTGAGCAGCCTGTGCCACTGCCTGTTCCAGAGATGGGCAGCAGCCTTCCTGGGAAGTAATGGTTCCTGGATCTTTGCCACCAAACCAAGCTCCAGCCCCATTCCTGGGGTGTTTGCATTGGTGCTGCTCTGTGCCAGTGCTCCTGCTTTGCAGAAGCTCCCAGGTCCCCACCAGTTGTGATGGGGACAGGACTTACAAAACAAACTGGGATCTGCCCCAGGTTTACTCCCCTGCAGCCCTGACGAAACCTGTTTGTCAGGACGCAGTCCAGCTGCTGTGAAGTCCAAGTGCTTTCTGACTCCAAATCCTTCCCTTGCACAGATCTCTTGATCCTGGAACATCAAATGGCAACCAGGAGGAGCTGGACAACCCAAACAGGACAACTTTGGGGCTCTGTATTATGGCTAGCACGTGCACAGGGATATGCCACAAGCAGCCAGTGACAGCCCTCAACATAAGTGGTTTTCAAGACTGATCAGCATGGTGATTTGAAGTTCTCACCCTTCAGATCGCAGCACTGAACTCAGGGCTGCATCCAAGACAGACCCCCCCCCCCCCACCCACCCCAGCACGGGCCACTCAGGACTGGAGTTCCCCACAAAAAGCTGGAGGTAACAGAGAGTTTTATCCAGTGCAAAGTCACACATATCCAAGACCTCAGGGAGTTTCTGCCCCATCTGTTCCAGGCAGGTAGGAAGCACACAGTACTGTGCAGCTCCTGGGACTTTTAATAGTAGTTAACAATCTGTTCTACTCAAGTATTGGTGGTAAGAGTCTAGGAAAAGCTGTCTGTCAGAATCTGGAGCAAGAAGGCCACCAGAATGGCTCTGATGTGGCTGCAAATGCTCCTGAAATGAAAAAGATACATCTCTCCCAAGGACTGTTGCCTCAAGAGCCTCCTGCTTTCCCTATTGCTCTCTGAAGTTCATATACATAAAACCTTTTTGTTCCCATCAATACTACTCCTGGATTTATGCTTATGTGAAAAGCTCATGGAATGTGCTGTGGGAACTGACGACTTTTAAAAGCAATTTGAGAAGCAGTGCAGGGAATGCGCTCCCAGTAATGGCTGCCACTGCTCTCCCTGCTGTGCAGGACTTGCTGTACCTGCAGCACCGGCTGCTTGTTCCAGCCTGGTTCCAGCTCTCTTCATTTACAAGATGCATTATTTACCAGCCTGACATGCAGCTCATTTAAAAATCAGATTTATCAGCAAAATAGTAGCGCTTGCTATGGTGGCTTCCAACAAGAGTATTTTGCTGGGCTTGTGTTGACTCGGCAGTTTTCTGCCCAATTCATCACCAAAGGACATTAGCACAGAGCCCTCAGCCCCTTCCCAGCCTGGGTGCTCTGCTCACAGCACCACTGGGATATGGACTGCCTTGGACTTTGGACTTCCATCAGCAAGCCAAGCAGGAGGAGGCCCATGCCAAAGGAATGACCTTCATGGAAGCACAATGAGTTCAGTGCTGCAAAGAGCCTGGATCCTGTTTGGGCTGTAATCCCCATCATGAAGCCACACAGGAACAACATATCCTGCTGTCTGTCTGAGGTTACCCCCTCCACATGGAGCCAACAATTGTGCAAGCCCCTGTCCCTCTGGAGCCAGGCCCCTGCAGAGCCTGATGCTCATTTCTCCCAGGCTGGATGCTCCTGCTTCCTCCAGGCACTCGGTTTAGCATGAGTCACTGTGGGGTCATGATACCCATTATACAACCCGCTCATGAACATTGCAGCTGCTTTGGGCAGCCCGACTGGCCTGGGCAGGTGCTGCATTGGGAAGCAGCAGAGGGAGAACCTCTCCAGAAAGTCACTGGCACAGCCCCAGCACCAACAAGGAACTGCAGACCTCTGCAGCTGTGGACAGTGCCAACACAGGGCAGAAAAACACCAGATGCAAAAATGAGCCCCTCACTGTCAGAAGCAGTGTCCTGAGGTTTTACAGCCTGGACATGGACACCAGAGCTCTGGAAGCAGAGGCTCAGCCAAAACTTCTATGGATCTGGCCATGTCAGAGCCTCTGAGGGAAAGAGGACACCTCCTGTGTTATCCAGGCTCCTAGAGCTGCTGCTGCTGCTAAAGTGTATGCCTGGACAGACAGACTGACAGGACTTAACGAAACCTTTATTTTAAAAATATAATTTTTAATTTAAATGCGAATTGGGTGCTGCATTAGCTGTAGGTCACTTGCTCTGACACTCTGCTTAATTAGCAGGGATGAAGCTCAGGAAGCAACAGAACAAATGGTTGGCCCTTTCCTGTGCATTTATTTTAATTAAAATTTTTCAGGACAGGATCAGTCCTGTTCTACAGAACAGCTCCTCACCAAGTTCAGCCAGACCTTTCCCAAGCCACACAAGCTGCCAGCAGGCTGTTAGCTATTAATGGAGCAGGGCACATTTATTTCTGCATCTCAAAATCCCCTTTGGCAAATCACAAACCACAGCACTCTGCTCAGTAGACGCTTCTGCAGCATCCAGCATCAGGCAAACAGTGTCATTGATAAATCTGTGCAAGGACAGAAGAGATGTTTCAAACTGCTGGGGAAAATTACATGGGTAAGTCTTTAGAAGATACATTAAACCTAATGTGAAATCAAACCCTCCAAGTGATGAGCAGAGCGGTTATCCTGTGTTATATGCAAGTTATGTGCAAGAGGGTCTTGTTCGTAGATCTGCCTTTGCCAAGAGAGATGAGCTGGAATGAGAGCCCTGATCCAAGATAGAGGATGCTCTGATCTCTGATCAGGGCTCCTGGCATGGAGCTTTAACCATTCCCTCAGCCCAGCTCTGCCCCGTGTGAGAGAAATCCTGATGTGAAACATCACCAGGAGATGGAGAGGGCAGAGCAGGAGTAACCCTGTGGCTGTGCCTGTCAGTAACCACTCAGAGTTCAATCAGTGCCATGTCCCTCACAGAGCAGATAAATGGCAACTCACTGGGAGAAAATGAGATAAACAGTGGCCTTAATAGCGCTCCATTGCCCTCCAAAAAGCAAGCCCTGCCAGGACTGCCTCTGGGCACAGCAGGAAAAGGCCCTTGGATTAAATTACATGCTCTGAGGTTGTCCCTTCTCTGCTGTGCTGTGTTTCAGCCCATTTCCATCCCGGTCAGCTCAGAGCAGATCCAGAAACAACTGAGCCAGACACACAAAGAAGCACTGGGTGGAAGCCCAGGGCATGGTGCATGCCAGTTCTCCAGGGGGCTGTTCCCCTCCTCCCTCAGTGTCTGTAACCTGGAGGGGACAAACTCACCCATCCTCCTAAAGGGTATTGGAAACCTCATCTCCACTGCACAAAGGGAGCCAACCACCCCTTTTCTCACCTGGGGAAGCCCAGGTGAGCATTCACAGCATGTTCACATGCCCATCACTGCCTGCAACAGCAGACATCCCTATGTGATCTCTACAATCATCTGCTCAATGCTGTTGGGACTTAGTGCTCCTATGCCGCCAGTCTCTGCCAGCCTCCGTCTGGCTGGAGGCAGCTGATCTTCTCTGGGGGTGATCCCCGCTGCTGGTGTTCCCAGTGAGCCACTTCAGGACCAAAGTCATAAAAATCAGGATTTGGAGTTTATTTGTTCCCTGTACTCCTGTCTGCCTATGAATATGTAGGTTCATTCTGAAAAAAGACCCTGTGTATCTTCCAGCTTCCTATGTGTAGGGAACAGCAATCTGGAGTTCATGGGGCTCCCAATGCAGGTGACAGCCATGGCTGCCTTGGGATTGGAGTACAAAGCCCCCAAGGTTGGGGGTCCCATGGACCCAAGGACCGTCTTTTCCTTCCAACTCAGCTATTTGCTTATTCCCTTGCTAAACCCAGACCTGAGGGACTTGGGGCTCAATTTAGCAGAAGGTGAAGACATCAACCCACAAATGAGGGGGTAACTTTTCCAAGTGGGTATCTGGAGGTACCCCAGGGACACATGGGGCTGCTCCCAGAGCGGGCTTCACCCAGCCCCCTGCCCCTGCTCACGTCCCCATGTCACACACTCCTGACCACCGCACTGTGCTCATCAGCTCCTTCACTCCACGGTGCCCAGGCTCATGCTCAGGGCACCAGCCATCACACCGGAGCCTGGAGACACATCCAAAGGGGTCAGAAACTCCTGCAGGGGGGAAGGAGGGGAGGAGAACCTGGCAGGCAAGAGGGAAGGTGCTTTAATGAAGCATCCAGTATTAAAGCACTGAAGGATTAAAGAGAGGAAGGACTAGGATCCTCCACAAAAACCCAGTCATTAGTGAAGCCCAAGGATAAATGCAATTGTTTTCTATTTTCTTCCTGTCTTTGATGACCCAGTTTTTTACTCTCATCAGCACCAGGCTTGTGTTAATTTTTAAATATGCTTGGGTAACTGAGAACATTAACTATTCATGATCTTATCTGCAATAGCTGTTGGCTCTGACACTCTGCTAGGGAGAGCTGAACTTGCCTGGGAAGGCAGTAGCTGGTTTTTCCTGAGCATCTTGTTGAAATGATCACAGGGGTGAGGTTCCATAACACTCCTGGATAAATCAGGGCTTGTGGGACTAGTTAGAACCATTGAGGCCATTCTCCTGCAATTGAGGTGGCTTGAAAATACTTAGGAGGACACAAAAAGCTGGGATCTGGGGAATGCTGTGGACACTGAATGCTTCATATCCAGGGAAACCTCAATATGGTTTATAAATATAAGGGAGTCCTCTTGAGGTGGCAGGTGTCTCTGCTGTCCCCTGCCCAGCCAGGTAGTGTCCTAGTCCAGGCAGAGGCTAACCCTGATTATCAGGAATGTGAGCTGATAAATCACAGAATCATGGAATGTTTTAGGTTGGAAGGGACCTAAAACCTCATCTCGTTCCACCCCCTGCCCATGAGCAGGGACACCTTCCAGCAGACCAGGTTGCTCCAAGCCCTGCCCAACCTGGCCTTGGACACTTCAAGGGATGGGCAGCCACAGCTGCTCTGGAAAATCTGTGCCAAGGCCTCAGCACCCTTACAGGGAAGAATTTCTTCCTAATATCTACTCTAAGCCTTCCCTCATCAGCTTAAGGCCTTTCTCCCTTGTCCTGACACTGCATGCCCTTGTGCAAAGTCCTTCTCCAGAATAACATGGAGGTCAGTGTGTCTAGGGTGGGAGGAACAAGGCACATGCAGCTCGTGGGAGCCCTTTCCCTGGGTGTAAACATTTGTCAGCAGGAGTCAAGGATGAAGCAGCTGCAGGAGCTCAAGTTAACCTGGGAAAAGCTAGTCGGTGCTGAGATCTGGGAACAAGTACAAGAGTGAAGAACACAGGACAGAGCACAGGAAAACAAAGGTGATTAATTATCAGAACATGAACCAGCAGAAGAATGCAGGGAGAAAGAGAGGGAGTTATTCAAAGGAATAAAAAGCTCATGCTGGTTTTCAGGAGGGATTGGGCTAGCAGCACCTCCTGCAGCTGGCAGGTGGAAAATGCTCCCACCAGCTTATACTGACAGCTCATTGCTGGAAAGAAAATCATCTTTTCAGAGGCCCCAAAGAGCAGGAGGGCAGCATTAGAAAAGCAGGAGAAAAGTGTGGGGAGCACAGTGATCTGCAAGGCTTCTGGCCCAGAGTTAACACTACCACAGAAGAACCACCCCTCCTCCATTTTCCAAAAAGGGTACAGGTACTTCCTGCAGGAAAACTGAAATGAGAATCACAGAATCAGAGAATGGTTGAGATGGAAACACCCTGTGGAGGTCACCTTGTCCAAAAATCTCAGAGTCCCAGAACCATGGCCAGTTGGCAAAGTTTAATTTTCATAGAGAGAAAAAACAGAGTAAATACCATAGGACAAAATATAATTATTCAATGTGCAAACTAACAGAGTTACACTGAATGCTCAATGTATACAGCATTTTATTGTTTGGACATATGTTACAATGGACAAACATATATTACATATGCTATACAAAATATACATTCTGCTGTGAAAAAAATATAAATAGACAATAGGAAATAGCAAGAGGGAACAGAGGCAGCTTTGCTCTTGCTGCTTCTGACCCCTCTCAGTTCCTGTACCGGTAGTGCTTTGGCATTGATTGAGGCAATTGCTTGTTTTTACTGAAAAAAGAAAGGCCACTCCGTCTCTCTGCAAAGGGGAAACAAGACACGTGATTTGCTCCTCCAAGTCTACTAAAGAAGTTTTTCCACAGTGCAGCAAAGTGTCACCTACTTACAAGCATCAGCTATTTACAACCAGCTTATAGACTTTAAATGCTCATGGAAGGATGTAAATGTCTTCATTCAGGATTCAGCTTTTGAAGGCCACTCTCTCACAGAAATCAGAGCAGCTTTAGCTGCACTCTCTGACAGCCAGCATAGTCCTGGTACAGACAGCAGTAATTTTAAAGCCCTGACCCAGGACAAGCAGGTCTCACCCACCTAAAGAGAATCCCCTTGCTCCAGGGAGTTGTACCCCAAGTACTCTTAAGGGTCTGGACGATGCCAGCTGCACCGTGACAGATCTGTGTGAGCTCAGCTCCTACAAAGCAAGAGAGGAGTGAAAGAAATAGGAACAAGCATTTGCCAAACAGCGATGAGAGAGCAGCAGTAAGGATGTGGTTTCCCCACTGCTGGGAATCAGAGATGCCAGCAGCACCTTGTCCCAGTAGCCTGAGTGACTACTGGCTGAGAGAGCAGCCCAAAATGATAAGGCTTTGCTGCTGCTGTAGTTTCATGGCATGACCTTTTTCATCTGGATTTAAACTTACAGTGCTGGGTCCCTGCAGCAGGGAGCACTTTGGATTCAGAATAAGCACTGTGCCTTAAATGCTGTCTGGGAAGGAAAAGTCTGGAGCAAATAAAACCAGAAAGAAATTAACTGATAATTTTTTTTTTAATAAAGATTTCACCTGTCAGAATCCCAAAATTTACACACCTGTGTTTCTCTCTATTTTACCCAAAGGTCAAGGACAATTGCATCCCCTTCCCACTAAAGCTGCTGCCTACCAAAGCAGCCATGCTGGCTTTGAGAGCATGGGAAGAGGCCTTAAAAGTATTTACTCATTTGCAACGATTTGATTATTACTCCTGTCCAAAGAGCCATGGGAAAAGCATCATTAGTCCCAGTGTTTCCCCACTCATTTACTCAAATACTTCACCACAGTCTCTAAATTCCACTGTGATTCTGCACGACTAGACCTGACAATTGAGTCGCAAACCTTTCAGTCCAGGAATGGATCAATGGGAATTCTCACATACCTACAACTGAGCTGGGCCAAAAACCATCCCTGGGGAGTCTTTTAACACCTTCTACAAAAAGGGGCATTTCCCCCCCAAAAGAACAACTTCCCAGAAAGCCCTTATAATGTCATGTGTCTTCCTCATTTTCTCAGGCACATCTCACTGAAACTATGGAGTCTGAGCTTCCTATGTCAGCAAGATCATTCAGTAGTGAGGGGTTCCCTGCATTGTATCATTTCTCACCTGTCAAATATTTAAACATTTTGACCACACCAAGATTTAAGGGAACTATTAGCTCAACAATGTAGCCTGATATTTTACAACAGAAAAGGACCAGTGTTTTAAACTCCATATGCCTTTGGCTATGCAGAAGAAATAAGTATTCATCAAGTGCTCTCTCAATTTACCTCATGCTTTTCATACCACATTCTTTTTAAAAGTTCATTTACTTGCCAGGTAGGAAACATATGGAGACCCTCTCACCAGTTACAATACAAAGGGGTTTTTTTTATAGGTAAAAGCTTAGATAAATCTTGAAATTCTTCTGCTATCATGAAATGGATCAGCTTGCAGCCAGGTCAGCCAGGCACACAGTTGTAGGCAACAATGAAATTCATCAATATCACAGTTCTACCACATATCTATAAGTAAATGCACTTTTCAAAACAAAGACAGCTCTATTCCCCCACAAACAAGCTTTCAGTCCCCCCAAGCTCCCCATATGGCTTGATATGCAGCTGTCAAGACTAACAGTATGATACATACTTTGGCATAATAAAAAATAATTTACATTACAGTCAACACATTTATATGCTTAGTGTATACAAAATATTTATAAATGCGAGTTTTTTTACAACTAGAGTCCATCATTCATAGAAGAAAACAAGCCCCAAATTTAGACTGGCAACAGACACCTGCTAACAGTCTAAGGAAGGAAAAGCTGGCCAAGAGTTTTACACTTACAGTTCCAGAGGAATTCCATGAGGAGGCCCTGATGGTTTGTTTCCAAGCAGACAAAACACTGTGAAATAGCTACACACGCTCTTGAGAGCTTTCCAAAAAAATGTACCACCACAAAGACTGCTTCCAGCATCACACAATCCATGTTTTAATGCTATTTTTGTAGATAGCACTAATTTTCCATGAGTTCCCTGGTGCGTATTCCTATTTCCAATGGAAAAATTGCAGAAAAAAGGGCATGTGCCATCTCCTCCCAGAGAGTCTGACTCTTTAGTACTTGCAGACACATACACAAGCATCTTTGGCCTTGGGGTTAGTACTGAGGTAGTAAATACAGTCAGTCAACGTGGATTTGCTTTCAAGGCTTTGCAAGTGTTTTATGTGGTTTCACTTTGGTCATGAATGTTCCGTGTCCTGTTAAAATCAAAACTCTCCTCCTGCAGCCTGTGGCAGGGCCTGGGTGATGCCTGCTCCCGGCCACCGTTGGCGACACCGTCACTCCGGAGCGGCTGCGGGGCCTCGTGGGCCAATGGATGGTGCAGGAACTGCGGGCGAGAGCAAGCCAGGTCTTTGCTGCCTCTCCACAGAGGAACCTGGAAGGGCTCTGAGGGAGAAAAATTAGAAGAGGAACAGAAGCAAGTTCATGGAATCAAGGAATATCCTAAGTTGGAAGGGACCCTCAAGGATCATTGAGTCCAACTCCTGGCCCTGCACAGACACCCCAACAAATTCCATCCTGTGCCTGAAGAGGGTTGTCCAAACACTCTTTGAGCTCTGGCAGCCTTGGGGCCATGACCATTCTCTGAAGAGCCTGGGCAGTGCCTGACCACCCTCTGGAGGAAGGACCTTTTCCTGACACCCAATCCAAACCACCCCTGACACAGCTCCAGCTGTTCCCTCAGGTAATGACACTGTTCACAAAGAGCAGAGACCAATCACACTCAGATTTTAAAAAGATTTGAGCTCTGTGACTCGGTGATTACAATTCCTCCGAGATGATTTTCTCTGGTTTTGAGAATATATTTTACTAGATGCTCTCCTTTTCCAGCAATCTCTTACAGTAACCAGGAGCACACAGAGCTTCAGTGTGAATTTTTTAAAAGGTGATCTGGAAGACAGTCAACAGAAAAATAACCAATTTAGGGAGTTCTTTGAACTTCAGGCCAGCTCAAACAGAAAGGCTGTTGTGAAGCTCCAACTTTTGGTTAATACATGTCCTTGAACTATAAGCAAACGCTCACATTCCACAAACTTAAACCTGAAAATTAAGAAATTCTATCTTTTTAACATCACTCTCTTCAATCTCAGGTACTGGATGCAAGCTGATGCTTGCTGATGCAACATGGGCATTTGGAGAACAATTGGTTAATAAACGTGAGTTATTTCACAAACTACTGGCACTTGAAGCTGTGTGTCAATAATGAAGGGCAGCATAACAAAAGCCAAAGTTATCAGGGACTACAAAGCAACAAAAGGAAAAGTGGACACTCACCAATAATCTGCTGGGAAGAGATTTTCTTATCACTATTTTTTTTATGGTTGGTAAGGAAGACAGGCACATCTCTGTCTGCTAAGAGATCACCCAGAGCACTGGTTTCATTCTGGGTGTGTGCTGTGTACGTTTCCTTGGGCATCTGCAGCATGAGATTCGGGAGGGTTTGATCCAGTGGGTCCTCCTCAGTGACGAAGGCATAGGGACAGTACTCTCGGGTCCGGGAGTAGATGTTGGCATTGTCATAACAATCTGAGCAGATCACTACTGGTGCTGCACCACCTGATCAACACAATGGAAAAATGGAATACTCTCAAAAAGGATGAGGATGCCAGATTTCCATAGGCTATATGTCCTGGTATGATCATTTATGACAGCAGCACAGATTGAAGTGTCTTTTTACAGTTAAGGGAGTAACAGAGTACTCAGCTTGAGAGGTCACATGAGAAACCCCCCAAGGTTGCCCCCATCCAAATTCTCCACAGCAGTCCCCTTCTGAAGCTGACCAGGGGAACCATAGACACGTTCCCCTATTTCATGGGCAAAAAAGTTCAATGCAGGTGCAGCCAGCTTGGGCACCAGGGTGAAACAGCCTAGGGATTAAACTGGGATACCTGCCCACATCCATCTTGGACCTGACTTGCCCCTGCATGCGCACACACATCAGAGCTGATGATAAACCAGTCACTTAGATGAGCTGCTTCTCAGCTCCTTCCTGATACAGACTCTAGTGCAGTGGGACTGGGCTGGAGGGACCATGGACAGGTGTGAAAAATCTACACTGAGGATCAATTTTCAAGCCAGCCTATATAATGAGTGAAGAGTCCTCAGCATTTTGATGACAAAGAAAGCTCAAAAATCTCTGTAAGCTCAATGACATGAACATCCAGAAAATCGTCCAAACAAGGGAGGGAAATAGTGCAGACCCTTTAGTTATAACTGTAACAAACCAATCAGCCAACCATACCAAGGACAGGAGTCACAGCTAGTCATCTTACAAGCAAAATCTATTTCCACCTCTTCTGCCTGGGCTCTTGAGATGCCAAAGGAAAGAAACAGGATAAAGATCTATCTTGACACTTAAGCTGTGAGGATGAAACTCTGCATTGGCATCCTGAAGAGACACTGGCAACACACCTGAGGCCTCTGCTTACCATCTGTGCCTTTGTGCATGTAGCTGCCAGCTGGAGGCATCAGCTGCTGATGGCTCCCTGCCTCCAAATTACTGTAGCCTTCCTGAGGCTCAGACAGTGTTCCTTGGGAGGACAGGTAGCTGGGAATGTCAGCAGGTAGGTTCATCTCCTCTGCAAGGCAGAATTAACATTGGCAACATTAAACAGGGCAAAGATTTCAAGGTATTACCAGCACTATTCCCCACATTAACAAGAATACCCAGAATTTCAACTTGCATGTAGGTATCTTTTTTCTACCTCCGTAATTACAAATCCAGACAGCCAGTTCAAAGCTGACAGGGCCAGAAAAACTTTACACCTATTATTCCAGGCCCTGAAAACATTTCTAAATTTATTCAAATATCTACTTCCAAACTTTACTGTTTTCCCTCAATGTAGGGCAAACCTAGTGTATAAGGAATAGAATTAGCACACTTCTGGTATTTAAAATAACTTCTAAAATGGAGGAATTTGAGCAAAACCCTGAAGGGATTTTAGAAGGAAATCTTCAGTTCTTTAATCTTATCCATTTTAACAAATCCAGAAATTTCAAGTGTTTTGGACTAAAAACAGGACCAGAGACTGTTGATTTGACGCTTAACCTGTGTTAGTGATGCTGTAGTCTTCATTCTTTCTCCTCATGTGGTAGATGACGATAACCCACACCAAGGACGTTCCCACCACACAACACACAACAACGATAATCACGATCCCTACTGTTGTCCAGCCGTCCTCTTCATGGACAATGGCACTCTGGGAAGAATCACAGTTGGGGGAAGCCAGGACATTTAGGTAAATATGGCCACGCTCAGTGCCTAGTGTGTTGGACATGATGCACGTGTACTTCCCAGCATCCTCCAGTCCTGCATCCACTATGATGAGGAGCTGATTTGCTGCAGCGAAGAAATGCCGCTCGGTGACTGTCAAGGGACCATCGTCCTTGGTCCAGTTGAGGCGAGGGGCAGGACTGCCACCAGCTATGCACTGCAGGACAGCAGTTTCACCTCGGGTCACTGTCCTATCCTCCAGAGGCCTCATGAAGGAAGGAGTTTCTGGGACAAAAGGTGAAATTGTAAGATAACTTTAAAGAATCATGGAATCCTATAATAGTTTGGATTGGAAGGGACCTCAAAGATCATCCTGTTCCATCCCCTGCCATAGACAGGGACACCTTCCACTAGACCAAGTTGCTTCAAGCCCCATCCAAGCATCTCGAGCACTTCCAGGGATGGGGCAGCTGTAGTTGCTTTGGGAAACCCATGCCAGTCCAATTCTAAATTTGGCCATAATGTTAAGAGTCAGTGTCTTCAAAAAATTCTGCACTCTGGAAGGAACTGACCTTCCATTATTACTCAGCATAGCTCACAAGATGGGTCAGCTTGGAAGGGACCATAGTGGGTTCATCTGGTCCTACCTCCCTGCTCAAGCAGGGTCATGCCAGAGTACACAGGACAGGACTGCATCCAGGAACATCTCCAGTGAGGGAGACTCCATGCTGGGCAGCCTGTTCCTGCACAGTAAAGAAGTTCTTCCTCACATTCATGCAGAGCTTGCCGTGCTTCAGTTTCTGCCCATGGCCTCTTGTCCCACTGCTGAGCAGCACCAAGCACAGCCGGGTTCATCTTCTGATCCCTCCCTGCAGACACTAACACACATTGATGAGGGCTCCTCTCATCAGCCATCTTTTCTAAAGGTTGAACAAGCCCAGTTCCATAAGCCTTTCACAGAATCATAAAATCATTTAGGTTGGAAAAGGCCTCTAAGATTATCAAGTCCAACCATTCACCATTTCCTTGTAAGAGTATGCTCCAGTCCCTTCATCATCTCTGGACTTGCTCCAGGGACTCTGCATCCCTCTTGTCCAGAGGAGCTCAGAACTGGGCACAGCACTCCAGATGTGCTTCACTAGGGCTGAGCAGAGGGGCAGGATCACGTCCCTGACCTACTGGCAATGTGCTTTCTCATGCATCCCAAGATCCCATTGGTTTTCTTTGTGGCAAGGCTGTTACCTGTGACAAAATTTGCCATAAAGCAACACAAATTACTTGCCTGATCTACACTGTTGGACTAAGATATGCCCCTCAGCTCCCTGCATAGATCACACTAAGTCCAACTCCACCAGGCAGCTCTGCAACTCAGGTTCTAAAGCTTCACTGTGTAAACATCACACCAAGTGCTGCTCTTTGTGTTTTAACTTCATTCTCTGCCATTTCAACTTGCTACTTATAGCTAAGCTACACTTCCACTGCAGATGTGCAGGGATCCATCTGCCAGCACAGGCCAGTCATACTTACCCAGCACAGTCAGGGTAGCATTGGCTGAGAGTCCCCCTGCGATGTTGTGGGCCATGCAGCTGTAGATTCCCATGTCTTCCATCTTCACATTTGCAATGAAGAACACATCGTCCTCAGGCATTACGTGCATCCTCCTCTCTCTTGCAGCAGGGAAGTCTGTGCCACCGTCTTTCTGCCAGGAGATCTGTGGCGGGGGGTGGCCCTCAGCAGCACACTCCAGCCGGGCCATGGCCCCAGTGCGGATAGTGAGATCCATGGGAGTTTTCAGGAAAGAAGGGAGCTCTGGAACAAAGGGGACATCAATTCAGCATTTTCATTATCAGGTAAAATGCAGCAAAAGCTCCACAAAAGAGAGGAAATTTGAAAACATATCTGAAACACTCCGTAAGAGAGAGCAACAGATTCTTCTGAAGAACTGCACAAATTTTCAGTGGTTATTTCTAAGAGTCTTTCTCCCAAAATTTAAATACAGTATCTACAGTGTTCATAGAATCACAGAATGCTTCGGGTTGGAAGAGACCCTTAAGACAAGACATGCCCAAGGACACCTTCCACTCTCCCAGCTTGCTCCAAGCCCTGTCCAGCCTGGTCTTGAACACTTAGAGGGATGGGGCAGCCACAGCTGCTCTGGGGCAACCTGTGCCAACTCCACAGGGAGAAATTTCTTCCTAATATCCAATGCAAAGATACTCTATTTCAGTTTAAAACCATTAAGTTCCTCTAAGATGATGTGAAGATGATTTCTTATGGGAAGAATCAAGGGAAAAGTCTTTGCCACATTTTTCTTCTCTGCTAACAGGGAAGGTATGCTTCCATCTCACCACCTCTGCTCTGAGGTACTGTGGGGACCAGTGGTCTGCTGACTGATGTGAACATTGTCTTCTTACCTCCCCTTCCCTCAAAATAAACAGAATCATGATGGCTAAAAATAAAAAAAAGACTTCACTTTTGACTTTTCAGAGTTTTTACCACTTATTTTCTGATGAGTCTTCCCCAGTTTTACAAATATGTGGGAAAGGTGCTGAGTTCTGAGGAGACAGTAGAGGGAGCTTTTAGTTTAAAGAACTCCACCTCCAATTAACGAGATGAACAACTAATTGTGTTCTAATAAAGCATGGGAGATAAATGCCACTTTCAAAAAAGTGAACAGGGGCTTTTCATCCACAAAAAAAAAATCACTTCTTTCCAGCTTTATAAAATGATTTTTGATACATCTAAATCCCATTGATATTTGCAAGAGTATTTTGGGCCACCTTTAGTGAAAAATAGACTTGTAGCTACTTAAATGGAGTTTTAGGTTCAGAGTGTTTCTCCTTTTTTTACCATTACCACTTACCATTGACTGTCAGCTTGGCTTTGTTGGAATAATTGGAGCCAAAGTGATTGGTGACAATGCACTGGTATTTCCCTTCATCAGTGAAATTCACATTGAAGAGGTGCAGGACAGTGGTGTATTCCAGCACCTCCCCACTTTGCTGCTGGTACCTGGCAAAGTTCTCAACGTCGGCATCATAGAGGACCTCGCTGTCTTTGCGCCAGGCCGTGGCCATGGGCGAGTCACTGCTGCTCACGGCAGTGCACATCAGGGTCACGTTTGTGCCTCGCAGGGCCACCGTAGTCTCTGGGTGGACTCTGATCTGTGGTTTAGGGAAATTATCTGAAAAGAAAAGCATGAAGACCAGCTAGTTTCCTCTTAAACTTGAATTAATATTGCAAAAAAACTCACTCAAAAGACAATGTAAACAAAACCAAAACTTTGGGCACAGATGTCCTGCTTGAGGGGCACAAATTCAGCTATTTTGATCTGGAAATCAAGCTGTGAAGGAGGCAGAAGAATCAGCATTGAAAACAATCAGTGTAGAAGTGCGGTGCTGAGCAGCCCTGCCTTTTGTCCAACTTCTGAAACTTGCTATATTTAGATCACACTCAAAAATCCTTCTCAGCTGAAAAGCCAGACCGTTTTAAGAAGGACTGAGACTTACTTTCAGATAGTTTAAATGCCCTGAAGAGCCTTGAAGTTCTACAAGCACAAAGCCAAGCTGGAACTTCACTAACTCATCCCACTCGATGAAACTGATTTCCATATCCATAAATTCAGCAAAGACACTCCCACAGACACATGCAGAGCTCTGTCAGGTGCCACCAAGGTGGTACTGGAGTGGAGAAGTGGGTGTGTGCACCTACACGATTACTATTGTAGCCTTTGCCACCAAAGCAATGAAAGAATTGCACATACACAAATAACTGTTATAAATTTGCTCACCCGGAAAAGGAAACATCAGGCCTGCCACAGGCTTCACAAAGACTCTGGGCAAAGAGTTTGAGACCACCACAAACATCACAGTTATGGAGCACCAGAAAATGTGCCAGAGCCTGAACTACTCTAATTTTTGCCCAGAGCTGTGGCTGTCCCATTCCTGGAAGAGCTCGTGGCCAGGATAAGCAGGGCTTGGAGCAACCTGTTCTCATGGAAGGTGTCCCTGTCTATGGCAGGGGTAGGAACTGGATGAACTTTAAGGTCCCTTCCAACCCAAACTATTTATGATTCTGCAATATTCTGCTGGTATGTCCAACCCAAACTATTTATGATTCTGCAATATTCTGCTGGTATGGGCAAGAAGCAGGAAGAAAGCATCAAACAGACCTTACAAAGCTAAAGGTAGTCATAAGCAGGGAGAATGAAAGCATAATCCATTCTTACTAGTAAGCTCAATAAAAAAAAAAAAAAAATCAATGCCCAACAGCACTACTCCTTTAGGTTAACTTCAGTGCTCAAACACTACAAAACAGAGCAAAGAGATGCAGAATTAAGCCCCAAACTCATAGCAGACTCAGGGTTGTACATGAGCACCATGGCCATGACCATGTACCTCCTCAGAACTACAGCTTGATTTCAGCTACAAGACTTGGGTTACTGTGCTTTTGTATCAAAAGTCACTAAAAATACAAACCACAAACAAAGTCATCAGAGTCCACACTGAGAAGGCTTTGTCCTGCCAACCACTCAGGGTGAGCACAGCTGACACTGACAGCCTGCAGCAAATGGCTCTCTCTGAGCCACTGGGGCAGCCATTTCAACTGGCAATCACAAAGCAAACTGCTTGTGTTCAACACTCTGCAGAAACAGGGCAAAACAAAAGGGTGAGTGAAGTTTATTTCACATGCATACACATGATTTCACACAGCAAAGCAACTTAAAGCATACACATACAGACATATCAGATTTACAGTATTATTTAATACCTATGGGTATTTATTATAAAATCTTGGGTATTTATGCTAGAATCAGTCCCTCTATGTCAGCATTAAAACCTAACATTTTATTTTAATCCTGGAGAATATAAACTCAGTTTCAACTTCTAAAAAAACAATCCCAAAACCACTAAGCCTGTCTTTAAAATTCTCATTCCTCTGTAAAGCAATTAAAAGAACATAACATTGCAGCGCAGCTCCATGTTTCAAACTAAACACAACTGCCATTATGAAATGAGTAGAAGCCTCAATTCTCATTTTAATGTCAGCTGATAAATATTTAAGGCCAAAAGTGATTTGTTTCATACAGATATCAACTGCAGCTCATTTTCTCTGCTCCACAGAAAACCTACCAACAGAAAACAATGATGGGTCTCTTCTTTCCTACCATCTGCTTTCAAAGTTTCCTAAGTGTTATTACTCATTCACTGGAGTGCCAGATACCACCTCTGAACTGACTTCAAGACATGGGGGCTGAGTTTTGTTTGCCATACTCCAAATATGAGTTTGACTGACTTGAGACAGTCCAGCATCTAACAAGAAGTGATCTGTCCTAAGATGCAGCCCGTCATGGGAGAAAAAGAGGCATCAAACAAGCCAGGATTCCATCCTACTCTTTGCCTGCACATATCAATGACTCACCACTTTTAAAATACATCAGAGAAGGCAAATTTAACACCAGAAATTGTCTCCTCACAGTGGCAGATCTTGCAGACTAAGTCCATCTGGCCAAGGTTAACTAATGGAGTAACAGGTTTAGACCAGATTACAACAGTCAGAGACTTTATCTCACAGAAAGTACTGCATTACAGTAGTATTAGTCTTGGGTGTGAAGGCCATTTCACGTTATACTACTTCAGATGTCTGAAGACCACAAGAGACCCTATGAGCTTAAACATCTGCTGAGCACATAGAAAATCTTGTCTAGTTGTGAATTTTAAAGCCTTTCCCTAGCCCCCAAAAATAGGAAGAAAAACACAGAATTTGCTAATCCCCCTGAGAGATTACTGATGAATTATTTGTTTTGTTCACTGCCTACATGCAGTGCTGAGCCTGCTGCAAAATCATAGGATAGGAAAAGCTTAATGGTTCAGTACTGCAAGAAAAAAGTTAACTTCTAATTGCAAATAAGGACATGCAGTTGAAGATATTATCAAACCTTAGATCTAAATATTCTGCTACCAACTTTGAGTTGATACTTTACCAGCACTGCTGCAAATATTTCATCATGAAAGAAGGCACACTTCAGACAACTTCAAACAACCCTACAATGGCTGAAGAATTCTTTCCACAGTAGGGCTTGTAAACAATCTCTAAATAATTGTTATCAACTTACAGCTCCTTCAGCTGAGCCTGGGCAAAGGCATTTTCTTGGATGGACATTATTGCATTGTTGCTTAAATCTCTGTAAGTTAAGCAAAGAGCACAGTGAGGAGTCAGTGATTTCATATGCTGCCTTCAGTTAAATACTTGAAAATCTCACAGAGAACACAAGACTGAAGTTGACAAATAATTAGGAATTCTACAAATTAAAATACTTACAGATGTTCAAGTCCTTCGAGACCAGAGAATGCTTTTTTGGTAATTGACTTAATTTGGTTTCCTTGCAAGATTCTGAAAATAAAGGCCCAGAAACCAGTCTGAATGTCAATATGAGTTCACAAACAAGACCCAAAAGAAACACCCTATGATGCTTAACTACATTTTTTTTTTTTTTCTAATTCTAGCTGAGATACAGGACTAAATACTATTCTTTTTAGCTTAAAGGCTCAAATAATTTTCCTGAGAACAGGGCTTTTCTATTTTCAACTTAGAGATTTGGTTTAGAAATGTGTCAGGAGATAATTTTAGTCAGAAGGATGAAACAGCAGCCAGTAGAACTTGGGAATAAAGCAGGAACTTCCTAATACCAACCTGCAACAATCACACAACTTCCTGGACTGCACCCTCACACCAGGCTATTTTTGTTATAAACAACGTTTGTAACTACACTGGATGGAGCTTCCTACAAAACAGGTGGCACTAGATGAAAAGTGCACAGTCTAAGTATCAAGCAGTTTGTTAATGCAATAGTGTTTCAAATTTGCTCAAAAATACTTTGTATTTTGGGGTTGGTTTTTTTTTTTGATAAGTAGTAACTTTTACCCACACCAAAGAAGCACATGAAATGACAATCACCACACAGAGGGAGTGAGGTATTCAATAATAAACACAGTCAAATACTTATGCTTAATCTCAGCAAACTGGTGCTGTAAGGAAACGCAGTGCTACATGGATCCGATGCTCCTGAACAAGGAACCCAGGACTACATCTTACACACAAGCGGAAACACTGTGAGAAAGGCTTTCTGCCTCGTGTCATTGACTGAAAATTACTCAATATTTTGCCCTCTCCCTGTCTGCATGCCTGGGAAGTGCTGTTGCTCCCCTAATTTGTAACACATACAGTTTATCCAGCCTGTTGAGTCCCACGAAAGCTTCATTTGCATCTTCTATGGCCCAGGAGATCTCATTGTTCCGCAAGTCCCTGCAGGAGAAGACATTTATCAGAAAGAAGACTTGGAACATCATTGTGACCAGGGCTAATGGTGAGCTGGGGAAGACAGGCCAGGTATGGAGCTCTGGCACACCTGGAAGGTCTCAAATCTTTTACAAAACTAAACTAGTCAGGTGATGAATTTCTCACTGCAGAGGGGCAAAAGAGAAAACGTCACAATAAGTGCTGCAGTAAGCACCACAAACAAATTCTGCAGCACAACTTATTAATGTGGCATTTAAGAAAGCCCCAGTCTGACCAGCACTTTTCATGTGGACTATATGTCAGGAGCTGGGAGAGGCTCCTAAAGCAAGTTGGTTCATGTAAGGGAATTAACCAATACACCAGCAGCATTAATCTTCACAAGTAACAGGCTTATAATAGCATTAGCATATTAAGGAATTACACCCAGGCTACAGTGTAGGCCTGCCAGGCACACCTTGGTGGCTTTACAAGATGAAGTTGATATTCTGCTCACAAATCTTGTAATCAGCTAATGGTATTTCTGACTGACCTCAGCATAGCACTTCAGCCCCTCATGGAGAAGAAAGGTTTGAACAGCAAAACCAATAGAGCAATACAGTTTAGAGATGATTAAATGCTCTTCAGAAAGAAGATGAAATAAATTCACTTGCATTTCTAGCCTGAATGGCATGGACTGAGCCAAAAGCATCTGTTTTGATACCACCATGCATAGAGAGGAGTGTATTTAAAGAAAATCGCGCTAATAAAAAGTAGTCCGCCCTGTATTTTACCCGATATTCTATGAACAGCTAGATGAAGCTTCCAAACAAGTCAACTGACACAAAACTAGCTGCATACACAGGCAACTGTATATACCACTCATAGAAACGCCTCTTTCCCTGTGCTAAAATGAGGGGAAAATGAAGCATCTACTTCCCCATTATGTGAGACTGTAAACTGTGTAGAACACTGTAGGGGAAGAGACTGGGATCAACCTCCAGGATACCACCAGTGGTAACACACAATTTTCTTATTTTTCTTACTTTGAAATATAGAAGCCCTGTTAAAACCACACACAGAAATACATACACCAGCTGTAGCACCAAATGACCAGCACACAACCAACAATGGAACTAAAACCACACGGTGTCTCTTGTTTTTTGAGGTATTTTTACACTCCACTACTCAGACCACTCAGCAAAATGAGTGAGCAGCCCAAAAGAAAACCCCTCATTGTGTGAGAGAGGAGTTGGCTCCTCATGCCTGGCTGGGCAAAAATGCTTGGAGCCTTGTTAATCACCACTGCTCTCCATCCTGCACATTCCAGTCCCAAAGCAAAGGGCCAGGCCCTCACTGTTGACACCCCTGAGAGCACAGGACAACCTACTAATTAATCTGCTGTTGTTCTTTTTCATGCTATTCTAAATCTAAGAAATTAGGTTTAATTATTTCATTAAAAGGTTGTATTAAGGTTAACAGAGTATGACTGCTTATGCGAATCTCTCTGGTGAATTTGCTTATTTAAGCATTTATTTAATGAAGTGACAGAGGAGTTATAAATTTTCACTCCTTTCTCGAGTACTGCTGTTCAGATCTACTTGGGACAGGACTGGGTCTCTTCAGAAATATCCAAGATCTGCCAGAAAAGGTCCTGGCAAGTGCAAAGCTGTGCCTTCAACAGCAAGAAGCAATTCTATACTCCCTGTTATGTTTGTGAGGTCAGCACATGAGCAAGATGGGCTAAACCACACCTTCTACAACACAGAAAGGTTCAGTCCTTGATTTCTGAGGTTCCAAACCTAAAGAAACTCTCTAGAATAAAGAGCTCCAGGCTATTTGCTCCACAACTGGACACACAAGGTACCCACACCTCTCAGAAGTCGCAGGACACACATCTGAGCACTCAAGGTCACCAAGTCATTGTTTCTTACTACCTCTACAATTGAGTAGTAGGCTTGTTTTACCTGGGCTGGAATTCTGTCATCTTGGCAAGCCAAAAGATTATCAGCCCTACCACACCTGCAGGCAGGACAGCACCAACAATGATCTCAGGCTCCCACAGATCAATATCCATTGTCTCCACTTCCAAAGGCTCCACTTAAACTAAAATTGCATTAAACTGAAACTTTTGTTTGAAGTTTTCTGTACTTACAAGGTTTGAAGATTTGTCAGACCTCTAAAGACACCATCAGCAATGTGATTAATGCGATTGTCACCCAGGTTTAGCTTCTCCAATAAACCAAGTCCCACAAAGGCAGATTCCTTGAGGCGAGTGAGCTGATTGTATGACAAGTCTCTGAAAACATTCAACACACACTTTAAAGGCATGCAGGGGGATTAATTATTAAGATACTATCTGACTTGATTAACTACTGTGTTCTAATTCCTCTAACAGAATACTTATAATTAAAATACATCATTACCATGGGCCTAGCAAGGAAATTGAGTACTTCCTTCGGTAATTCATTCTTGCCAATCAATAATTGCAACATTTCAAAAATACCCAGTGAACAGAAGCCCAGGACTTACAGCTCAGCAAGTCTTTGGCAGAATTCCCACGCATCTGGGCTGATCCTGGTGATGGCATTCTGGCTAACATATAGTTGTTGTAATGTCCGCAGCCCATACAGCCAGCCCTTGTTTACTTCTGTTAAGTTATTATGTTCCAGTTCTCTAATGAATTAGACAGAAAAAACATTTGCCAAATAGATAATCAAACATCTACTTACAAAATTTCACCTTGTGGATCTCAAAATTATTCACTAACTTTAAGCCTTAGGCAACACAAAATTCAAGATTCTTTCAATCCTGTTGAATTTTAAAAAATTAACTAAAGTATATGAAGAACTGACTAACTAAATACCAGCTTCAAGGATCAAGTGGCAGAAACAAAACTATAATCTCTATTCTCAAAAATAACTTTTAAAAAAAGTCTTCTGCTAACACTGCATCATACATCCTTGTGTTCACACTGTCAAAGCCACGGAGGAAAGAACAACCCCATGTTATGGAGACTGCAATTGAAAACCAGCAAAAGCAACTACAGAGGCAAACATTCTTGATCAGCATGTAGGAAGAAGCTAGAAAGAGGATCAATATAAAGGCAACACAAGACCGGTTTGTGTTGGAAGGGACCTCAAAGATCTTCCAATTCCAACTCCCTGGTAGGGACACCTTCCACTAGACTAGGTTGCTCTATTCAACACTTACAGGAATGGGGAAGTGTATCTTACCACTTCTGAAGTAACCAGACATGACAAAAATAATGGGAAAATACTCTTTTCCTATGATTTCATCAATATCTCAGCACAGCCTTGACGCAAGGGAAACCATACAGGACACAACTCCCCAGAGCCATTTTCTTTATGCTAAAAAATTCCACAACCAGGCATACTCACAATTCCTCTATATTACCCAGGCCAAAGAATGCTCCATCCATTAGTCTGCTAATCCCATTGCGCTGCATTTTCAAGGATTTTAAGGATTCCAATCCTTGGAATGTAAGACTTTCCACTATTTTAATCCGGTTCCTTTTCAGTTCCCTTTCATAAAGATGACAGTCAAATATTAAGACACCTTGCAACAAGTACCACTGTGTGAAAGTCAAGAACAGGCTGAGATTAACAGCTCAGCTGTAAATGTTGTTTGGATGTTTTCAAGACTTCTACTTACAGAAACTGCACATGAGGCAATCTGAAGATCTTTGGTGGAATCACACTAATCCTATTTCTGTTCAGTTTTATCACCATTAGTGAGCTAGATAAATTATCAAGGCAACCCACTTCTAGAGTAGTTATTCTGTTGTTACTCAGATTCCTAAGGAAGGAAGAAGGAAGGAGGCCTTTCAGAACACAAAGAATTTTATGAACACAATGGCACAAGTACCTCAGAGCAACCACTGATTAATAGAACCCAAGACCCTTGTGAAGTCACGTGAGAAATCTAAACCACCAAGCTAAATCCTTTTTCCCAAAGGAATAGGTGGGAGGAGCTGATTTTCACAGCATGTCCATGTTTCAGTTAGAAATGGTTAACACAATGTCCACAGTGATCTACTCAAACAGGGCAGAAATTATTCCCTGTCCCTGATGGCTTATGTACTTGCATTCTGACAACAGCAATTGCTGTTTTCAGCGTTATTTGGGAAAATACAATATAGATTGGTATGAAAGCTATTTTATTTCAAGGACATCTGTAGCTCCACTAAGCACTGCTACCAGTTCAAAGCTGTGTAAAGATGTCAACTTTAAGACACTAATTGAAGAATAAATGAGGTCTCCAACACTACCATTGTAGAGCCAGGAATCCCAGAGACAGTAGATCACTCATACTTACAGGTACTTCAGTTGCATTCGTGGAAAGGAAGAGGCTTTAATTTCTGATATAAGATTAGAACTAAGATCTAGATTTTCCAATGAAAGGTAGACCTGGAGTTGCTCAGCATTTATTTCTGGAATCGTATTGTGCACTCTGAAAAAGATCAGCAATAAATATGATTATCACAACATCTCATCCTTCTGGCTGCACAGCTGAAACAGCAACAGGATTCTGTATATCAACAGTACTAGTGAGCTACATGAATGGGACATGCACAACATGCTTACAATAGTGTTAATTCCTAAAGCAATACTGCAAATCCAAGAGCTATTTGCCACCATGACATATGAACAGATTCAAATTCTGAGGCCTATAGGTCCTTGTGGGAAGTTCCTGGACTGAATCCCACCCCTTCAAAGCTGACTGCCTTGGTTGACTGCATTTTATTGGTAATTTAGGGTGAGTTGATTGTCTAACTGATTTGTATTTCTTTAAAGAGTGCTTACATATTCCCTGATGCCCTTCGCATGAGGAGTATTTCAAGAAAAAGGATGTTTTCACACAATTTGGTAGCAGAACTCTAACATGGTTCTCCCATTTGTTAAACAAGAAAAAGGCAGATGAGCTATTACTTACAATGAGAGAAGAGTTATATTGGAAGTTGTTTCTCCAAAATATGGAATTTCACTTAGCTCATTGTAATTCATTTTCCTTAAACAGAGGGCAAAAAAAAATTACTGACACTTCAAAGAGGAGAAAAATCTTTCTATATACAGCAGAAATAATTCATATCAATGCATTTAAAATTTTTACTGTATTAACAATACTTAGTAGTTGACAAAAAAGACTCCACAAGAGCTTAAATACTAATAATTTGAACAATTTGAACAGTGAAACATGCTAGCTTTTCTCATTTTCATGGATACTACTACTTCTCTTTCACTTAAAATCCGCTATAGCCAAAACAAATACTCCCTCATTTCTCTTTAAAAATACTGGTCTTCTGATCTTTCATGGGAAAGATTTCTGCTCACAACAGTTTTTTATGTATAAAACTATTGTGTTGCTGTATAATGTGCTGCCAACATGGAGCATCAATTTTTAATTAACTTGCACTGAATATTTCTGCAAGACAGACCACGTATCTTGACATGCAATAAAGCATTCTAGTTAGAATTACGTAGCATATCTTTAGACTTTATCCTCATAAAAAACAACTTACACTTCTTGGAGAGTAGGGACAGACAAATCAATGCTCCAATTGGAAGATAATAAATGATTATGACTTAAATCCCTAGAGAACGGAGAAAAAAAGTTATTTAGTTCCTAGAATAATAATAAAAAAAGCTCAACAAACACAAAACATGTATACTTTATGCAATCTCAAGCTTGAAACTGCATTTATGTATTTCATACAGTTGCTCCTTCACTAAAGAAAACAGCTTGTTTTAGTGGTCACTCACAATTAAAAGTCTAAATAATTCTGTTTCTCTGTTTGAATCAAAAAACTTTTGTTAAAGCTTCTTGACAGGAAGATTGTACCTGACCAGAGACTTTTGGCTTTAATCCAGAACTTTATTAACAACACTTGTCAACTACAAGAAGGAAAAACTTTGCAGGGACACAAGATTAATTTCTTACAAAATGCCCGTTTACTGAACTGCTTCCTGCAGCATGACCCCCATTTTCTCAGCCTTCCGAAGATGCTGACTAGCCAAGGCAGGCTTATTTTAAAGGAACAATATATACAAAATTC
This sequence comes from Euphonia xanthogaster, assembly GCA_034509185.1. NCBI lineage: Eukaryota > Metazoa > Chordata > Aves > Passeriformes > Fringillidae > Euphonia > Euphonia xanthogaster. The sequence goes on along the minus strand of JAYDZK010000107.1, from coordinate 6,158,700 downwards.
CCAAACAAGCTGGAGTGGAGAGAACCCTGAGGCTGGGAATCTTACAGACAGATGCTTTAGCATAAGTTGGTTTTACTTATAAGAATCTAATGCAGGAGTTGGACTCTTTCAATGGCCAAGAGTCATTAAGCCCAGCTTTAATGCTCAAACTGGGTGTTGGTGCTATTCCCATTGCTGTAACTTTACACAGTATCTTACTTTTGCCTTGGACTTGGTGCATAAATGGATGCATCCATTTCCGAGCACAGGCTGCCTCTAGTCACGATGGACCAAAAAAATTAGGTTTGTGACGGAAACACGGTCCCAGTCACGCCAGAAAGGACAGGCAGATGTTAGTCCAAAAGGTGAAACAAACCCATCTATGTGACATTTTGCTGGTACAAGTCCAGCACAGAGGTGAATCTCCGAAAGATCACGCCCAGAGCCCAAGTCATTGTGCCTGAACAGACCTGACACTGCCACTATGCTTGCACAATAAGACTGGTGCCCTCACCACAGTCGGAAATCTGTTGGTGAGTGCAAAAACAACTGGACACAACTTATGTCTCTGAGCTATGAAGATGGTGAAGGGTCTAAAGGGGCCATACAAGGAGTGGCTGAGGTCACTCAGCTTGTTTAGCCAGGAGAAGAACAGACTGAGGTCAGAACTCACCAGGGTCTGCAGCTTCCTCCCAAGGGGCAGCTCTGATCTCCGCTCTCTCTGAGCAGTGACAAGACCCAAGGAAACAGCTGGAGCTGTGTCAGAGGATGGTTGGGTTGTATATCAGGAAAAGGTTCTTCCCCCAGGGACTGGTCAGGCACTGAACAGGCTCCCCAGGGGAGCGGTCGACACACCAAGGCTGCCAGAGTGCAAGGAGCGTTTGAACAAAGCTCTTGGGCATAGGGTGGGATTTTGGGGTGTCCTATGTAGGGCCAAGAGTTGGATTCAATGATTCATTTGGGTCACTTCTAGCTCAGAATGTTCTATGCCAGCTAGTTGTTCTAGCCTAGCAAGGCATCATGCTTCCCTCCCCATTTCCAATTCTGATGTCAAGGAGAGAGCTATAACAAGCTATTTTCAGCAAAGCTGTTCCACTCCCTATGAGCTCCTCTGGTAAGGTCCTGTATCACTGATCCTTTTACCATTGCTGCAGTAGCATTGTATGTATTTATTAGTTAGTTTGAAGATTATCACGCAGGCAGCAGCTATGCTGATGCAGGAGACAAAAATCACACTTTGCAACCAAAACTGTATCAGTTAAAATTATTATTAAAATGCAAATTAGTATAATTCAAATTATTTCCACTGACAACCAGGTTTGTACAAGCCACAGTATCCACACACTCCTCTGTTCCTGCAATAGCTTTGGGCCTGTGCTTGACTCCAAATACACCAAGGGCCAAACGTGATCCTACAAAAATCATTAAGTCCAGTTCCTGGCCCAGAACAGGTCAACCCCAAAATTCCACCGTGTGCCTAAGAGCATTGTACAAACACTCCTTGAGCTCTGGCAGACTATTTTTGATCTGTAAGACCACAACCTACTAAAAGACAAGATGGACTGACAATTGATAGACTACAGTATAGTTATAGTTGTTAACTTTCACTCAGGTTCAGCGTAAAAATTCTGCTGAATTATTAAAATCCTGGGTGTCATGGCAAGTCAGGCAGTTGTTAACGTATTCTTTTAATTACACCAAGATGCAAATTATACAGATAGGGCAGCATGGGTTTGGAAACAATTAAAAAAAAAAAAAAAAAGACTCCAGAACCTGGAGAGGAGAAGGACTGCAGCCAGTTGCACAACTATTCTGCAGCTCTGCTTCTTCAGTACATGTGGTAATTAAGCCAGCCCTAAACACCAGGAAAAACACAAAAACAACCAAGCATGAGCTGCTCCTCAGCAGGCTTCCCACCTCAGGGGGCTGAACACTCAAGACACTCTCTCCAGCTGCCCACACTCCCCTGAACCCTGCTCAGCCCCAGCCTCTGGGCATCCACTGGAGCCTGGCACAGACAGGTGGAGGGAAATATGATTCCAAATCCCAGTAATAGACTTTCCTGAATTTTTCAAACATGCAGGCACCCAGCCAGTGCTGGCAGCCTAATCTTGGAGCAGAGCGCTTAACCAGAGCAGGAAGTACTAAGCCGTGCTGTTTCTAAAGAACCAGTGCGCAACAGATGGAGGAAGGAGACAACAGACATGGAAGATAACACTGCAACCCTCAAGGTGTGTGGATACTCCACTAATGAGCAAAACCAGGCCACAGGTTCTGAGCCAGACCAACCTGTGTGTCAGGCACAGCTAGCGGGCATTGACATAGACCTTGGAAGCAAGATTAATACACATAGAAAACTGAAACTTGATTTTTCAAAGGCTTTCAGGAAGACTATAATAGAATATGTTAGCTGGGTAGGGAACATACAACAAGCTTTTAGTCCACCTGCCTGACTACTTCAGGACTGACCAAAAGCTAAAATTATTCAGGACACTGAATTCCTCCAAATTCCTCCTAAACACTGGCAGCCATGGGGCCAGGGTGATGAGGATGTGCTAACATCCAGTTATCCCCCCCAGAAGCCTACTGTCTAATTACTGAATTAGAAATTAGATTTTAATCCAGAAAGCACAGGGAAAATATTTTTCTATTATTACTCAGATTTGGACTACAACAAAGTTTTCATTACAATAAGTCCTCTTTCAAGAGGTTGGGTAGAGTTGATATTTAAAGTGATTCTGACATTATTTATATCTACATTCTGTTACTAATGCTTTTCTTTTTCAAACAGACCAACTGATCACAAAATACAGAATGAAATACATTGGCTGATTTTCTGTGTTTAGAGATCATTCAATCACACAGCTATGATTCCTGCTATTCTGGAGAACCAGATGCCACTCCCTTGTTCTGGAAAAGCCAGAACCAAAGAACCCATCCTTTAAGCAGCCTTTGTAACTGGGAGGCCTAAGCTGTGCAGAATACAGAGCAAACATGTAAAATTCGTATTTTAGAGATTCATCTGGTATTGTATACAACATCATCTAAACATTCATTTTGAGCTTAAGTGGTATTCATCTCTTAAGTAAATAAAACAGAACACACATACCAAACCAATTATGGATGATGAAGAATGATCCTAATTCAGCCAAGCTGAGCATACTGTGGCACTGTAGAGGTGTTGATGCAGAATGCAGGCGGCCAAAAAATCTACTGAGCTCACCCAAAAAATCTACTGTGAACAGAACTTGCTGAACTAATTAACTGATACCTGAACTACTTCTATTCATCGTCTCTCTGGTTACCAGGATATATAAACACACCTACCACTATGGGACTAGAGGCAGTAACCACCAGCATTGTGCTTCTCTCTGCCCCTATACACAGGGCTAGCATTCCTTGCTCTAAAGAAACTAATGTTAAGAGGCAGACATACAAAAAAAAAAATTCCTAACTCCCTAACTTCACAAGGCTTTTTATCACCCACCAGGTTAGCCACAAAACATATATAACTTCAGAAGAAAGATGAAGTGAGTTTCCTGAGTACTTCCATCATGAAAACCAAGTTCTGTTCTGCTGGCTTTATTAAAAACAAAAAGTAAAAATAAAACCAACCTGCACGTGCGCACACAAACACACACACACTGGAAGCACCACCTGCAAGTAATTTGAGAATTAAGAAAAAGAAGAATTTTTAGTCCTCAGTGCCAGCTGAAATGGTATCACTGAACTAATAGAGAAAAGCACATCAGGGACTTGATCATGTGAGAAAAATTAGGCTTTGATTCATTTTAAACAGCTGGTACACATTACAGCTCATTTAGATTCAGAACTGCTAGAGTAGTACTAGTGAAGAAAAAACATCACCCATACTTCATGTGCCAAAATCCTGAAAGCCGCAACAGAGGACAGACACAGAATGGATTAAGAGCAGCTCTGGGGAGGACTTGGGGATGTTGGTGGATGAGAAGCTCAACAGAAACGTGCATCTGCAGCCCAGAACACTCCGCCTGAGCCCTGGGCTGATCCCCCAGCATGAACAGCAAAGGAGGGGCGATTCTGTCCCTCCCAGGTGAGACCCCCACCTGCAGAGCTGCCTCCCACCCTGGGGCACCACTGCCGGGGCCACTCTGCCCGCAGCGCTCCGGGCTCCGTGAGAACATCCCGAGGACAAAATCACAGAATCAATTAGGTTGGAAAATACCTCCAAGATCACCGAGTGCAACCTATGACCAAACACCACCTTATCAATCACACCATGGCACTGAGTGCCAGGTCCAGTCATCCCTTGAACACCACGACCTCCCTAGGCAACCCCTTCCAATGCCTAATCACCCCTTCTGTGAAGAAATTCCTCCAGACGTCGAACCTGAACCTCCCCTGGCACAACTAAAGACTACGTCCTCTTGTCTTATCGCTTGTTACCTGGGAAGAGAGCCCGACCCCCACCTAGCTGCACCGGCCTGTCAGGAGTTACAGAGCGAGATAAGGACACCGAGCCCCGAGCCCTGCCGGCTCTTCAGCCCGGGCCTCGCACCGCCCCCGCCGCCGGGCCCCGGGCCCGCACCCCCGCTCCCGCCAGGCCGAGACCGGCGCACAGCCCACCGCCCGTCCGGCCCCGCAGCCCCGCCGCGCTCACTCACAGCCCCGTGGTGCCGGCGGGCAGCGGCGGAATCC
>JAYDZK010000107.1:6134908-6152488 GCA_034509185.1 Euphonia xanthogaster | reverse complement strand
GCTGCGGCTTCCTCCCGAGGCCAGCAGAGGTGCAGCTTCAATCTCTACTCTCCGTGACCAATGACAGGACCCAAGGGAATGTCCAGAGCTTTGTCAGGGGACAGTTAAAATGGATATTAGGAAAAGGTTCTCCCAGAGGGTGGTCGGGCACTGAACAGGCTCTCCAGGTCATGGCCCCTAGGCTGCCAGAGCTCAAGGAGTGTTTGGACAATGCTCTCAGGCAGAGGGTGGGAATTTGGGGCGTCCTGTTCAGGGCTTGGTGTTGGACTCGATGATCCTTGTGAGTCCCTTCCAACTCAGGATATTCTTTATGATCTGTGGAAAAAAAGGCTGAGCAAGGACAGGGATGATGCCAGGTGGGAATCTGCATCAGGGTGGCCACTGGCAGTGCTGCCCCCAGCTGCCACAGGCTCAGGGGAGCTCAGTTAGGAGAATCTGCTTAGATAAAGTCCAGGGCCCAGCACAGGTCTCTGCAACAATAGTTCCCAGTGCAATTTGCATTTATAAGATTATTGCCATGGCAGCAGAAATTTGCATATTAATAGAAGCCAGTCTTAATTGCTGAGCTGCTCCTAACAGCTTGGAGCAGACAGGAGCCTGCTGTGATTCACCAATCTACAACTGCCACTGCTGGGGGCCCTGCCTTCTCAGGCAATTCCCGTAAAACTCTCTCTCCTGCTCCCTCTGCCAGTCCCAGTCCAGCACAGCTCCAAGACCTGTGCAGCTGCCCACAGTATCCATTTAGACATGACATCCCTCTGAGGGTCCTCTGGGACAATGCCTCTGGAATCTATTTGCCCACGCAGGGCTAGTGCTATAGACAGAACACCTCCTGTGTGCCAGGATTGCCCACAGGTGTTCCAAAGCCCATTCTTGCTGACCGTGCTAAAGTGGGCACAAGCCTCTGCAGGGCAGGTACCGAGGGTACAGCTGAAACAACCCTGCTGGAGGTAATTCCAGCCCAGCCATCAGTGTCAGTGTGATTTAAAATGGAAGAGGCACTTGATCCCTTTCCCGTCCCTGGCTGGGACAAGACAGATGGAGTAGTCAGGGACCTGCCATGGAAGGACTTGAACATCTCCCTGAGATAAGAAGTCTCCCCACTCCCCAGGACAGATCCTGGATCCCTAGGGAAGGTGCAGGAGGCTTTGCTGCAGCCCAGCCCTGCTCATCCCCCTCGGGCCACTCTCCCCTCCCAACATCTGGACTGCTTCCTGAGCATTTCGAGGGGAAGCCTGGAATCCCGCTACAGCAGCAGGAGGCTCCCCGCCCCTGCCAGGAGCATCGTTGGCCTGGGCATGCCTCCCCGGCTGGGTGGCAATGGAGACTCAGCGCATCCTACTGCTGTCTGCAGCTTCCACACCGGGTCCTCCACGCCGAGATGCTTTCCAGGCCCCAGCCCAGCACGGTTCTCTCCTTCGCGGCGCTGAGCGGCAGCGTGGGAAGGCTCAGCCTGTGCTGGAGCAGAGCCTTCGCCACTGGATGGCACACGAGCCCCAGCAGAGGGGCCTGGGTGGCCTTGGGGTGCTGAGCCAAGCGCTGCCGGCCGCGGGCTGGGGGTGCCGGAGGCTGCCGGAGGTGCTGGCAGGTGCTGGGCTCCCGGCCCCTCGCGCCTGCTCCCTCCACGCCGCCCTCGGGACTGTCGGAGCTGGGTCGGAGCGGGACTCTGACCTTGGCTGAACAGCATCTGCCGCACCTCCGGCTGGCGTCCAGCTGCTCCTCAGGAGCACACAGTTTTCTTCCCGACAAGCACTCCCTCCAGATAAGGCTGAGCTTACCTCCCTGCTCCTCGCAGGCTGGAGATTCAGGGAAGTTTTCAAACCTGCCGGCCTTGACAAGCGCGGCCTGAAATGAGCTCTTTATTTAATATTTTTGTGCCAATGACACTGCTTGAGGGCAGAGGATGCCAGCCTGGCCAATAACTCACAAAAAAACCTCTTCTCTCCCCCAAATCCGTGACCAGCCATTTTTCTATCTGCCCCTGTTGCCCTCTCAGCCCTGTTCTCATCAGCACAGAGGTACCTCTGCATCCCTTTCCTCACTGGGACATCTCCACCAGCATCCAGGCAGTGCAGGATGGCCTTATGCTGTGGGATGCCCAGTGCTGCGGTGCTGGGATGGGGCAGTGCCAGACTGCTCAGGCTGTGGGCCCCCTGTGGGGTCACCCTGCCCAGCTTCTCCCTTGTGCTGCCACCTCATCAGGTGTGCCGCAGGCCCCTGTGGCCCAGCTGTGCCCAGGAAAGTGAGCAGACAGCCAGAGGAACAGACAGGTTGTCTCTCTGCTGCCCTTGGCCCCATTGTTCTCCCATGGCCACTGTGTCAACAGGAGCTGGAAGAGGAAACAGGGGCTAAGGAGATGCCAAGACCCCTGCTGCTCAGGGAAAGATAAGGAGGGAGGGGGCATTTATGGACTGTCCAGGGGTGGCGGATGCAGGAGGTTCTCCTGTGGTGCAGGAGAGAGACAGCATTGTGTCCCCAGACAGCTTTCCATGTACCATGCTGAGTGTGGGCAGTGACTCGGGATGCATGGGACGCTTGGGTGGTGGTTTAAGCCAGACATTAAAAAAGATTGAAGTAATTTGCCTGTGAAGTTTTGGAGAGGGCTGGCACTTTGGGGATAACTCCATCACCCACAGACCCTCCTTATGGCACAGAGATGGCTGAGCTCTGGCTGGGGTTCTTTGAATGTTCCTGTCTCCTCCAGTCCATTCCCAGGGTGTCTACACCATCCCAGAGCCCTGAGGGATGGGATGAAAATTGGTGATCCTGGCTGTGTCTGCCCATGGCCCCAACATGCAGGCCAGTGCACTTTTTGGGAGGAAGGGATGAGTGCCAGGGGGCTGGTGGCACTGCCTCCTCCGGACACCCCCGGGATGCAGCAGTCTGCTGTGCATCTGCTCCAGGAGCAGGACACTAACCTTCTCACATCCACTCTGTCAACAAACCAGGAGGGAACTTTGAACTTTGTGCTTGAAAGGGGTGACAAAGCCCAAAGAGCAGTAGCCATGGGCAGTAGCAGGGCTCACAGGTCTTGCTTGGAGCACACATGGGAGACACCCCCATTGCCACAGTCTTCTTCCTGGTTCCCAGTCTATGGGTTTGGTGGCCAATGGACCACCAACCTGCAGCTGCTGATGGGCAGCAGCCCAGGAGCTGCTGTGCCTGTGTCCTGGACCTCTCCAAGTGCAGCACCTGCATGTCTTTGCAGACATCCAGTATCTGTCTGGGAACCAGAGCCGAGCCTTGGGACTTCCAGCCATGTGTGCTGGAGCTGGGCACTGGTGCCTTGTCCAGTCCTGCAGGTTCGTAGTCACGTCTGCTCAGGGTCACATTCACAACGTTGTCAAAATCCCCCAATACCCCCACAGCCTTCCGGGTGCCCCGAATCCACACCCTCCCGGTCATCAAGTGCTTCCCAGGAACAGTAAGGAGATCTCCAGGCCTGTTTTTCCAGGGAAATCGCTGCAACACAATAGCATCTTCAGCTGGAGTCTGGCTTGGCTCCACTGACATGTGGCCAACACCTACAGCCCTTCCTCTCCCTCCCAGCAGTTTGTTTTTTTTCCTTTAACATTTATAGGTCAGCTGGAGTCAAGAGAGCTAATGAGCAGGAGCATGGCCCCAGGAACTTCCCGGGCTCTTATGGACTAGGAACATGATGGGATGGAGATGGGGCATGCTTCAACAGCACACAGCTGATTTGGGAATCCCTGCGTTTCAAGGGTGGTGCAGGTTCCAGTTCAAAGATTATAGAATTGACTTGCGGTGAAAGTAAAAGGTGAAGGTCTTCATAGAGAAGGTCTATGAAAAGAAAAATAGGAACAGTTTAATATTTATCACATCAGTGAGACTAAACACCGTTTTATACTAAACAATAAACCAGAACAGTTATTTTGTAATCTTTAAGCTATACTCAAATTTATGTTCTCACCGTCAGACCAGATCAAAGGATTTTCTGGGGAATTTATTTAAGGAAGGGTTTTGGGACATACACTTGTGATGCTGCTTTATTGGGGTACTCAGACTATGACACCAATCACAATTCGTCCTGTTGTCACTCAGCATTATTTCCAATGTGGGAACCAACCTGCACATCCCCTTCTCTGGTGTGGAAAAGCACCGGATCAAGGCAAGGAGACTGTGACCTCCAGCATCTCTGGCAAATCACTGGGTATGCCCACTTCAGGGAGAGGTGAAATGTGAAAGCCACCTCCTGGTCCCTTGCTGCTAGTATGTCCCACTCAGAGGACATAGGGATCAGGCTCAGGAGCAAGTGAGCACCAGTGTGAGCATGAGGCCTTTGCCTGCCACCCATCTCTCCTACAGCTGCAGCACCTCCCAGCACTGCTGTGGCAGGAGCTCCTGGAGCCAGCATAGAATCCAAAGAGCAAACCGACGTCAGAGCCAGGACAAAGTCTGGCAGGACACAGAAAGGTGTGAAAGGCAAAGTGGTGTCACATGTGCCTGATCCACGTGACTGCCAGCGCAGAATGTCACCCACACTGTCTGCCCAGCGCTCCACACTGGCAGCGCATGTCGGGACAAGACGGGGATGTCCCCCACCATGCACGTCTCCTGAAGCAAGCACAGGAGCAGGGAGAATCATCCATTCCTGTGACTATTGAGTACCTGGGACATGCTGTGTGGTGTGTCCCAAGACAATCCCAGTCCCCTGGCATGACCGCGCCAGTCCCTGGTGGGGTGCGGGGTTGAGTGGGTGCGTGTGAGGTGCCCGCCACCCCAGCCAGGGCATCGCCTTTCAGGGGGCTTTGTCCGCACCATCACTAATAATATCAAGGTGTTCTGCCAAGTTCCTTCCAGCAAACCTATGAGTTCATTCAAAGTGACAGGGGACCTGATTTATTATACTAACGAGCCAGCGATAAATAAACATGACCTGAGAGAATCCCAATCCCACAATTCCATTCTTGTTCGGCTCCTTGGGGGAGATGAAAGGTTTCCTACAATTTCCCAGTGCTACCCAGAATCTCCCCTACTTGATCTGCCAAAGCTTTCTCCTGCTGTCGAGCCTGGCATTTGATTGAATTGACAGCAGCGGCTTATTAATTGTACTAATGAGGGGCTCAGCAATATGGAGCGGTGGAGGGAGTCCAGTGTGGCTAATAAAATGCTCAAAGCTGAGCAGAGCATAAGGTCACTGTGTTGCCAGGCTACTGGCTAAGCTGCCTGGAAAACGAATACGTGAACCAGTAGGTGACTCTGGGAAAAATATTGCTCCAGAACTCACATAATTAATAGGACAGTGATGCTTTATTTTCTTAGGAAGAATATAGAGCAGGGAGGGTGTGAGTGCACAGGCATCACAGCTGAGTGGCTGGGGTGGCTGGGGGTTGCGGGAGCTATGCTGGGAGTGGGATAACAGGGTCTCCTCTTCTCCTGGCCTTTTCTCAGCACCATTTACTCCTCCTCGCAGACATGCAGGAGCCCAGAGCCAGCCTCCAGGAGAGGCCTGAGGAAGGTGTCCACATTGTGACAGTTTGGTGGGGCCTGAAGGGAGATTTTGGATATCTGGTAACAATAAGGGAACTGCCCCCTGTTTGACCTGAGCTAGTTCCCCAAATACCACTGCAGGGAGAGATAAACAAGGCTTATTAAAACTAACGATAACTGTAAATTTGGCAAGGGGATGTTCTCGGGATGTCTGATCTCTTGAGACAGTAATTCCCACTGGGAGTTTACCACACAACCCCCAAAGGTTTATAGCAATAAACAGGAATATTTTTGCTCCACTAGGAAGGAAAAAGGAAAAGAAAAAGACAAATACTGATCTTAATCTCTTTATTTGCAACTAGTTTTGTAGCCTCTATTGAAGTTCTCCAAATTGCACCTCAGCAGGGGAGCTTATTCTCATACCAGACTGTTATCTGAGCAAAGCCCTGGAGCACGAGCAACTGCCTAAAGCAAACACTGGAAAAAGGTCATTAATCTTTCAGGCTCGTGTGGGACTTGCAGCTGTGGTGCTGGGGGCTCCCACGTGCCCCCTGTGCTGTCTGTGAGGCTTCATGGGCTGCCAGCTCTGTGCTGGGAAATATCAGCAGGGTCCCTGCACACAGAGGGATCTCCAGGGGTCTGAAGTATCCCCCCAGCACAAAGCTGCAGGCCACTGTGCCATGTACTGGGTGGGCACTGACATTTTCCCACTCTATTGGCAGGAACAGCCTTTCAATCTGCCATCAGGTGGGCTGGGATTGCCTTTGGAAGAGACAGGCTGATGTGGCTGCAGTGGCCAGTGAGTGGCCACTGCTGAGCCTCAGAAAAGACACTCAGACAATTTGGCAGAAAGGTCTCTTACAAAATCCATCATGGTAATGTCAGGGGAATGAGGCAACAGGACAGAAATGGCTTTGCCTGGAGATGGGATCGTGGAAGATTTATCCATCTAAACGGAGAGGCCCACGGAGTCCCTCTAACTGCTGTGGCTGTCTCTCTCTGTGTGGAGCTGGATCCTGGCCCTGCTCCTGGCCATGGATGGGCTCCTGGGGAGGTGCTGGTTGCTGCCACAATGTCCTGGGATAAGCCAGCTGCTGTTCCCCACAGTGATGGGGTGTTGGGGCCGACAAAGCACAGGATGCCCCAGACCCACATTCCTGAGGAGCTGGTGGCATGTGGCCTGGTGGTAGGGCGCAGACATGACCTGCAAGGTGGTGGGGTGGGAGCAGAGGTGGAGGGGCAGGAAGGGAGAAAAGACAGCCTCTCCATGCTGTGCCTCAGCCCCGGGGCTGATGGACAATGGCTGGAAAGGTGATAGGAAGATGGGAAGTGTGGGGGGAATGACAGGACACGCTCCAATTGCCTGTGCGCTGTCCCTGCCAGATCCTGGCAGGCTCCCTCCTGCTGGCACTTCCCGCAGGCCGCAGTCTCATCCCTGTCCCCACGGCTCCCTGCTGCACAGCTTCCTGCCCCACAGCTCCCTGCCCCATGGCTCTCTGCTCTCCCAAGGACCCTCCAGACCTTCCTTCCCAAAGTCTTTGTTTCCCAACCTCTGGAAGCCAGAGGCTCAGGTTTCCAGGGTAGAAAAGCAATTTCTTCCCCTGAAAATTGCCCCTGTTTTGTTTTGTTTCCTGTCTCTCCTCGCACAGCCTTGGAAGACAGGGCTGCTGCCACTGGTGCTGTGGTGGGTCTCCCTGGAACACAGGGCCACTCCAGTAAGTATGAGCTCCCTGTGAACTCTGCCCAAACCTTCACATGAATGGGTGTGGGAGCCAGGTGCTTTTCCCAGCAAGCTGCCTGCACCCTGGGCTCAGCAAGTGCAAGCTGGCCAAGCACAAAGCTGCAGCTCAGCACAGCCCCCCATGCCAGAGAGTGGATGGACAGCATAACAGTAGAGAGCAGGGCCAAAGTTAGAGTTCCTGGGCTCTAGTGTCCAGATGGGACACAGCCCCAGCCTCAGTATGGCCTCAGCTCTGGCTCAGGTGGGATTCTGGTTTTCTTCAGACAGAAATGGGTGATATTAATCCCCTGCTCACCCCAGGGATCCACGCCTGGGCTCACAGCTTCTGAAACCTCACTGAGACCCATGCATGATTAAGGATGTACAGAGGTGCAGACTCTGTACCAAGCAGGCTGATCCATGGATTCCACCCCATAAGTGTGAGTTTCATCTGAGTTCCCCCACAAGGGAAGTGAAACTAAAGATTTCCTGGTGTGAAGGCTCTGCCAGCACTGATGCAGCCCGCTGTCCTGCTGCCTGGGGTCTCTTGGGCAGGGCAGACCACTCCGCAGTATCCTGCCCGCAGTCCCACTCCCCCGGCACTGAGGATACTGAAGGCCCCTCTGCCAAGTTCCTCGGCCTGGCTCCTCTGACCAGCTTGAAATTCACTTGGGAAAAAAATACTTAGACTAACAAATAACAACCCTGGCGGCTGGCCAGTGATTCAAAGGCTCCAAAAACGAAGCTGAAATTTGCAGCTGGCCACACTCTCTGCCTGACTTGGCAACAGCGCTGGTGTCTGAACACCTGCCAGGGCCAGGAGCGACCGTGGCGCCTGCAGTGGAGCGCGCCGCGCTGGCCGTGGGGCACCGTGCGTGCCCTGGCATTGCTGCTGGGCCGCCCAGTGTGGCTGTACCTGTGCCCCGGGCTTTATTCTCACAGAAAGGGATCTTCTGGCTCCCGGGAGCAGCTCTGCCAGGACCAGGAAAATGACCTGGAAAAACAATGTTTGCAAACAACGCTGCTGCTGTGGGAGGCAGGGTGCATGCCGGAGCTCTCTGGGTTCAACACCGCAGTGTGCTCAGCACTCCCGCATACTGTGGGCCCGTTACCAGCCAGACTGGCCCTTCGCCCCACCCTGGGCAGGCTGGAATCACTGCCTGAGCCAGCTGAGCAGCAGCTCAGCCAGGACGGGCACTGCTGGGGTGGTGAGGGAGCCGGGGCTGGCTGGGCAGGGGGTCAGTGTGGTGCTGGAGAGTGAACTGGCGGCTGTGAAAATGCAGCAGAGCCTGGCAGAGGGTCGGGGCTCCTGCAGAGAAACACAAACTCTGATAATCCTAAATGACAAGGAGGTAGAGAGGTGCAGGGGGAGTGGAGGAGCTGAGCAGGAGGCTGTTGGAAGGGCAAGGCACTAGGCTGCAGCCTCTTGGCCTCCCCATGCCCAGGAAGGGGTGTCATGTGGAAAGGTAATTGGATCCTGGGATTTACTGAATGATACTGTGGATTATTTCACAACCGTCATGTCGCAGTGTAATCTCGTTATGGCATTACACAGCCACGTGCATGTGCAGCCCTATTGGGCCCATGGCTGGTGACCTGGGGACCTGCCCGGCCTGTACATTTGCTGAGGCTTGATCTGAGACCAGACAGCAGATGAGGGGTCATTTAGTCAAGGGTGGCTGGTGACAGCTGGGACCTGGGATTTTCCAAGACACACAAGAGGCTGGGACAGGGTGCCGTGGCTTTGTGGCAGAGAGCTGAGCCCCCAGGTGTAGGAGGAACACTGGCAGGTGGCAGTGTGGTCATTCCTGCCCTGGCAGTACTGGGGCTGAGGTTCTTGCCCCCAGCATGGGCTCCTGGGGCAGAGGCAAGAGGCGGCCATGCAGCTTAGAACGCAGCAGAGGTGCTGGGCTGCTTCTGACAGAGCTCAGACACTTAGAGGGAAACTCTCCCTCCTGGGAGATCTGAGACCTGGGCATCCTAGGGGAGCATGATCAGGGCGTCCCACAAGGCAAAGGGGGCTGGGATGCTGCAGGAGACCTGGAAGCAAGGTCTGCAGCTGCCACTAGCCCTATGACAAATATCTGCTGTGAGCCCAGACCACGTGCCTCCTCTCCCGCTCCCTGCACCACAGTTGGCTGCTTTTCCAAAGCATAACAGGCAAATCCCATCTCTGAGACAGTGAAAACACAGCTCACCCCCGCAAGGTAAGAATAGCAGATGAGCTGGGGCAGACAAACAGCCTTGACCACAGCTTCCTGCCACAGGCCCAAAAAGGTGGAGCTGGAGGAATCCCTGAATCCCTGCACTGGGGCATTTGGAGCCAAATGGGAACTTGGGGGGGACTCACGGTGCTGCTTGGAGAGGAGGGCAGCCGGTACAGGGGTCTGAGACTTTGGCCCACCTGGGCTAGTGCCTGAATCTCCAAAGACAGAGAGTGTAAGTAAACTCTGTCATCCTCCTCCCCCCTCGCCCCTCCAGCTCAGGACAGGGAAGTGAAAATCACAGGGCAGCATCGAGAGCTGCGACCACCCAAGCCATGGCACTGGGCACTATGTGATTAATCACATTTGGTGCTTGTGCGCTAATGAACTTCCACCTAGAAAGTAAGTATTTGTACCCGGCAGCAACAGGCTTAATCAAAAACAAGCTTTTTGAGTTTTTTTTGTTTGCGCCCAACTGAAACATGGAAATCTGAAACACTGCAGATCAGTCAACTCTCCCGCAGCAGCTTTCCAGCAGGTTAACTTTGAACTGGGATGATAACAAATTATCTGCTAAACACACATGGGAGGGAGCTCAGTGCCAGTCTGTCTGACTTGTCTTTAGCTGTTCTTGCTCGAAAATCTAATTTTGTTTGACATTTTATATCACTCAATTTTGTTCCTTTAAGCCTGTAAACCAGGGAAAGGGTAGCAGTGCCTTTATCCTAAGAGGAAGCATGACCTCCTGCTTTAAAACAAGAGCTGGCTTTATTTATCCTATCCCCAAGCTGGCTTGAGGAATAACAGAAATGTTTGCTGTCCCACAAAAGACTGGTTTATCAATTATTATTAGAGTACTAATGGCAATTTAGAATGAGCTTATTAGGCACATTTAACCCTATTCTCTGATTATGGAAGACCAGGGATTTGTAACAGGGGCTATTGCACTATTTTCTGCTGAGAGTTTTTGGAGCCAGCATGGTGCACCCATCCTGTGCCTATGTAACTGTTGAGCCATGGGTGGTTGTACTGCCACGATGGGTCAAAAGTCAGTTCATGGGGTACCTGCCAAGTTGAAGAAGAAGTTCTGGCTTGCACAAAAGACTAATTCAATTGCTTTATGTAACTCCTCCTGCCTATAGAGCTCAGTCACCAGAGTGTGTGCAAACCCAACACAAAACAGTATGTGAAGAAGGTGGAACTGAATTTGCTGGTGAGAGCTAGTTTTGATGGACACTTCACAGTGTCCAAACCTTATCTCAAGTAACGCTGACTTGGAAGGTAGGACTTGGGCTATGTAAATATATTTTCTTCCCCAAAACAACCTTATTTCTGGTCACCACTATGGACAACACTATTTCAGAGAGAGAAGAGTGGGACCTGATCTAGTGTGTGGCATCTCTGCTGTTGTGGGGAGGTGGAATGGAACTATTTGTAAGGCTCCTTCCAACCCGAATGTTTCTATGATTCTATGATTCTGTGATGACCTGCAGAATGGGCAGAGCAAGTAGGGTGGGTGGGCAGAGTGGGGAGACCATCCTACTGGGATGGGCAGGGAGGGTGCATGTGGCAGTGAAGCAGCAGCTTCCCAAGGACAAGCCAGCTGCATCCTGACCTGAGCTTCGCTGCTGGCCGGGCATGAAATCCCATCTCCATGGTAGCAAAAGGCAAAGTCCCCAAAATCTGTTCTGGGCCAAGGGCTGCCTCCAACTGTTAGTCTACTTTGGTGGTGTTGGACTTAGGCCTGTGTTTGTGCAGGGAGGGCACCTGACCCACTTCAGAAAGAACCATCTCCAAGTGAGCCAGCCACGGGCACTGCTCCTTGCTCCCTTTTCCCAGGGTCAGAAACGATGCTGGGCTGGCCCTGTGAGGGAACGGAGCCTGCAGGGCGTCCTCCCTGCTCAGACCTGGGGCCCACTCCCTGTCAGGAGCAAACCTGTGTCAGGGCACGCAGCAGCAGTGAGCTCCTCTCCGGGGATCTTTCCTCCAAACAAGCACGGTCAAACAAAGCCAGGGAGACAGAGGCTTTCCTGACATTGTCAGTCCAGGCTCTTTGGGAACAGAACAAGAGGGGTTTTGGAAACAAGCAGCAAAAATATGTATTTACATATGCACACAATAGGTTGTGTGCTCACAGTGAGGGATGTGAGCACACCGTGGCTGTCCTGCCACTGGGCCCTGCCAGCAAGGGGAAGATGGAAACAGTGACACACACACAGTCATGAAGAAACCGCCAGTGTTGGCTCTCCTGTCTCCCTGCTCACCTCCATGCAGCCTGATGGGCTGGGGACTGGGCATTTAAAGAGACAGGCAGCTGCACCAGCTGGGGCATTGCTGGCAATGTGGTGCAGGTACCACCTTTCTCTCTCTTTTCATTACTGATGGCCTCTGGGGGGCTATTTTGGGGGAATGTTCAGGTATTGAGCCAGCCCAGAGAGGGAGAATGGGGCTGAAGGATCCTCATGCAGCTGCCATCCATGGGGGCAAGAGAGTTCAAGGCACCTGGGTAGGGATGCCAGGGGAGAGTCACACAGACTATTGTCCCCTCTGCCTCCCCTTGGCCCCACAAATGGGGTCATGTTCACTGCACATGCACAGGTGTGACTCCAGAGGTAGTCCTCCTCAGAAACCCAGTCTGAACCACCAGGAGCTCATCTGAGGGCTCTGCACTCCCCTTGCTGGTGTAGGAGAATGGGAGCATGTCCCTGCCTTCCTCACTGCAGCTTCTGCCTTTATTCCCTGACAGTCTTCCAGATACAGAGCAGCCCAGGATACAGAGCAGCATGGGAATCTGCACTGGCGCTGGCCTGGCAAAGGGAGGGGCTCAGTGCCTTCCCCAAGGATGGAGAGGTGCTCAGCCCCGAGGAGCTGTACACATGGCCCAGGGGTGACCTCATGGCCCACTCCACAAGTGCCTTCCTTCCTAAGTGCTTGTCATCTTGGCCAGTCCAGTGCACTGATGCACTGACAATCAGGGCTCCCAGGTGGAGTGTCAGAAGCAGTCTCCATGCTGTCCATCGGCTGGATGCTCAAGCCAGGAAATCCCAGACATCTGGTACTTGCCAGGATCCAGTCTAAAAATACCTAAGGAAAATAATCCTCCAGTCTCATCAAGGCTAAAGCAATTCTGAGCATATAAAATACTGGGGTTTGTGTTTTTGTCTGCTCTCAGCACGCACTTGTCTCAGCATTCACTGCCTCCCCAGGGACTTGTGGGGTCAGGACACCCCAATGGCCATCCCAATCATGTTGTGACTTGGGAGGGGAGTGTCAGGCCAGACAACCACAGCGTGCCATGGGGCAGGAGTGTGCGGCCCTGTTTAGAAGCAGGAGTGCCCTGAGAGCAACTGGGGAGTGGGACCAGCATGGCCAGGGACTGAGAGACATCTTCACAAGTGTCAGGGTAAGCTGATCAAACCTCTTGGCTCTCAGGCTGCCTGCAGTCCTTTCCCTTCCTCTTCAGACATACAAGAGTGCCCCAAGCTCTCCTGAGATGATGCAGGACCAAAAATGTCAAGTACTACAAGAGAGAAGCCTGGCTTTGTGCAATATTCCAAGAAAACAGTTGCAATAGGTGCTGCAAAGGAGAAACGGAACTGGAGCACAGCCCCAAGCTCCAGCTCATCCCCATGGTGAAACCACCCCGAGCTCACTGAAGGTAGCAGCCTCCTAGAAGCAGCCCAGTCAACAAACCCATCAGCAGTGGAAACTGATCCTAAAGATGCATTGTGTGGAGAGGGAGAGATGCTGAATCCTGTCTGAAGATGAAGAGACATGGCTAGGAATGCCACCAACCTCTTGACAGACAGAGATTATGCAGGATTATGCAGGAGGAAACAGCCTCTCTGGACAGGGATACAACAGAGAATGAAATGCAGGTGAGCTAGTGTTACTGACATGTGAAGTTATTTGGTGCAGGATATGGTTAAATTATTTGCTGAGCCCCCACCTTTTCCTCCCCAGCCCAAGAACAGGAATAGAGTAATTAAAACAGCATGTTCTGGGACAGTGGAGATCCCGTGGGAGAGCTGGACACAGCAAGAAGTACACCCACCACCATGGCCTGACCAAGTACCCTTGCCTCTTGGCTCAGGGGTCCCCAGCTCTGCCAGAAGGCTTTTGGATAACGATGATCCCAGCATCTGGTGTATGTAGCAGAACAGGATCTTGTGCTGGTCAGACTGGTTTGGGTGACCCCAGCTTGAAGGAAACAACACAACAACAGTGTGGCTGGGATGCAGTTGAGTGTTCATCCAGCAGCTGCACCTCTGTGTCTCCTCTGTGGTGATGCTCCATTCCAGTGAGCTCTCACTCTCTGGGGTGATATTCACCCACCAAGCCCCTCATGCCAGAGGAAACACCAGTCCCTTCCCCTGCCTGTCTGGAGGCACTGACAGCACTGGCTACAGACCCTAAAGGATGGACCTGCTTGAGTGAGGACTGGTGTTGCCAAGATGTGCTACTCAGGCAGCCAGCACTTGGGGAAGAAGCAAGGAGAATGTGGAAAGAACAAGTTACTGCACTGGGAACATATGGGATAGCAATCAGGGAAGGACAGCAGCCCACATACTCCTTGAAGAGAGAGCAGAGACCCTCATGAGTGAGTCTTCACAGAGCATTCAATTAGTATTGGAAAAAGGACATTGAACAGCCTCACTTTCCTCTGGTCCAGGAACGGAGGGGCAGGAGGAACAGAGATACTATTTCTTGTGCCAGATAAGTTCCCTGGCAAAAGGTGACATGCTTGTGCAGGCTGCAGCATGAGGGGCCCATTGAACAGAGCCAGGGAGCTCTTACCCCAGAGCATGAGGAAGAGGCACAGTGCAAGGGACAAGGGAGGACTACAGCAATGGTGACCTCTCAGCTTTTGCCATGTGGTCTCCATGTGGTCAAGATTCACTTATTTCCAGGCAAGCCCTCCAAGGAAAGGATGCTTCTCCTGGCAGCAAAGAGCAGGACTGGCAGCTGCCAGCACAGCCTTCTCTTTCTTAGGCAGGATGCAGCAAAGCCAGGTCAAAGCAAATCCAGCAGGCAAAGCTCTCTACAGGGCACAGTTACCCTCTTCCCTTCTGGAACAACAGGACCAGCTGACTTGCTGCCACTTGCCTCTGACTGCCACCACCCCACACCATCCTCCTCACTCCCCTTCCCCTGGAGCTCACAGTGAGGTGGCAGTCCCTTCTGGTCAGGGCTTCTGAGAAAGACTGCAGGAGATTATCCTCTTTCTTCTAGCCTCACATCATCTCATGAGGCAAGTCACTCTGTCTCACCACTCACTGGTCACATGGTGGCCCAATGCCAATTTTGATAAGGAATTATCTCCACTGCCACTAGGTAACAAGTATGGGGTTCTTCATGCTGGCAAATGCAGGTCTCTCTGACATGGCCCCAAGTGTCAGGATCCAAGGGGGATCTTTGGGGAGACACAACCTTGTTAAATGCTGGTCTGCATCCCTGGGGAACATATGTGTGAACCTGATACAGGCGGCAACAGAGCAGCAATGGGAGTCCAGGCAGGTAAAAAGTGTTGATCTAAACGAGCATAAAAATGAACACAATCACAGAGGTCTTCCATGGCAATGGTGGCCATTTTGAACATCTTAGCAGGGTCTTTCTTTCTAAGGCAGATTATTTCCTAAACAATGGCAGAGCCTGTTATACCAATACACCCCTGAACAATGTCGTACCTATACCATCCATGGAGGAGAACTTGCACATTCCGTAAGGACAGTGATCTGATGCCTTCTCTTCTGCTTCTGTTGTCATGGGGTAAACTCAGAGCCTGGAAATTCAGTTGAAGTGAAATGTCAATCCAAAAGCTAAGAAAACCCTTTTCCAAAGCCTAGTCAGGAAACTAGGATGGATATCTCAATAGAACAGACTTTCCGAAGAGATTTCCAAGAATTCCTGGATTTGGACTCATGTTGTTACCTCTCTTATCAAGCAGGACACGCGTATTCATGACAGATGAGGACTAGACTTCTACATCTGCTACAGACATTAATTTCAAGAGAAATCAGAACTAGTGATTATGTTTTGAGATTACTAGATGTCCTTAATGTTTACAGGGGAAAACAGAAAACCTGAATTTGTACTGCTCTGCTGAGGCCTCTCTCACATTCTGGAAGTGAAATGGTTTGGCTGTCCCGGATGTTGAACTTGATTAGTGTCCACCAGAAATGCAGTCAGAAACTGGACTGCGAGGCTGCTTAGTGTTGCTTTTCAAGGACAGCTTTGTTGCCCAATATCCTGAAACAATATCCTGTTTTCCTCACAAGAAAAAAAGTTCCTAATAGGATTATTATTAAATCCGTCTTTTAAAGGAGACAAAAATGCAGCAACACAGAGCAGGAAGGACTCCTTCGCATTTTCAGAAAGATGGAGAAGCAGCAGGAGTAGGAGCAGCAGAGATGTCCTGCAGCTTCTCACCCGCCCTTCCAGTCCATCCTGCTCTGACAGCTCCCTACTCACTTAAGCTTTGCCATCCCTTGCTACTTGTTTTGCACATTGCTCTAAAACCCATACACTGAGGCATTGCACATCAGTGCCAGATGAAGGACACGCTCTCTGGCTTCATTCATCCCAGCAGCACTGGGTCTTCTCAAAAGAAACTGGAAGACCATGTCCCACCTGGGATCCACCACAGCACTTCCCACTGTTCATCCCCAGCGCAGCAGAGCACTTGAGCCTAGGTAGGATCTTAACAGCAGAGCCAAGTGGCACTTTGATCCAAAATTGCCCCTTTGAATTGTTATTTATCTTGTTGTTTAAGCAAAACAGAGCACAGGCCTCTCCCTGCTCAATCACACAGGAACAGATGGATCAAGAGATCCTCCCACCCACTCACTCTTTGGGTTATGGCGTCTCACCTCAGAAGTGGGTGAAAGAGTTGGTTGTAGTCCCTGGCCTTTTATTGAGTGCACCTGGTCCATTCAGTGCCTCAACACGCTCAGAGTACACTCGTGACCATGCTTGCTGTGATGGAGGAGCAGTGGTTCCTTTGATATGGAAGAGCCGGTACCTCCCCACAGCTGCTCTGTCTCCATCTGTGGAGTGTCACTGCTTATTCCCTTCTTTTCTTTCCTTGACTCACAGTTGAACTACACCACTCTTCTTTTGGCTGTGAAACAAATTAGAGCATTACACATGCGACACAGAAGTAGCATCATTAGGCTTTGGGAGACAGCAGCCAGAGAAAACCATGCCCAGGTAACAGTCCCTTTGTGCAGGACTTGGGACATGAAGGGAGTGAAGAACATGGGATGCAAGGCTACCACAGGCTGGTTTGCATCCAGAGATGAAGAGCTGTGCTTGGGATGGGAACATGCTGCCAGCAAGGGCCTCTCCCACGCACCTCTCCCACGCAGCGTTTGGCACGCAGGGCCTGGGATTGTTACATCCTGCAGAACCAAACTGTGAGTGAAATGGTGAGGGCATCCAGCTCCTTCACATCTCTTGGTACAAAGGCCCAGCTGAAATAACTGTGGGGTCCACAAATGGCCCCCCAGCAGTGTGTCCTTACCTTCATGGGAGCACAGCTGCCAGCAAGGGCTGGCAATGCTAAGAAATGTTGTGGTGAATACAAAAGCACAATCATCAGGCAATGTATTTTAATGGATTTTTAGGTGCTGCTGTGTTTTAACAGAGACACTGTGCAGCATTCTGCATCTGAAGGGGTCCAGGACCACCGGAGGCAGGGCCAGGTATGCTAGGAATGGGGCCAGGACTCCCGGGAGTGGGGTCAGGGCACCCCAGGAGCCAGGCCAGGATCCCCAATGGCGGGGCCAGGAACCCCGGGAGCGTGTCCAGGACCCCGGGGGCCAGGACTCTCGGGAGCGTGTCCAGGACCCCGGGGAGGGATGAGGGCAAGGGGACCCTCTGTTCCTGCACAGTGAGTGGAACTCCTGCGCCGAGTCACTCCGTGGGACAAATTCAGGGAAGTCCCGCGCTGCCGCTGCGCCGGGCAATGTCATCCGGGCCAGCCTCCCAGCACACTCGTCCCCAAAGCCCGTCCCGCCGCCACCGGAGGCCTTTGGGGCCGCGGCGGTCCATGCCGGGGCAGCCCGTGGGGCCGGGGCAGCCCGTGGGGCCGGGGCAGCCCGTGGGGCCGGGGCGGTCCGGTCCGTGCTGGGGCAGTCCGCGCTGCGGCAGTACGTTCCGGGGCAGTACGTGCAGTGGCGGCCCGCGGGGCCGTGGCGGTCCGGG
>JAYDZK010000107.1:6076296-6134882 GCA_034509185.1 Euphonia xanthogaster | reverse complement strand
CCCGCTCCCGCCCCCGCGGCCCTCCGCCCTTATAGCGGCGGGGGCGGGGGCGGCCGCACTCAGCGGCGGCGGCACCCGCAGGTAGGGCGCGAATGTCCCACGTGGCGCGACGGGATGGGCGAGTGAAGGGGGGCTCGGGGTCAGGCCCCGGCTCTGGGAGCCCTACTCACTTTGGCGGCTCCGCGCTCCCCGGAGCCGCAGCTGCCGGCCCGGCTGTGAGGTCCTGGAGCCGGTGATGGTCCTGGGCCGCTCTTGGTGCGGAGGGCCGCCCCTGTGGCCGGTCGCGCAGCCCGTCTGTTCGGTGGCCGGTTGGTTCCACACCGGCGTTTGTGGCTGCGCTGGAACCGCCGCTCTAGTCTCCCCCGCCCCTGGACTGAGGGGGGAGCCATGTTTTGTTCCCGCTCTGGTATGGCCGCGTGGTGAGGATCCCTCAGTACCCTGCCCCGACTGCCCTCGGTCCTCTCTTACTGGCAGTTGCGCCCTGGGGTGGGGGTTTCCCTGGCTTCCTTCTCCCGGCGAGCGGTGAGGATGGATGGGGGCCTCGGGGGCCCCGGGTAGCCCAGGTGCCCCGAGGTGGGGATTCCCTGTCCTGGGGACCTCCTCCTTTTCCCTGTCCGGCCCCTCGGGCCGCTACCCCAGCGTGTTTGTGGGGCCGCGCGGGGGAATCTCGCACCATTTGAGGGTGCTCGATAAGCTCTGGGGCGCAGGAAGGAGGTGATCGCTGTGTGTGTGTGTCTCTTGATAAGGGCAGGGAGGGCCTGGAAGCTGCGTGGGAGCCATGTCCTTGGGAGTGGGTCTGCGGTATTGGGGTGCACGGGGGTAACCCCTGTTGCCGTGGGGAGCACTCCTGCAGCCTTCAGCGTCTGGGTGATCCCTGCATCGCGATGCCGCTCATACCGGCCTTCAGGTGACTCCTCTTGGCAGGTGCTCAGAGCTGGACCTCGGGCATTCGAGGCTGCTCGGGTGGGTGAGTCACCCAAGGCGTTCAGCACCGTGATCCCCTGCTGGCTGTGCAGGATAGACTGCGGAACCGTGCTCCGGCTCCAGGAAAGGTGCCTTCTGCCTTGCTCAGGGAGGAGGTGGTAGTAAGGTCATGATGGCCCCATAGGTGTGTGGGGCGTGCATCCACCCTCTGGTGTGCGAATCAGTCAGCTGGCGAGGCGTTGCGATGACCAGCAGCGGAAAGCTGGGGCTGCTAGAGCTCAATGGTGGCTGGTGGTAGCTTACACTCCCTGGGCAGCAAGGGGCTGTCAGAACACTCCTAGAGCCAGCACCTACCGGCTTTGGTCCTGGGGTCTGCTCTGGTTGAAGACTGGTGGCCTCTGGCAGGTGTTTGCTGGCCCCAGGGTGAGATGCTCGGGGGAGCTTAGCGGGGCTGGGCTCTAGACATGCTGCTGGAGTGCTTCCCCCAGGGTGGGTGTTGCAGGTCGAGCAGGAGTCCTGCAGCTGCAGGGTGCACAAATGCATCATGAAAACGAAGAATGCTGGAGGGTTTGAAAGTTGACTCAGGCAGAGGGGATGAGTGTGAACAGGAGGATCATAAGGAAATTGTGAATTGTATCTTCGGCAGGAGAGGTGGGATTTGTGTCCTGAAACAGTAAATGGCCTGAATGCTCATACCCTGCCCCTTAAGTGTGGACCTTTTGCACAATGGTTACTTAGGGTCTCCAGCTTCAAGTTTTTTTCTGAGGAAAAAGGTGAGTTTTCTTAGTTGCATCATAAGGAAGCAGGTATAATGATTCTGGTTTTGTGCCTTTCTGTGAGCCTTAAGTCTTTTTGTGGTGCACAGGCATCCCATTTTCATGCTAAGTGAGGTAATTTAGTGCTGTTGGATTCTCCTGGGTGTCTTTGCGCAGAGGTTTCCTTGGCTGTGTCTGGAAGGAAAGGAGCACTGCTGAGAAATGGGCCAGGGCAGGGAGCAGGGGTGTGCTGGGTGTAAAGAAACTCCCCCGAGCTCCTGATAGTGCCTTTGCTGGGGAGGAACTTCCTTAGTTTTAGATGAACCGCTGGGATGAAGGACCTCCCAATTACAAACAAGTTCTGCTAGCGTTTGGCAAATCTCTCTGTGGGGGTGCCTGTGGCTGTCCTAGCTCCTTGGGAAGGTGTGAAACATTGTTCCCTTTCAGGAGGTGTTACCTGGAAAAGGTGTGAATGGTCGCTTGTGCTTTCTCTTGGCTCCTATTTGGCGCAGTTGGCCTGATTTATCTGGCAGCTAAGGTGGAAAATACCCAGTGACTTTCACGCTGTCATTTTATATCTCCTTTATGAGGAATTAAAAAGCTGCACATAGGCTTGGGAGGTGCATCTCATTAGGCCCTGTAGTGCAAATCTACTGTTGCACTTTTATGGCTTTTCCCATTTCCTCCTCTGGAATCAGCCTATAACAGACTCTTAAGAAAGCAGGAGCCTCTTACTAGTGGTGTCGGTATGACTCACTGTGTCCTTAGAGCCGCTGCAGAGTAGTTCTGTAGCTGAGGAAAATCCATGTGGGGCTGTAGTTAATTACCGAAACCACAATCACCGGAGTGCTACTGGACCCTCGGTGTGACCTCTCCTGCCTCCATCCCTCCATCCCAGTGCTGCCTTGGTCCTGGTTTGAGGGCTGGGTTCTTGGTGCAAGTGTCCCACTTCCATCCGTGTACTCCTGGGTCCTTGGTGTGACCTCCTCTCCCACCTCCACCCTTTTTGCTTTTGAGTCCTTGGTGTGCATGTCCCACCTCCATGCTGGTGCTTACTCATCTGTACTCATCTTACTCTGGTTTGAGGGCTTGAAGGTAGCAATAATGTGGCAGTGGCTGGGACCAAAATTCAGACTCCTGCTCTTAGGGAAGGAACAGCCAGTTTAGTTTGATGGTAACTGCTGTGACTTTTTGTGATTTGCCAAGACACCCAGAGCTGTCTCTGGCTGGCACTGTGGGTCTCTAATGAAAGAATGCCGATCCTAGTCCATACTACATTTTTCTCATTCTGAGGATTTCTGGGAGGGCACAGGGTGTCCTGGGAGCGTTCCTGAGCTCCGCTAGTGCAGGGAGGATCAACTCTGTGTCCTGGCAGAGCACAGCTTGTGCTCAGGGTGTGACTGGGAAACCCTGTGCAGGGGCTTGAGCACCCTCTGTCTCCACCTGAGACAGGGGCTTGGCTGGCAGCTGGTGCTGTGAGAATCCCTTTCCCTAGGGATGGAGGGGACAGTTAGAGGGGGGACTCTAGGTGCTGTGCTGGGGGCTAAAGCTGATGTGAGCCCAGACTACATGTAAGAGCTGCTTGCTTCACATAATATTCTTGTAACTGGTCTGCAAACCCCTCTGGCTGCAGGATTTTGGATTAGAGGGCTCTAGAAGAGCCATGACCACAGCCAGGCTCTGGTGTAGAAATAAGCCAGGCTTTCTCCCTTGGGCTTGTTGGTAGCTTGCTTAAGCTTGACTTCATGCTTTCTCACACCAGTAAGATGATTGGTCCTTACTGAGCATTGCTGATGCTAACAACCAGTCACAGCAGCCCCAGATGGGAGCTTCTCTGGTGGACACAAATAGCTGCTCATCTCTCTGGTTGGTTGGCTTCCCTCAAAGCTGCCAACGAACTATCCCAACATCTCACTTTGCAGGGCAGCTTGCAGCCTTTCTTGCCCTGTGCCATGCTGGCAGTGTTTTGGGGGCTGAGGGTCTGTGTCCACCAGAGAGACCAATTGTAAGTGTCCAGGGAAAGACTGTGGCTGTGCCCGGTGGGGTGAGCAGGGTGATCTGTGCCTCTGCGGGCTGAGGCTTGTGCTGCCAGTGGGGGAGCTGGAGGAGGGTGGCTGCCAATGCAATGCCCCACGGCGTCTGTCTGTCTGCGTGTCGGTGCTGGCTCACGGGGCCGGCAGACCGGGGCATGTCTGGGAGCGTGTTGGCCATTCCTGGTGGGAAGAGGCCATGAGTGGGCTGGGCTGCTTCTGGCCAAAACCTTGAGCTTGCCTGTGCGGGCTGCCGGCCTTGAGTGAGCCCTGCCTGAGCTGCTGACCTTGGCTCACCCCAGCAGCAAAGGCCGGGGCTGAGCAGGGCCTCAATTGACTATTGTCCTGGTGCAGAGCCCTTGGAAGCACTGGGGAGTCACGTAGGCCATGTGCTGCCAGGTTAAACCCTGGCTGTGGGTGCCTGCTGGAATTAGAGCTCCGTGCATAATGCTGTAAACCCGCTTAAAACTGGTGAAAGTGGTGCCTCAACTCCTGACAATCTCTATTTCATCTCACTTCAGGCCAGAAAAAGGCCAGATTTGAAGCTGTAGAGTGTTATTGGCTGTGAACAGCTGGTGATTGCCAGCCCCTTCATTTCCCCAGCAGGAGATCTCAGTTTAGTTTCAGGGATCAGAAGGAGAGATTCTGAGGGCCTGCCAGCTCCCCATGTTGGGCAAATGTCCCATGGATGTTTATGGCCCTGTGCTGGGCACTGGAAGAGCTTCTTGTGGTGAGCTGGCCTTGGGGGAGCTGGATGTGGCTAATTCTTTGGGCTGGGCTGATGGGAACGAGCTCCTGGGGAACAGCATCCCCCTTTCTGCTGGGAGCTTGAGGGAAGAGTTCCCTACAGCCACCCTCCTCTGCTACTAGCAAGGGGCAGCTTTGTGCCCATCCTGCCTGGCCTAGGTGTTTCACTGATGGCATTTCCAGACCAAAGGCTGGGTCCAGTTTACAAGGGCACAAGGTGCCCAAATGTCCGTTGGATAGCTGGGACATCCCTGGGCATCTTTGCTGTGGAGATTGTTCTCTGGACAATGCTATGTCCATCTCAAGCTGGGGGAGCACAGGAGGAACAGAAAGCAGGAAGCAAAGATGGCAGGGCTGGGATGAGCCACTGTGGATTTCACACTTGTGGAGATGCCAGATGAACCTCTGTTGGCTGCAGCACAAATCTGTGTGGGCACTAGGCTGATGGTGGGTTGTGGGAGAAAGATATGGGTCTCTCAGCTTCTCCTGCTCCATGGAGCAAGAGTTGAGGCTCCCTGCCTGCCCTGCTCCAGTTCGCAGGTACTCAGAGAGCCCTGCTCCAGAGGAAAGGCTTTGTGAGCTCAAAGGGCAGCAGATGCCACTGAGTGTATACCTGCTGTAGGGAATCCTTGAGCTGGAGGGATGTGTGAGTAGAGGCAGAGGTGTGTTGTGCCTGGGCAGGGTCTCTGCTTGGATGGGGGAATGTCCCTCTTCCTTTGACCCCAAAAAGAAGCAATGTGAACCACTTCAATAAAGGCTTTGCCCCAGAAATACTTTGCCCCAGAAATACATTTGCAGTGCTCTATAAATGTGAGCCTCTGTCTTTCTGTGCTGGAGTCCTGCCAATCTGAGCTTTCAAAGGTGCAGCAATTTACTGCATTATGTAACTAAAAGTCTTAAAATCATACTGTTCCAGCCCCTTTGGTGGAAGGATAACTGCTTGTGGGTGGGACCTAGGAGATGGCAGGGCTTTAGTCTCCTGGGGGATCTGTTTTGAGGTGATAAGATCCTCATTGTCTCAATTCCTGCTCTCACTATTGCTGTGCAGGGGAGGGTGGCTGTAGGCTACCCATTCCTGCAGATTAGTCAGGACTTTTATAGGGAGGAGTTGTGACACTCACAGTCATTACTTGGTTTCATCAGTCTTAATTACTGCAAATATGGTTATTTTATTTCCTAATAGGGTGAACTGTAGCTGGCTGCCTGGCAGCTGTGAATTTGATTTCTAATCACATCTTGCATGTTGCAGCTCTTCCAAAACAGAGCTGTAAATGTCATAACTTTGTGTTCTGGTTGTTTTTGGTTTTTTTTTTCATTTCCCTTTTTTCAAAAGGGAGGGAATCTTTCCAGTTGGGCTGGCTGCCTTACATGTGCTTTATTTTCTTTCCTTGCTTGTTTGAAACTAGTTCTGTGTGGGGGCAAGGAGTAAATTGTCAAGAAGCCTAATGCAATTGAATGACGAGCTTTCTAAAACTGATCTTTCTTAATAAGGATTTTCAGTGAGTCAGGGAAGAGTGTTGTGGCATGCAGAACTCTTTGTGTAAACTCTCTGGCATCAGACTTTGGGAATCTTTGGTCTCAAAACCTTGTTCAGCTCAAGGTTTTTCATTGTGCCTCAGCAATGCAAGAGAGGTCATGTTTGACCTGCCAGAAGCCTTTTATTTTACAGAGAGATGCCACCTCAGCACCTGCAGGAGGAGAAATGCTGCTTGTGGGGGAGGAAAAAATAAATTAACGAAGCCACAGTCATTGTGGAGCAGTTGAGCTCCTTGGGAGCAGTGAAAAATTAAACCAGTGTATATGTCTCAGGAACAAAAGGGGAAAATCCCCAACACCTCATCAAAACCTCCTCAGCCTTTGCCTTGGATGGCTTTTATTGCCTGTAATTTTAATTAGCACTTGCAAGTAGTTTATATTCCTTGCTGGGAGCTTTTATAGCCAACACCTGGTAGTTTCAACTTTGGAAAATCTTTTGGATAAATCATTGTGGTTGGATGATGCTTTAGGGTTCACTGAAGGCTGTGAAAGCTCAGTGTGACTCAAAGCAAGAGATGGCGGAAGCTCCAGTGTGCAGGTTGTGTGGGGAGGGCATATTCAGGAATTCCCAGTGCTCTTGGTGGGCTGCTCTGTGTTCCAAGAGACCAGACTGCATTGGGAGTCTCTGTGAGGCCTGGCTGCTCCCTTGGTGGCTGCTGGTCTCATGTGGGTGCCCACAGGTGTGTGTTGGCCCAGGGATCTGCCTGCAGCCAGACACCAGAGATGTGGCTCATCCTGTTGAGTCCCAGAGAGGAAATCAGAGGAAATGGGCTCTGGCTCCTGGGCATAGTTCAGCTGTGGACGTGCCAGGGGCAGCGTCTTGTCAATGATTCCTTTGTTGGAGTGGCGGGTGGCTTGGAGCTGCTCATGATGGTCATGTGTTGCACTGGCCAGGATGCAGGAAAATACTCTGCCAGTGAAAAATCATTGTCTGGGTCACACTAAACTAGTCTTAGCAGCTTACAGAATCCAACCTCCTGTGCTTTTCTTCCTCTCATTCGTGTGGGTCTGGGGCATCACTGCAGCCAGGTGTCAGGTGGCTCTGGCAAACCTGGTGCTGTATCAGATAACTGCCGCCAGTACCTCCAGTGCCAGGTAGGAAGGAGCAGGATCTCCCCATGACTCTGGATCACCAGTTGTGCTTCGACCAGGACACTGGGATCCCACCCTTGGGTGTGCACCAGGTGACACAGTGAGTGAAAAGGCAGGAGCCCATAGTCCTGTAGTGTGTGCTGTAGTGACGTGCCAGGTAAATGCTGGCATGTCAGCAGCCCTGGATGAGATGGTAATCGCTGTGAGCTGGGGCGGCTACAGGCTATAAATAGGAGGCTGCACTTCTCTGAGCCAGCACCACACTGCTTTGAAGTTTTGAAGTTGTCGCTCTGCCTGGTATGACCTCAGGAACTCTGGAAAAGACTCCTGCTCGAAGGTGGCTTTTTTCCCTTGAGTGCAAAGCTGAGCAGCAGAGAGCTGTGGAGTGTGGGGTGGGCTCTGGTGATGTCCCCTTGGCTGGTGGTGCTTAATATGGGTGGGTGAAGTGGGGGTATTTCTGGCTGTGAGGCTGGGGAGGGCTGCAGTCCATCAGAAAATGCCTTCTGAAATCCCTGGGGGTGCACAGGAGTTCTGGGGCTGGTAGTGGTTTCTGTGGCTTTGCATGTGGTGACCCTTGTTTGTGAGCAGCTGCCCTTGCTACAGTTCCTTGCTGTGATGCCTTGGGCTGCTCTCAGTTGCCTGGACCAGCCTTCATTTGGAGTAACAGTGGCTCTGGTGTGTGATCTAGTTCTGCTGCTGTGTAGGCCCACGCATGAACAGCCTGACCTTGATGGCCTCTGGATTGCTCCCTATCAGCCTCTTTGAGGGGATGCCTCACTTCAGCAAGCCTGAATGACACTTTCCTGTTTATTTTGTTTTCTAGTCACTTCTAGTTTTGAACTTTTTAGGTGAATTGTTTTTATACTTGGCTGCTTTGTGAAACCTGCTATAGCCTTTTTGATCAAGGAGGAAGGTTTGGATGCAGTTGTGTCTGGAGGTGCCCTGCCAGGGCCAAACCACAGGGGAACCAGGCTCTGCTGGGACTGCTCTGTGTGGATCCACCTCCCCCTTCTCTGGTAGCATATGGGGGCCTTCCTTGGTCACCTACTGCTCAGGCTAAGTTTAGCCATAGCCACTGACCTTTGGGGATGGTGTGTGTGCTGTGACACCCAACTGCCCTTTTTCAGCAGAAATAAGGGTGTCCTGTTCAGCTCATGCATGGGGACTTCTCCTCAGTGTATCTGCATTTAATAACCTTGGTGTGCAGCTCCAGCTCTAGGTGGCCTGGGGCTTCCTGGGGTTTTGCAGTGCTGGGGTTGCACTCCTTGAGATGCTGTGAGAACTCTGCCCATGCAGATAAGTCCTGGCTGCTGTCACAGACACTGCCTGCCCTTTCCAGCTTAGGTCAGGATGTCGCGTCTTAAATTTGTCACTTAAAAATGTGTGCTGGCTGGGCTCTTAAAGGCCAGCTGCAATCTGAGCACGTGCTTTGGAGTGGCCCACTGTGCTGGTGATCCTGGGGCGCTCTCACCTCACGGATCAACTTTCCTCATGGTGGTGGGGGCACTGGTGCTGTGCCAGCCTTGCAAACAGAGCTTGAGCTGTGCAGTTGTATGCCAGGAGCAGAGATTCTGCTTTCAGCTGAGGCAATGCTTTGTTCTTTGCAGATTTTTGATCCCAAACTGAATTATCGCCGACTTGATTCAAGATGCCACCGGCCATCGGAGGCCCTGTAGGATACACTCCTCCCGAAGGAGGATGGGGATGGGCGGTGGTCGTCGGAGCCTTCATTTCCATTGGTTTTTCCTATGCCTTCCCCAAATCTATCACCGTGTTCTTCAAAGAGATTGAGGTTATCTTCAATGCCTCCAGCAGCAAAGTGTCCTGGATCTCCTCCATCATGCTGGCTGTTATGTATGCAGGAGGTAAGTGGGGTGGAGGCAGTGGTACTTGTGCTCCTGCATCACAGCACAAGATGCTGCTCTCCTGCTGGGGCTGGTGGTTTCCACCTGGCTGTAGTGACAACAACCAAAATTTTGCTAACACTTTGAATTCTCTCCTTATCTGAGAGCAAAACCTCCCTTAATGAGTTTTCTTAAAGGAGGTTGCTCAGAAAGTTCCGTTTAATGCCCAGAATGCAAAAACCGGGTTAATCTGTCCTCTGCAAAGCTGTAAAATCTTTCCGGGGAATTATGACTTGTGTAATGCTGCCCTTGTCCTTGTTACAGTGAGTTGCAGATGCTGTGTCTACTCCCAGCATCCTCTTGAAGGCCAGGGAGCTGCTCTGCTACATGTGGCAGTGTGGCAGCCCTACTTTTAGAGGCACTTTCAGATAAGACATTGATTTTTAAAATTTTTTAATTTTGTTTTTTTTTCAATTCAGGGAATAGTGCGTGTATGTAGGGATCTGTCCTCAGCTTCTCGGCAGCTCAGATGTGCTTGGAGTGCACTGAAGCCTCGTGGCGCATGTTACTGCTTGCTGGTGCCAAGCAGTGCTGTAGGCAGCTTGTGCTGTTCGAGGATGGTAGTGTGCACTGGGATTACAGAGACATGAGCAGAATAAGGCAAACCCACCTAAACTAAAACAGCTCCACTCCCTCCCCTGTCCTTCCTTTTGAAGGCTTTAAAATCTCAAGCTGGGTACTTTATGCATGTTTTTAGTGGGTGAAGAACATGCAGAGCGTTCCTGGTCTCCAGACCCTGGGGTCTTGTATGTGCCCGCAAACACAGTCTTGTGCTGGGCTTGAAGAAACACTCTGAGCCTGTTGTTGTGGCCACTTCAGAGGCAAATAGGAGCTTGTCCCTGCTGCCAGTCCCCAGCTGGCAAGTTGCCTGCAGCCTTGTTGGATTTGTGCATCCAAAGGAGCTGACGTCAGCTCCCAGCTGAGCACGAGGCTTTTCCCTTGCAGGGAACAGGCTCTGCTTTGTCCTCACTCAGCTAGCGAAGCGACTAGCACATTTCCCTGCTCCAATGTTGTAACAAGCTTGTAAACCATGTAACTGCCTTAATGAGACCCAATCTGGGCCATTCCTCTCCCAATAGCTCAGAGCTGGTTCTTCTGGGGGCACTGTCTGGAGCTGCCTGGCAGCAGGGGTAAGAACTCCCTCCTCCAGTACTGGAGTAGTGGTTGTCCCCATGTCCCCCTCCCTCCATGGTTATTCTGTCCATCCTGCTTCCACTGAGCTGTAGCCATTAAATTCCAGCAGCTGCTGGTCTTGAGCTGCTTGCTCATATGCTGGTGGCAGGGATGCTGAAAGTACCCCAGATCTACCTGGGTGCATTTTTCCCCAGAAGGTGGTCAGGTACTGAACAGGCTTCCCAGAACAGTGGCCACAGCCCCAAGGCTGCTAGAGCTCAAGGAGCATTTTGGACAATATTCTCAAGCAGAAGGTGGGATTGTTGGGGTTGTCTTGTGAAGAGCCAGGAGTTGGACTTGATTCTTGAGGATCACTTCCATCTCATGACTTTTTATTCATCCCCCAGCTGCTGAAGCACAGGAATTGCTGCTGCCCCATTCATTCCTGCCTGAAACCAGACCCTTTACAGAGTCTGAATTGCACTGGAGCAGTCCCACTGTGCATCCCATTTTCCCTGTCTCCTGGGACACCTGCTTGCTTGGAGGCTGAAAAAGTAGTTCATCCTCTGGAGTAGTAGAATCTCACAGAGCTGGGGTAGCTTCTGTCCTGGGAAGGGCTAGATGTGAGGAAGCAGCACATTTCCCTATCGCTGCCTTGTGCAGTCACCATCAGGACACATGGATGTCATGGTGTCAAATGCTCCTTTGTCAGCCCCATGTAGGGATTAGATTCCATTACTTACATGTTTTTGGCAGCTTGAGCAATCAAGTTAGATCAGGTAATGTTTAGTCAAAAACGCTTCCAGTAAATCTAGAAA
The DNA here is from genome assembly GCA_034509185.1 of Euphonia xanthogaster. NCBI lineage: Eukaryota > Metazoa > Chordata > Aves > Passeriformes > Fringillidae > Euphonia > Euphonia xanthogaster. The sequence continues at coordinate 6,123,963 of JAYDZK010000107.1, read as the reverse complement.
ACAGGTATGGATATTTTCTTTTAAAAAAAGGCGGGGGGGGGAGGGATGGGGAGAATTGCCCCTAGAGTACCTGGCACTGCCCAGCTGGGTGGCTTCTTGCTGATTGCCCTTTGGAGCCTGCTATTTCCAGGTGGACTTCCCAGAAGAAAGGCTGTGGCTCCCTTTTGACTCTTCAGGGGCATCACGTTTGTGGAGTTCAAGGTTCAGGTTTTGCAAAGTGCTGAGTGCTCTGTGCGACTTGTGATGTGGCAGCTCCCAGCTGCTGCTGCTGCCTCTCACAGGACCAGAGCCATGGCCCATCCCTGGTGGCATTGCATAGCAGAGAGCAGAATGCTGTGGGGCTGGGAGCAGATTCTGCAGCACCAAGGCTTCTGTAACCTGCTCCAGGCTTTGTTTAAACTGGGCAAAAAGGTCAAGTACCATCCGAGGACCCATGAATAACATGTTGACAACCTCTCTGTCTGTTAATGGCAAAGCAGGGTCTGTTAATATTCAATGGATGTTCATTCAGTGTATTTAAATACATTTTAGTGTCTGTAGAGCATGCTTGGCAGTCTCTAATCACTGTTTGCTTTGGATTAAAGCGCCTGATACTGAAGCACTTAAAAGGGCAATTGGCCCCTGTCTGCATTAGGGGTAGCAGTGAAAACAGAAGCACCCCTTCTCCTGGGGCAGTGCTGCTTCTCCCCAAGCCCTGGGGAGCTTCACCTGCACCCAGAGAAGGTGTTTCCTCACAGCTTCATGTGGTCTTGATCAGAAACCTCTGGCAGGAGATGTGCAGTTCCTTTGTGGCTGAAACCCCAGCCCATGGTGGGTGGGTGGCCGCAAGTAGGGCAGAGTCCATAGCATAGCATGAGGTAGGTGGCTTCGGCCTGTCCCAAAACCCTGTCTCTGGGGGCAGCTGGTGGCTGGGCAGCTCCTATTTCAGCCCACAGAAGGCAACTTGCTCAGAGAAGTCAAAGCTTTCTGTGCTTCAACAATTCTCTCGCTCTTATGGTTGGTTTAAATTAGATATTTAGGAAGAAATTCTTCCGTGAGGGTGATGAGGCCCTGGCACAGAGAAGCCTAGAAAAGCTGTGTCTGCTCCATCCCTGGAAATGGCCAAGACTGGGTTGGATGGGGTTTCCAGCAACCTGTTCTAGTAGAAAGTGTCCCTGCCTGTGGCAGGGAGCTGGAACAAGATGATCTTTAAGGTCCCTTCCAGCCCAAACCATTTTATGATTCTGTTATCTCCAGCTGCCTCTAAACTGTCTGTCCTTTCCCCTTACCCGGGTTCCCTCACTGGGAGAAGCAATGCTGTGTGAAAGCTGGAATCCTCTGGCAGTAAAGCTGCAGTGTGCTTGCATGTGTGTGTTTGGTCTCATGCAAAAATAACTCCTCTCTGGTGCATCTCCTTTGTTTGCCCAGGTCCCATCAGCAGCATCCTGGTGAACAAGTATGGCAGCCGGCCCATCATGATCGTAGGTGGCTGCCTTTCTGGCTGTGGGCTGATCGCAGCCTCCTTCTGCAACACAGTGGAGGAGCTCTACTTCTGTGTTGGGGTCATAGGGGGTAAGTGATAGCTCTGCCCTAGTGGGGCAGTGAAAGGAGCAACTTCAACCCAGTAATTATTAGTTGATGTCTGAATTTGCTTAAATTCTGGTTCATGTCACTGCCTGAGTGCCTTTTTAGCTGGCAGCAGGGGCTGACTTCTGCTCATGCCAGCTGGGAAGTGGAGGGGTCAGTTGTTGGAATGGACTGTCTGGGGCACTGGTGGAATCACCATCCCTGGAAGTGTTCAAAAAGCATGTGGATATCGCACTTGGGGACATGGGTTAATGGGAACCTGGCAGTGTTGGGGCAGTGGTTGGACTCCATTATCTTAGATGGCTTTTCTAACCTAAATGATTCCATTATTCTAAATGGAAATGGAGCTGTGAGCTCCCCAGAACTGAAACCCCACTTGTCCGACCAGCCCTTCTGCCAGTGCCAGGCTCATCCAAGCCCTGAGCCTCTTATCTTTCTCCTGCAGGTCTTGGACTTGCCTTCAACCTGAACCCTGCCTTAACCATGATTGGCAAGTACTTCTTTAAGAAGCGTCCACTGGCCAATGGGCTGGCAATGGCAGGCAGCCCTGTCTTCCTCTCTACCCTGGCACCCGTCAACCAGCTCTTCTTTGGCATATTTGGCTGGCGTGGCAGCTTCCTCATCCTAGGTGGCCTCCTGCTGAACTGCTGCGTGGCTGGATCCCTGATGCGGCCCATAGGTCCCAAGCCAGATCAGAAGAAAGAGGCCAATAAGGAAGTGCAGCAGGAGGCTGGGAAAGCGGGGAAAAAGGATGATGGTGACACCAGCACAGACCTCATTGATGGAAAGGCCAAGAAAGAGAAGCGCTCAGTCTTCCAGACAATCAACAAATTCTTGGACCTGTCTCTATTCACACACAGGGGCTTCCTGCTCTATCTGTCAGGCAATGTAATCATGTTCTTCGGGTTGTTCGCTCCCTTGGTCTTCCTCAGCAATTACGCAAAGAGCAAGAAGATTCCTAGTGACTCTGCGGCCTTCCTGCTCTCCATACTGGCCTTCGTGGACATGTTTGCCAGACCTTCCATGGGACTGGTGGCAAACACCAAGTGGGTCAGACCCCGCATCCAGTATTTCTTTGCCATCTCTGTTATTTACAATGGTGTTTGCCACCTCTTGCTCCCCATGTCCACCAGCTACGCTGGCTTCTGCATTTATGCTGGCTTCTTTGGCTATGCCTTTGGCTGGCTGAGCTCAATCCTGTTTGAGACCCTGATGGACCTGGTGGGAGCTCAGCGGTTCTCCAGTGCTGTTGGCCTGGTGACCATCGTGGAGTGCTGCCCTGTTCTTCTTGGACCCCCTATGCTAGGTAGGGTGTGCTGTGCCTGGAGAGCTCACTTGAGGACATGGTTTTAGTGGGGTGGTGCTGGGTTGGTGATTGAACTTGATGATCTTAAAGGTCTTTCCCAACCTTAATGATTCTATGAGTCTTTGACTCTGGCTGTCCTGCCTGGACTTGCTGAGTGGTGATGGGTTCCCTTGAGCCATGGGCAGCCCATGGCACTGGGGCAGCACTCAGTAGACCACCCCAGCATCTGAGGAATGGCCAAGGAAGTGGGATCTGAACCCCTGGTGCAGAGTAGGGGAGCAGGGAATAAAGGAATGTGGGACAGGTCCTTGTCTGAATATGAGGGTGACGGGCTTGGGCTGGTTTTGGGAATATCTCCATGACCTGGAGCTGCTCTGGGGGCTTCTTGCTGAACTGTACCCTCTCTTGTCTTTTAGGGAAACTCAATGACATATATGGTGACTACAAGTACACATATTGGGCCTGCGGGGTTGTCCTGATCATCTCCGGGATCTACCTCTTCATTGGGATGGGCATCAACTATCGCCTGGTGGCCAAGGAGGAGAAAGCGAAGAAGGAAGGGAAGGAGGACGAGACCAACATTGATGAGACGGGGAAGAAGAAAGAGGCAAAAAATGATGTAGCCCCCTCACCTCAGAAGAATGTGGAGGGTGGTGTCAAAGAGGAGGAGAGCCGCATGTGAGGGACCGGTGTTACTCCCGGAGTGTCGGGGAAGCGCTGCTGCCCTGGTGTGGCGGCTGGGGCAGAGCTCCGCTGGCGCTGGGTGGCCGTAAGAAGTGTTTAAACCGAGTGTTCATTTTTAAACAGGCTCTGAATTGTCTTTCCATCTGTGTTAAACAAAGGTAACAGGACTACACATGCAGTATCCTCGTGTGTCCAGGGGCAGGGGGGCTTTTATAGTCTGGCTTTTTAACAGTAACATGAATGTACTAATATGTGCCTTACAGTCTCCATATCTAGCTGAATCTGAACGAGCCTTAACTCTAAACTGTGCTTTAGCTCTGTATTCTGCTTGGGGGGTGGGGGGATATGTGTGTGTTTTGGGGAGTTTTGTTGTTAAAAAGCCATAAAAAGCAGGATACTGGATTTGTTGAAGCACAATGGGCTTCAGGGCCGGCCCTGGATGAATACTGCTTCACACGCTTCTTACTGCAGGTCCTCTGCAGGGGAGATGCAGGCATGGGGCAAGGTGCTCCTTAACCCCCATGCCCAGTGCCTCCTGGCTCTTTAGGTGGTCTTTAGGTATGTTTTGAAAACACTTTAGCTACTGTAGTTCTTTAAAATCCCTGTTTTTGTAGCTGTTCTCTCATGGGATATTCAGGTTGAAGAAAGATGGCTGGGATTCTTGTTGGGCAGTGTCACCCACTCCAGGGCTGTGGCAGCCCTGCTTGCCCAAGCCTTCCTTGGGGACTGTTGGGGTCCCCCCTGCCTCCCCACTCTGCCTTAATAGTGCCTCTTCTCAGCCCAGTGCTGGGTGATGTGAAATGGGCTCAGGTTGTGGTGCTGGCATTCACGCTGCTGTTGGCTGTGCTGCCCCATGCTTCCCGTGGGGTAGGCTTCCACCAGAGCATCCCATCCAAGCGAGTGTTTTGGGTGCCTGACCTTGGGCAGAGTGGTGAGGTGGGTGGAGGTGGTACATCCCTGAGACTTTTTCTGCTTTTGCTCTTTTATCTGTTAGAGAAACCTCTTTTACTTGCTTCTGTTCAACTGAGATCTTAAGGCGGTGGATGCTGAACCTCTCACATCTAGGACACGTAAGGGGGAGGAAAGAATTTGTACGTATTTATTTTTTATTTTTTAGTGTTGGAAAATATCTCAACGTACGTGGAGCAGGTTAATGGCTCTCAAGTTCTAGTAATGTTGATCAGAATTCATGTTAAGAGGCTTGAGTTTTTTCAAATAAACTTGTTTTTTTACAATTTACCCATCAAATGTTGAACTTCTTTCTTAGAAGTGAGATTTCTATGCGCCAGATCACATGGATTTAGGATCAATTTTAAGGATAGGGTGAGTGGGGCTGTGGTGGGGTCTGGCTCTCCACTTTCTGCTCCAGCACCCTGTGGAAGCTGGACACATACTGAGAGAGTGAGATGCCCCTTTCCAGCTGGAAGAGGAGGCTTTGCTCAGCAGTTAGGATGGCAACAGCATGGTGTCCTCATGCCACTCTGCTTTTAGAAACCTATAAAAACCCTTGAGAACTGCCTTGATTGTGAGGGGCAGGGACATGCACTTAAGAGGCTGAATAATCTGCAGATGCTCTTGCTGTCTGTTTCCTTCCAAGCTGAGTGGAACCACACCTGTATGGGGCTGAAACTAAATGAGGGGTTAAATGAACGTGGTCTTGACAGAGTTGTTCTGGGGTCTCTGAGTCTGTGGCAGGTTCAAGCGCTGCATTGCAACTGCTTTCCTTGTTTTCCCTTGTCTGCAAGGCCCATTTTGCTTTTTTTTGGTGTAAGTATCTCATAAAGCAGCCTGAATTGTTGGGGGTTTAAGACTAGATTATTGAGCCAGGGGAGTATTTTGCAAAAGAGAATGTTGTACAGCTACTGAGCTGTGATATTGTAAATCCAGGTAATTGTGTTTTTATAGCTGGGGTGTCTGGTGGACCACAGAGATGGGCTCACATCACAACAGCCAATGCCTGGGAAACTTGCCCTGTTATCCAAGTTTTTGTAGCTACAGACAAGGTCCCCTCTGTGTGGGATGGTCTCTGGTGGGACTCAGACTGCAGGAGGGCCTGGGCTCTTCTGCCATACCAAGCATTGGTGACGCCTGTTGGGAAGAGCATCTGTCCTGTGAAATGCAGAATGTGTTCAGCCCTTTTCTGTGGGTCCCTACCTCTTGTGGTCATTGGGGGTCCTGTCTGGGCTGTGTCCACAGCTGACATGGGTGTTCCTGTAGCCAGGGCAAGGAACTGGAAGAGGCTCATTTAGCTAGGGCAGGAAGCCAACCTTGCTTCTAAGGAAAAAAGTGTTTAAATAATTTCCTGCTGCTTGCATGTGGCTGGCTAGGAACACTTCAGTAGTAAATCCTGGTTGTTCTCTACTGGTGACCTCCATGCCCCCTCTGGAGCTGGGTGTCAGCCCTGTCCTTGTTCCAGGATCTCCTGTGGGACTTGTTCCCCTGATCCAATGCTGTGGAAAGGGAGGTGAGACGAAGGTGTCTGTTGGATTGGGAGGAGAAACTTGCTCTTGCCCTGTATTAGGCCATAAATAATAAGTACCCTGATTGGGGCGGAGCACAGTCCTTGCTATGGCAGGCGTGGCATCCCTTCAGCATACAGCCTCTGCCCCGGGCCAGCCTCCCCCACCAGGCAGGGGCTGTCCCTGTGCCTGCTCCTAGCTCAGCTCTCAGGAGCAGCAGAGCTATATTTAGTCATGTTATTTCTGCAAGCAAAGTTATCTACAGTGCTGGGAAGTACATAACCTGGGCTCCCAGAGCCTCTCAGTGTTATGTACCTGTAAAACAGGAGCTAAAATTAGTCACAGGGCTCCAAAAAGCAGATGGGAGCCCTGGCTTTACCCGTGGTGATGGCTGAGTGGGCAGTGGATGCTCAAACCAGCCCTTGTGTTCCAGGGCTGCCCTGCAGGCTGAACCCATTGCACTGCCTAACTGGAGGAGATTGAGATCTGCTGGATGTGGTCCCTTTGCAAAGGACCACAGTACATCCATGGGGACATGTCTGCTTCACTGCTCCACATGCCAGGAGCTGTGAGGAATGGGAGTATTGCTGGCCAGATTCCCGCCATTCTTCCACAGGTTTCCTTTATGCACCTGGCCATGTTGCCTTCCTTCCTCCAGGGATAGCAAAATAAAATTCTCTTCATAGCGAGCAGAATTGAGGAAATACTTGGGAGCTAATTCCCCTGGAGTTTGTTTTCCCAGACATCTGAAGTTGCCAGCCAGGATTGCTCAGCAGCAGTGGGGGGCATTTGGGGGCTTCTAGAGGAGCAGGATGTGCTCCAGCTGCTGGCTGGGAACTGCTGCTGGCTGCCGACTGCTGGTGGCAGCTAGGCCTGTTGATGGTGGGAGCTGGGATGGGACAGGCACACCTCAGCTCCCCTCCCTCTTTCCCTTCTTCCCTCTGTTAGGGAATGTGGGGGCAGTTCACCTGTGAGCCCTCTGAATGCAGTGGTTATGGGCTGGGAGGCTGTTGCTGCCTCTGCTGTGCTGTTGGGCCATCCTCCATCGCCTCGCTGCCCAAATGCACCCCAACCCCCTGGCTGCCTTGAGCCCATTTTCCCTGCTCTGTGGGGCCGTGGTGCCTGTGGTTCTGCAAGAGGCCTGGCAGCCCTACAGCCCTTAACTCATAGACATTCCCAGCCTCCCGAAACAGAAACAGCCTAATCCTCCCCACAACATATCACAATCCCCTTCCTGGGGAGAGGGGAGCCTGGCTGCAGAGCTCATTCATGTGACAAGCATGAGGAGGGGATCTGGGTCCCTGCCTGCTCCTGCTCTGCCCAGGGACTTTATTCAGTTCTTTTGGGAGATTTGGGTTATGCTGAGTGTGCATCTCTGTCCAAGCACTCTGGGCTGCTGCTCTGCAAACAAATGCTGCTGTTCCCAGCCGCTGCCAAGGTGCTGGTGGGGCCCGGCAGGGTGGGCAGCTGCTGGCAAAGGTCTGTCAGTCCCATAGCCAGCACTGCCTCTGGCTGTGGCTGTCTGCCCTGGCTGGGACAGGGGTAGAGAGAGAGAATTATAGAATCATGGAATGGTTTGGGTTGGAAGAGACCTTAAAGCTCATCTCATTCCACTCCATGACATGGGCAGGGACACTTTTCACTAGACCAGGTTGCTACAAGCCCCATCAGCCTGGCCTTGAACACTTCCAAGAAATGTCAGGGTGATCAGTGCCACCCACATTGCTGCTGCTAGCTGCCACCTTCCTGCTGCAGGTGAGTATATGGGGATGACCACAGCCGTGCAGTGCCCATCCTGACTCCCACAAAAGCTTTGAGATGAGCCAAGGCTGCAGAGACACTTCCTCCAGCATCACTCAAACCACCCTGCTTGCAGCTGAGGAGCAGGAGGAACCTGTAGGAGGAGCTCCTGGCCCGTGGGGAAGGCTTCCTCTTTCTCTTCTTCCACCTTGGGCTGCCTGTGGGACAGAGGTGTGTCCCTTGCACACCCTTGCACAATGAGCAACCTGATATAATCCTGATGTTGGAGAGTCCTGTCTGTGCCCTGGCACGACATGGAACAGGGATAGATGTACAGGAATGGGCAGAGGGAGAGGGCCACGGCTCAGCCTTTGCTGCCTGGGCTGGGCTCTGTGGAAAAACAACAGCCCCTTACAGGAGCAAAGCTGAATTACAGGAGACAGAGCATCAATGGCGGCAGGATGATCGTCAGTTATTTTCAGTGCACTTTATATTCTGTTAATGAGAGCCCTTTTCTGTGTTAGGGTGGGGTGTTGAGCAATGTCCCACTGTCATAGAGCCAGTATGGGGGGGAGGTGAAGGATACCCCACTGTCATGGAGCTATTCCAGAGGGGGTGAGGGGTTCCCCAATGCCACATGGAGATGGGGCACAGCACATGCCCAAGGTGGCTCTGTGGGGCACAGGCTGTATGTTCACTGCAAACACTGCCAAGGACAAACTGCTGCACTTTGCTCAGGCTTGTCCCGGGGCAGACCCAGGACCTTTGTTCTGCTTCAGCCAGAGATTTTGGCATCCCGGTGTTGCTCAGGTGCAGCCTTAGAGAGCAGTCTTGCGGTCTGGGCTCTGTGGTGATGTCCAGGAAAGGCTGGGATGTTGCTACTGTGTCCCTATGGAGGGCTCAAGGTGGTCTAGGCCAACGAGTTAAGGAGGAGAAGCTGTTTGGGGGCACACAGTGGGCAGACTGGTCCTCTGCGGGGGCTCAGGGGGCCCTTGAGGGTCAGGAAGGTCCTGGGCTCCGTGGGGGCTCAGCGGGGGCTGCGGGGCCGGGGCCAAGGGCGAAGCGTGCGGCCGCTCGCGGCGGGGCCGCCAGAGGGCGCCCTGCGGCCTTGAAGAATTCCCGGGATGAGAACGCCCGGGGCCATTCCCAGCCCGGACCAGTCCCCCCAGCCCTGCCCCAGCATCCCACCCAGCTGACCTCCGACAGCGTCAGGGTATTCCCTCTTGTCCTGCCACTCCACGCTTTTGTCCTAAGTCCCTCTCCGGTCTTTGTGCCGCTTTAGGCGCTGGAAGGGGCTCTCAGCTCTCCCTGGAGCCTTCTCTTCTCAGGCTAGAAAGAGAGGGCACGTCCTACAATTAAAGTAAAACACCTGCTGCTGGCAAACCGTGCTGTGCTGGTCCTCTGGCTAGTTCGTTGGTAGAGGTAATGGGAGCAGCCTTTAATCTTAGAGATGTTCCACCTCAGGGGATTGCCCTTCCCCTTACCAGGCAATTAAAGCCTTTATTAGGGAGCCCTCCATTAAGACCCATCTCCTGGGAGCTGCTGCTGCAGCAAATGCCTCTGAAGCTGCAGCAGTGACTGACCAGGAGCAGAGGAGCATGAACAGCATCAGGTGTTAATAATCACCTTTAATGGCAGTCCCGTATCTCACTTAGGTTCTAATCGGGTGTGACACTACAGGTCCTGTCCCATACAGCAGCAGCTGTTCCGAATTTTGGGAGGCAGGTCAGCACTCAGAGCTTTGGAGCTGCGTCTGGATTTCATTGAGCTTTGTTTCATGTTCATTTAGGTATTTCCAGGCAATTTCTGCTTAACGTGCTTATGGCTCAGACGGAGCCAGGAAGGGTCTCGTTTGCTCCATTGGGGATGTAAGTGGTAGTTATTGGTTACCTTGCTGGGATGTGCCACAGGTGCTAAATGGGGTTGTCAGGTGCTAAATGGGGTTGTGGAGAGCTTGGCATGAGCCCTTGTGCATGCTGGATATCACATCACCACCCTAAATTAATTAACTTACTGCTCCAGACTGCCCTGCAGCAAAGAGCCATTGCAGCACCAAAGGTTTGTGTTCACAAAACAAGGCAGAAAAGGGGTTTCCATCCATTCTTGCAGGCTGGGATGAAGGATCATGGCTGCAAAACAAAATGCAGCTTTTTAGGATTCCCAGCGCCCCTTCCTGGCGCTGCTACAGCCAAAGGAGGAGAGTGGTCCCTGACCTGTGACAGTCCCCGAGGCCATCACTGCCACAGGGTTATGATGCTGGTGCCAAGGTGTGCAAACACCTCATGCCTATCCTGGGAAATGACAGCATAATGAGCCATTTCCATGTGCTGTCTCCTAATCTGGCTGGAAACATCGCAGCACATGGCAGCAAAATGCTGTGTTTAAATCCATAATGACTCCTGGCACTATTCCTAATATAAATCAAGGGGGGTGCAGTTATGGAGAGAATGTTTTTATGACCCTATCTTCATATCAACTGTCAAAAAGACAATTTGGCCTCTGCAGTATTCATCTATTTTTATCTAGATATGTGCAGTTGTTACTTCTATGCTATCACCTTCCAAATGGCGAGATTTATTTTTTCCCTGTTAGCCTCAGGAATTGCTTCCACTTCCCTGGATGCTGTGGGTGGGTAACTAATGGATACACATTTATGGCCTGATGTAAAGTGTTTGAAAAGCCCTTTGAAACCCACTGAGTGGGTTGAAGATGGCACAGAGTGCCAGAGAAGTGGCAAAGTGTTGGTTACACTTCTGTTGCTGTGACAGTTTCCTGTTCCTCATGGAAAGCTGTGACAACACCCTTAAGTGGAAGCAGTCTCTACTTGAACCTCTAAAAAAGCTGTTCCAGCAGACCAACAGCTGGAAGTTGCTCTGTTCTTTCCCTCCCATTCTGTGAAAATGCCCTTTGGGCACCACATTATCTAAGTGGAAATTTGCCCATTTTTCCTGTAATAGAATCTGGTAACAGTCCTGGCATAGCTTCCTGGTGCCTGTGTGTTTGCAAGGGGACATCAGGACAGAGACTCACATCTTTTAACTTCCGCAGCTCCTGCCGTTAGATAGCAACACGGATATGGAAAGCATGAGGGAATCACAGAAATAATGATTTTTTTTCAAAAATATATAATTTGGAAACAGCTTTTCTATTTCCACTTTATTGGATATTTTCAGTTGAGCAGCTGTTGTCTTGGTGTTGATCTTAAACCTGTTTCTTTCACTCCTAAAGAAAGAAATTTTTTACTTTTGTGGCTATACAATTCAGCTTCAGAGGTCACTTACTGTTTCCAAGTTAAATGCACTCTGGAAGGAATCTATATTCTTCTCTTATGGTTCCTGGGCATGAAAGCAATCTCTAAATACTCAGAGGATGAAATGAGGTCAAACCTGCAATTCCACACGGTTACTGCTGAGGGAAGCCAGCACTCCAATGCACTGCTTTGTTTCTGTCAAAGCAGTTTAGAAAACAGCAATGAGAAATTATTTTGCAATAAATAGAAACTTACAAGCACAGACGGGATGCAGCCTTGGGTTTTCCTTCAAGCTATTCCCCTAAAAAGAGATTGGGAATTGCAATTGGCTGCATTAAATGGGTAGGCGAAGGACAAGCTGTTTTACATACAAATTATTATAATTTCATCGTTTACAAATCCCTCTCATGCACCAAAGCCTTCACATGTCCACCAGCACAGGGCTCAAGCCTCAAGACTTCCCTTTGCATGTGGGTTAAAATGGTGCTCAGAGGTGGGGACACAGTATCCAGCAGCTCACAGCTCCTGGGGAATGGACATTTCTCTCTCTGCCTCTCTGAGTACTGAAGCAGGGGCTGAGGAAGTGCTGCCAGTGTTTGCTCAGAAGAGCTGAGACACTTCCTGGTGAGCTTGGAGGAAATGCTCTCCAGTGCTCATCCAGGGCTGGCTCAGGCCAGAAAGGCCAGACCCACTCTCCATGTCCCAGGGGAGAATCACAGAATCGTTGTCAGTAAGGCTGGAGGATCTCCAAGATATCAAATCCAGCCTTTGGCCAAACACCGCCATCCCCAGCCAGGTGTGTTTGTGTCCCCATATCGTGGAGGGGGTGTCCCGAGCCAGGTGCTGCAGAGACACCCCTTCATCCCAATGCTGGGGGCTGCACATTACCCTGGAACTGCTACCAAAGCGTTTCTCTTTCTTCTCTGAGCTGTTTATCTGGAAGCCTCCATTGTATCCGAGGCTCAGTGCGGGTGTTAATTACGCTGTGCTCATTTCCAAGGTGGGTATTACAATGCTTCCCTGCTGCAGCTTGGGGATTTTACAAAATTGTTAATACCCCTTTCTGGAGAAAACTGAGCACTCTGAATGTTCCCCAAAATGTGTGTAAAAATTTCACACAATTCAGCATTTGCAGGGGCTGCAATTAGCTAAGCCAGTGCAGAACCTCCCAAAATAAGCAGCTCCTTTCTTTTCTAGTGCTTATTATAACACACAGAGGTTGTTAGATGTTTTCTCACCATCAGATTGTAGTTAGATTCAATTCGTATAATAGAGGATATAAAACCAGTTTCTTTTTAAGCCTGTTCTTACAAAAAACTTCCTTTCCTCCAACCACCTGCATTTGAAGTAGCCTGAAATACTGACAGAATTTTGCTATATGAAATCCAGTAAAATTTCAACATTCATGGAACATACACCTGCTTAAGTTGTCCCTTTATGTGCTCAGAAGCTCAAACCCTTTATAAAGTTAAACTGATACACAAACTAGAATTTATGTATGTATAGATATACATACACAGTCTACCTTACCTCCTGCATTTCCTATTTCACGTGTCAGCAACTCTGTATAGGAAAAATATTATGTTTATAAAGAATCTTTGCTTTGGCTGTGAAGCTGCGGGTGTCTCTGGGTGAGAAACATTATCTGTTTAACTGTGCAGAGCAGCACTACAAATCCATACGACATGAGGCAACATTATTACATTGTTATTTCCCGTGGAGTTTGGGCAGCATTCTGTCAGCCAGGATGCTGCTAATTTTCTGTATGAAATAGCAGAATTTGGGCAGGGATTGGGTAAGGTTTCATTTCTTCCACAGTATTCCTGGAAGTTGGCCAGGTTGGAGGGGGCTTGGAGCAACCTGATCTAGTGGCAGTGGTTGGAATGAGATGAGTTTTAAAGACCCTTCCCACCCAAACCATTCAAGGATTCTATATATCCCTTCTCTTGCAGGAAGGGTTATGGAACCTTTAATTGCCTAAGCAATTGGGTTTTTTCCTTACCTGGAGGAAGATGTGGCCTTCTGTGCCCTCAGGCTCCTGCTGTGCCATCACTGATATGGCCCAGCAGTGCTGTCTGTTGAAATCATAAAGTTTGCTTTCAGGAGCTGCCAGTTCCTTTATTTTTGAATCTGTCAGCCCAGAGTTTTGACCAACAGTGAAAAATAAGATGTTTAAAAATAAGTTTAGGCAACTCTGTGTGTGTAGCTCATTGAAGTAAAAAAAAATGCCCACTGCAACTTCAAGATCTTCATAATTAATACACATAAGTGATTGATTGACCTCAAAACTTTGTGGCAGAAAATCTATTCACTTGTCAATCATCTCAAGAAGAGCTGCCATTTAAAAAGGACTAAGACAGATGGCACCAATGAATTGTGCCACAGTGAAATGAAGCTGGGAATGCGACATCAATTTTTCACTTTCATCTACACTGGAGCGTCACCTTGTTCATTTACAGAACCTGTGTGCAGGACCATGCACTGTATGTAAAACAACTGACTGAGGCTGAGGGAGGGGTAAGAATTTGGTAACAAATTACAGCAGGAGATGGAAACAGAATGAGAAATGCTGTACCCAAAATATGGTTTGCCAAAGGCCAGATCTAGAGCATCCGATGGATATGAGGAAGCTCAGTGCTGCTTCCTGGAGCTGGTGACTCTGAACATGATCTTTTGTTGTCACCCCAGGAAGAGGCTTAATCGGCCCAAGGCCCTGGTGTTTGAAAAGCATTACACTCAGTGTAACCAGCAGAGAGCCCTGAGCTGACCAACAGGAATCTGAGCAGGGACCAAGGGACAGAGGAGAGCAGCAGCACCATCCTCTGATCCCTCGGAGCTCTGGCTGTACACAGAGAAGGCTTGGTTCAAGCTATCTCCAAAAGGACTGCCTATATTTGCCTTGAAGCCCAGGATTTTTGCCCACATTTTTGTAAATTGACAAAGATGACAGCTTTATCAGCATCCTATTCCAGCTCCTGCCAGGCTGGTTTTATCACCCAGCCAACTGCTCCCATTCATTCCTACCTGGATGCTGTAACTGGTGTTTTGTGATTCATACTTTTGGTTCCCCTAAATTAGATTATTTCAATCTGAGGTCCTTTGGGCTGCTGCAGACTGTTCTGGCGTATTGCTGGGCTGCAGCTCAGTGTAACACGGAATTTTTGGCTGTGATCCCTGTTATGGGTAATCTTCATCCACTTCCTTGCAGAATAGATTAAGCTAAAGCTCTGCTGGATGCTCTGCCCTCTTCACCCCACAGGATTCTCCCTCCTTCTTCTTGTAATTCATGTGGTTTTGAGGCAGCTGTGGGGCTGCAAAGCTGGGGCATGTCCAAGTCATGTTCTTAACTCAACTCTGAACTTACTTGCAAAGAAAATGTCACCAGGTTAAAACTGATTTTCCCTTTCTGAGTGGAGTTGCTCTTGGTTCTGCTGTGTCAGTTCACCTCCCATTTTCCACACTGACAATAACCCCATCCAGGATCCAGGGCTGATCCTGGTGGGACTTTGTCAACATCCCAGCCTTCATCCTGCCACTGTGTCACTCAGTAGATAGTATCCAAAAGGTTATTTTGTTGGCATATACTGTATTTACAGTACACAGTAAATAGACTTAAGTATTTGATTGAGGGAATCCAAATGTTTTTCCTTTGCATGCTCCTTTACAGGAGTTTGAGTTGATTTTTAGTTTGTCATTGGTAATTAAGAGTGGAAATTACCGCTTCTAATTCCTCATTTTATTGTCCTCTGGTGCAGACAAGTTTCTGTGGTATCAGGGAATTTGCTGGCTGTGCCAGGCACTCACATGGGTGAGAGATGGTGTGGAGTTCACTGGGTGAAGAACCATTAAAAGTGACTCCAGGAGTCAATAAGCTCCCAGCTTCAGTTGTGTTATCAGTATTGATTCAGTTAAAAATTATTTATCTTAATCCCAGGCCTGCGGCTGCTGTTGGTTTAACCCTTTGGAGAAGGCATGTTATGAAGACATCTGCCTGGCTTCCAGGCTTGGGGAGGTTTTCTCCGTGATGAAATTTCTCAGGGATTTTCTGCTGTGCTGACCCAGGTGCTCTGCCCTGATAACTGACTGGAAGCTGAGGTGAATGGCAGAGTGGGTGGCACTCGCTGGCACCTCGCTGGGATGTGAGCATTGATCCCACTCCGTGGGGCTGGAAGGGACTGGAGCACCCTTATCCCCATCCAGGGTGTGTCCATTACTGCACTGGTTTCTCCTAAGACATTCATGCCATTTCTTGGCTTGACTGTGCCTCTTCACTCCCCTTAAACTCCCCTACACCTTCCTCCTTCTTTCACTCTCCAGTATTAAACACTGGTTTCCTGTTTATTCTCAAGAAAAAACATTCTTTAACTCCTAATAGTTTTCCTAAAGCCATAACCTGCCTTGTCTGCTGTTTAATAGGGAATCAATATTGTTGTAATACAATGAAATTTACATTGAATTGTCTCATTTTAACTGGCAGCTAAACCGATAAGGTATTAGTCCATGTGCTCCTGCCGGGAGGCCCAGCCAGCTTCTTCAAGCCTGACGTGTTTCTCTTTGCTAATAATTAATTACAAAAATCTGGCTTAGGGTTTGCAAAGGGGGCTAGGCACAATTACTACTTGCAGCACTTTTCTAAATTAATGCAAAAGTGGAACCTGTCAGACTGAGATGTCTTTTAAATGTGCTCACACTGGCAGGTGCAGGCTGGACAAGGACACCCATCTTGCCAAATCATCATAGAATCCCAGAATAGTTTGGGAGGGAAACAACCTTAAGGCTCATCTCCTTCCAGCTCCCCTATTATGGGCAGGGACACCTTCCACTATCCCAGGTTGCTCCAAGCCCCGTCCAACCTGGCCTTGGAAACTTCTGTGGATCCAGGGGCAGCCACAGCTGCTCTGGGCGCCCTGGGCCAGGGCCTCACACTCAGGTGGGTCAACAGAGTTGTGCGGAGCCACCAGTGGGTGCCCAGCATCCTGATGATCTTACACTTATACTGACTTTGACTGCAACCATCTAATTGCCATCATTTCAGCTCCCTGGTGCACACCCTGTTCTTCCACTAAAAATGCGGTTTTAGGATGAACTGTCTGCTCTGGAGACAGGGGAAGTCTGTGTGAGCAGTGGTGCTCCTCTGCCAGCCTCAGCACTGCTCTGTCCCTACCACAGCACAGGCAGCAAAGTGTGGGCTGGAGATCTGAGCCTGAGGTGTCCGTGCCATGCTCTGAATACCTCATTAGCCAAACAGCTTCTGTAATTACAGCAGCACAGCATGCTGCAGGAGTATTCCCTAACTGGCAGCTTCAGGGAGCCCACTGCACATCCCTGGCTCAGGAGGGACCTGAGATCAGCCATGGAATGACACAGGCAGGGGGAAAGGGCAGGGCTCCTGTTGCTTTTGTTTCAAGAGCCAGTGTGGATCAGCCAACAAGAAATCAGAAGGTAAAACGGATTTCAGGCCAAGGGAAAAGGATGTTTGTCTCTGACTCAGGGAACTGGGAGAGCCATTTCTCATTCTAACAAAGCAGTGATAAACTCAGAGACAGGAGGGACTACTCCTCTGAGACAGGAATGCTCCCCACTGCAGTTTACATGGGATCTACGGTAATTCTCTTGTATTAATATAATTACCAGACAATCCATTTCAATAACATAATCACAACCCATATTTCATTCCTCAATTAGAATTCTGATGAGAACAATTTCTAAGCCATAACCTCCTCACAAACCTACCACTAAAAAAGAGCAATCCAATAATTTGTCTCACTATGTTAAGCCAATTAGTCAGTGGCTACAGAGCAGAAGGGATTTTTCTTACTGGGTACTCATCAGCAGTGGAAAGAGAAGTTTCAGGGGAAGAACATCTGTCTCTTCAGAGGCCTGTTTTTAAGACTGAGCCATTTCTGCAGTCTCTCAGTTCTGCCTTGGCTATCCTTTTCAATTTAGCTGTGGGGTTTTCCACTGTTTTTTCCTGCTTCACCTTCCTGCCCTTCAGTAGTGTTTTCATGCTGATGATGACACCAGGCTTGGCCAGCTCCTGTTTCTGCACCCAGTGGAGGGAAGAGGAAGGGTGACAGCTGAGCTCAGAGAGGACTGAGACACCTAAACTCAAAATGTTTGGACTCTCCCTGTCTCAGAGCTTGATCTGTTCCCAGCTGTGATGCAGCAGGTCACGTCACCCTCCTGCAGGTCCAACAGCCTCCAGAGCCTGCATTACCTCCTGCTCCAGAGCTGCTTCAGACATCAGCTCTGTATGTCCTAAATTTAAACAAATTACATTTCCACCTGTCCAGGAGATCACAACAACATGCCTGGGATGAATTCTGCTTACCTCAGCACTAGAATTAAGGAGCAGAAATGTGATTGTTTGCCACAGGAAAGCAGTTCAGAAAGCTGCATATTACACATTGTCATGTTATACATGATGGCTTTGCATTGCAGTCCTTGGAGATTGTAATGAATAAAATCTTGACAACATTTTCTCCTGCATTAATCATTTTAAGCTGATCCTGCAGGATACAAGGGCAAATTAAATTCTATTTGCAATTTCATGCATGATGCCCGGCACGGCCAATGCCTGAGCCAGCAGTTTTTCAGTAAGACAAGCGTGTAAGCTGCAATTATGCAGTTACTTTCTCCCATGTGCCAACTCTCTTATTACTGACAAATTTATAAATGAAAATTTATGAATGGTATTAAACTCACCTTCAAGGAAGGAGCAAATGAAAATGAATGGTTTATAAGACTGTATTTGGAGAAAACCACTACTTTTCATGGTTAAAATGACAAATGGAACATGTGTGCCTTCACAGACTGCAGGGAACAGGAGGTTCTGATTCCAACCTGCTGGGAACAGCAGCCAGTCTCACACCTGGAAATAAGCAGAGGCACAGATGTCTCCATGGGATGGTTGTACCCTGTCCTGGGCTGCTCCAACCAGAAGCACTGGGTGGGACACCCTGTTCCCAAGCAGGGCTGCACAGGCAGCTCTTAGGCAGCACAGGGATGGCTCTTCAGCCAGGTGGGATTTTCCAGACACTTCTGGCTCCTTGTAGTGATTCCAGCATGCTTCCTTCTTCCTTTTTAAACTTCCTTTTGGTCCCTTTCCCAAAGGACTGATCCTGTACCATGAGCCTAGGGTACTTCCAAAATAAGAATCCCCTGTTCCAGAAGAAAGGCCCCAGGGGTGCAGAAGCATCCTCTGGGGTGGGATCATCCCTCAGTGTCTGAGCACTAGGGCTCACGCCTACCTTGGCAATGGGTGAACCTTCCCAACACACAGAACCTGCTGGGGCCTCAAAATGAACCAGATGATCCCTGAGGAAAGGCCCTTGCTCACCCCCTTCTTGTTTTGGTAGCATTATGAGGCAGAGATGAGACAGCCCAAACAGTTTCCTTTTAATTCCAATAGCTTCATTCTCCTCTGTTTTTATGGGGCACTCACACATCCACAGAACCAGGGGTGGAGGTGTGACTCCCTTTAGAGGCATTTAGGATATTTTTCTGATTTTTGGATATTCTTCCTGTCAAGAAAGCTGCAGCAGTAAGCCCAGAGCTGCTGTTGAGCAGAGGACGCAGGTCTTTAATCTAAACAGAAAATTCAGAAAATAAGCAGGGAAAAGGCTTGGCTTAAAAACTCTGAGCAAACTGCAAATTATTCTGTTTAAAATAAATGAGCCCGTTGGAAATTTCCAATTGGACAGTTTGGTTTTGAACGTTGGCGGACCAAAAGCTGCTTGTCCTTGGTGGCTGGAGGCAGAGGAGTGTCAGAAGCAATTCCCAGGCTCTGTGGGGTCCCTGGGCTAGGCTGGTTATTTGCCTGGTGGCTTTAACAAGAGTTCACTCAGGCTTATCTGTGATTATTGGGTCTTTAGACTAGTCATGGTGAAAATGAAATAACAGCACAGCAGAGGCAGACTGAGATCCCTTTGCTCAGCAGACCCAGAGCCCCCTCCCTGCTAGGCCACCAGGGCACAGAATGGTCCATTTAACACTGGAACCAAAGCCAAACAGGAAAAAATTTATTCATGGCATTTTTGCAGCTTTTGTTTGGGATCTGCAGGGGGAGCTCAGAGTAATTGTGCCTGGCTAGGCTTTTCCTAACCATTGGTTTTCCTCGAGTGAGGGAAAGGGAAAAGCAGAGCTTCAGACAGACTGTGTGGCTTCTGGCGTCCTGTAAAAACCAGGAGTAAATTCCTGGAAAAATTTCCCTCGAAATATGACACAAAAGCAGACAGAGGAACAAACAGTCTCCTCCTTAGCTCATGGGCTCTAACTCAGCACTATTAGTGGCACAGGGCTCACACCTCCTCTGAGCTGGGCGATTTCCCATCCTGGCAGAGCCCCGGGACCTGATCCTGCAGGTGAGTGTGTGCTCCATTCAGAGAGAGTTCCCTTAGAGTCTCCTGCCATACCAGCTCATGTTCTCACTACAACACTGAGGATTATTTTCCTGATTTTTTTTTCCTCTTTGTTTATTTTCTCCTGCATTCTCTAATGTGTTTGAAGCACACTTCTATTTGCAGTATTTATGCCCCATCCCTGGAAGTGTCCAAGGCCAGGCTGGATGGAGTTTGGAGAAACCTGGTCTAGTGGAAGGTGCCCCTGCCCATGGCATGGGGTGGAACAAGATGAGCTTTAAGGTCCCTTCCAACCCAATCCACTTTGTGATTCTGTGACTGCTCTTCCCTTGCTGTTCCAGTCTGACCAGGCTGCCTGAGGCTTGCCTGGAGGCTCCTCAGAAAATCCCAGGAAAGGGGTTTTGTACCAATTTATTTCATTGCTGATTTAGGCTTAGGAATATGTATTGGCACCTCAGTTGTAACACATCCTTTATGGCTTGGCAATGCAGCTGCCTCCTCTGGCAACACAGAACAGCAAAGGTGAAGAGCCTGGGAGGGTGAGGCAGCTAAAGGCTTAGAAAGTGACATTCTTCAGAAGAGGTCTAGAATGAGCATTTCCTCCAGGGCAAGTGGATAGCATCCCTGCTCCAACCAGCACAGCAGGGAAATAGGAATGGTTATAATGCACTGGTGGACCAAATTTTTTACCCTTATGCAAACATATAAGCATGTCACTTCCAGAACAAGGTTAGGGTGTTCAGCCCTGTGGAGTGGCAGCCAGCTGGTGTTTGAAGTTCTGTACATTTGCATTATAAAGGATCAGATTCAGATGCAAATTATATATCTTGTTTCAACAGAAGTTTTAAGCAAGTGAAAATTGTCCTTTGAAGAGCTGATTCCTGTGATAGCAAACCTGTACCACCCTTGTGAGGAGCTCACTCCCTTGGCAGAGCAGGGATGGCAGAGGGTGCCCCCAGGAGCTGGTGGGGTATAAACAAAACCAAAATCTCTGTCCAAGAGCCGCAGCAAAGTAGGAACTGGCACCTTGGTGTGTGGAGCTCACCTGGCACTGCTGGGCACAGACTGTGTGAAAGCCTCCAGTTTTTGGCAGCCTTGGCATTAAAACCTGTAAAAGTCTAGTGCTGCCCTCATCTGCTTGAGGGACAGAGAAAACTCCCAGGGACTTGCATGGTAATTTCCCAGCTGCATAATTTTACTGAGCCTGTCCATGCCCTTTACCTGTTAGGGTGGCTCACAGGTGTGCTCAGGAGGAGGCAGAGGGCAAGGAGACCCCAGCTCTGCAGTCACCCCTCATCTCTTCCCCTGGGCAGCCTGCAATGGAGCAGACCTCCCCGCAGGTGGAAAAGAGGGAAAAAATGAACGTGCATGCTATGGAGCTGGGGCTGCAAATAAATGCCATTGCTGCCAAACAGTTCTCTTGATCTGGGGTTGCACAGAGCTGTAATCCCAGCTGGGCTCTGCTGTGCCCCCCAGTGCCCCTTGGCGGGCTCCCCCTGCTCCTGTGCCCTTGCACTCAGCCCTGCTCTCAGCCCAGAGCCTTGGGCAGCCCTGCCAGCGTGTCTGGGGCAGCTCCTGGCACTGGACAAGTGCAGGCACAGCCTCTGCCCACACACAGGTGTAGCTGTGTCTGTGGAGGTCCAGAGCTGGTCCTGTACCACAGCTGGAACAAGAGCTTTTTCTGTGTCCATGGGGAGATGAAGAGGTGGTTTCCACCCTGGGAGACACAATCTGTCATGTACATATTTTTGTTGTCTCCTCCGAACATATTTAGAGGATTAGAGAAAACCCACATCATACAAGGGATTTAAAGGTCATTAAGGGAGAAATGCATTTTTCAGCACCTGCTGCCTGAAAAGTGTGCAACCAAGTGTTTTAAATACCCTGGTGCTATTATTTGTAGAAAATACTTTTCTTTCCCTTTTTTTTTTTTCCCAGTGTAGCTGTAGTCATCACTCAGCCTTATAACCATAATGGATGGTTGCTAGAAGCTTTCCAAACAAGGCAGCACAATAAGATACAGACAGTTAACCCACATCAATTCTCTAAGGAAATTTCATGTTGGGCCCTTTAATTCACTCCTTTGAAATTATTCTGATCAGTCAGTGCATAGGGCACTGCTGTAGGGAAAAGATTGAACATGGAACAAAGTGGAATGAGATTTGAAATAATAAAAATAAAGAAAAAACACAGAGGAGAGATTCAGGTACACTTCCAAAATTCTAATGAACTCATTTGCAGAGCTAAAAATTTCTCAGGGACTCCAGTTGATTCAAAGAGAAATGTACTTAATTTAAAACAACTCACTTCAGGGAGCTCTGCACTGGGATGAAATGTATTAAATAATTGATCAACCAGGGAATAAGAAAGAGGGGGAAAAAAGAAAGGGAAAAAAAGGGAAGAAAGGTACCTGGATGGTGTGTGACCTGGAAATGAAAGACACCTCTAGCTGGGGGGTGGGTGACACACTGAAGGGGTGACAGGGCTCCCAGAGCCACCACACTGTCCCCAAGGCTTAGTGGCACCAGCCAAACCAGGGACACATCCCTGTGCCACTCCAGCTCTTCACCTCATCCCACTGGAATAACACAAGTTTTATTACATTTCCTTCCAGTCCCAAAGTCACATAAAGACCCTGCATCCTGTGTGGCCTCCGCCATGGGATTGGTTTCCTTTCTGCTTCGTTGGGTGTTTTACAAAGAGTTCAAAATAAATAAAAATATACTTCATCCCTTCTCCTCAGCAGCTCTAAGGGCAAATTATGATGGAGCTGATATGAAAACACACTCACTGATAATTTTTTGTGCAGTGGCTTGGATTTGGATGTAAAATGGAAATACACATTTAGTGCTTGGCTGTGGCACTACTGTGCATGCAAACAGCAATTAAAACCTGCAGCCAAATGCCATAAATCCACCAGTGACAGAATAAATGCTGTTAAAGACAGAAAATGGAAAGGGACTGCAGCTCATTTGCACTTTGTAAGAGTAATTTTGTTCAGGCTACAGTTGTTCTGAACGAAATGTAACTTCTAAGTAAAGTTTCACTGCACTGAGGCCAGTCTGTCAGTGTAAGAGGCTTCAAAACACAGATGGGCTGCTCTGGAGACTTAAGACAATTCCTGAAACACCAAATATTTTTGTCCAACAAGTATGTGCATATGTGGCATCATTCAACAAGTGAGCTAAACCCTTGGGGTGTAAAGCACACATTAAAATACAAGACTGAAGTCAAAGTGACCAATTAAAGGAGATTATTTCAGTGTGAATGTGAATTTTCAGTCCTTTTCTTGCAGGAACATTTTATCCTCTCCTCACACCCAATTTCCATGGCAAGCTAATTGTTGTAATTGCAACCAATTTTTTTGTATGTAAATTTAATGAAAGACTGTTTTGAATGTTTAACCAGCTCATTAGAAAGTTTTATCTTTGTGGAAAGGAAAATAATAACACATGCAGCAACTAGAAACCCCGATGGGATGAGCCTGTATGGGTCAGCCTGAACCCAAGGGTCTGTTTTATCTTCCAGGAGGGAGGGGTCCCAGGACTGGCTGGGCATGAGGGCCCCGTGGGATGGGGATGCTCGTGAGGCCAGGCACTGCTGCTGCAAGGAGAGGACAGTGAGGGACCAGAGGGTCCCACCCGGAGGGGTCTGTCTGGGCTTTGGCGTTGGAAATATCCTCACTCTGCATCTGAACTTCTGCCAGGCTGTCCCCATGGAGAGGGGCTGGAGAAGAATGCTGTTAACAGGGGCATCATGAGGTATGAGCTGAGGAATAAATTTAGGCTGGAAATAACAAAACAGTTTCTGAGCTTGTAGCAGGGTGGGTCTAGGGTGTAAAACCCTTCTAAGAACAGTGGGGAAGAAATCCACTCTACTTCTCCTGCATCTAAGGTTTGATGAGTTTCCACAAAGATTTGCAGGGAGCAATGCTGATGGTAGGACAGGGCTGGGCTTACCGGGCGTCCTCCAGCTCTGAGGAGGAACAAACCAAGGAACAGAAGAAAGACAGTGACAATCAAAATCTTCTTGCACTCTCTAGAGAACACCAGCAGAAGGTACCTTGTGCATAGCATGGCTTTTGCACTGTGCTCCCTCCCAGAGCCAAATGCATCCCTTGGAAAAATTACTGATTGCAGGAAGTGGATTAACAGGAGGCAGGCAGCACCAATGAAAGCAGTTACCTACTTATTGCACTTTCCTTTGCCTGGTCCCTGGTGATTTTTTCACCAATGAATAATTCAACAGCCACTGACACATGAGTAACAGCTCCTGATTTGCATTGAGCATCATTCATTAGGAAGAGGATGAAAACCTCATCTATCTGCCAGCTAACACCTCATCTCTGGAAGTGTCCAAGGCCGGGCTGGACAGGGCTTGGAGAAACCTGGGCTGTGGGAAATGTCTCTGCCCATGGCAGGGGGGTAGAATTGGGTGAGTTTTAAGAGCCCTTCTATTGCAAGCCATTGCATGATTTGGTGATAATGCTGGTTCAGGTTCTTGTCCAGGACCTGGTGGCATAACATGTCCTTCTGTGGGCAGGAGGGGAGCACCATGCCCTGATCCCAGGCAGTCCCCACCCCATGGAGAGAATTTTGGGACTGTCACCCCATTGAGCGCTGGCTGAATGTGTCCTCCAGCCTCCATCACCACGGCAGGGATGGGAGCCTGCCTCTCCAAAGCTGCCTTATTTCCAGCATCAGCCTTTTGGTGTATTAAATCACTGAGTGCTATGCAGAGCTGATAATCAGATTTACTGATGGTGCTTCTCTGTCTCAGAGGCTCAACTAATCCCTTTTAATCCCTTTCTTAAACTCTTTCTTACAAGTGCTTACAACAGACTTTATCTTTCAGCTTTGCATCTAATTTTGGTTTCCAAATGTGTTTTTTTTTTTCAAGAAAGCATGTAGCTCTACTCGTTATTTCTAAATGGCTGAAGTGGAACATATTAAACGTGCTTTACAATTATTCCCAGCTCATGCACCATCCTGAAAAATGCATCCAAACATACCAAAGGGGCTGGGAGAGTCATGGACATGGAGTGTGGCAGCAGCTTTGCCTTCCTAAAGGGTATGTGGCAGCATCTGACCGACATGGGCCTGAGGCATGTCCAAGCTCCAGGCTGACAGAAGGGAGGTTTTTAGCTCAGGGATCGTTTTTAGGAGAGATTGGTGGTTTGTGGTGTGTGATATGCTGTCGGGATTGAGGCTCAGCAGTCCTATGGCTTCTTTTGCTCCTTTCCATTGCTGGCAATAATCTCTCAAATGGAAAAAAAAAAAATCCATTTTTAACCTGTGCCCAATAGCGGTGAGATCAAGACGAGCAAGGGCAAGGAAAGGAACAGCTTCTTGCCTTCCCACCAGCAGCAGGTGCTCCTCATGCCTGAGCAGTGACCTTTATGAATGAGGCTATCAGGGAAAATTTCTTTGCTGGAAGGATGGTCAAGCCTTGGAACAGGCTGACCAGGGAAGTGGTGGAATCATTATTCCTGAAAGTGTTCAAAAAATATGTAGATGTGATGTTGAGGGACACGTGTTGATGTGATGTTTAGTGGCGTACCTGGCAGTGCTGGGTTAATGCTGGACTCAATGATCCTAGAGGACTTTTCCAACCTTAATGATTCCATGATTCTAAGTTAAAGGTGATTTAGAAACTAGTAGACAAAAAAAAAAAAAAAATCACCCATTTCCTTTTTTTTTTTTCAGTAGGCGCTACAATCATTTCAACAAGCGATGAGGTTGTTCTCCTGTGAACACCTCCTCACTGCATTCCAGCTCCAGTGCCCAGGCACCTTTTGGGATGGCTGCAAATTATATAAAAGCCCAGCCTGAGTCACACCAATTAATCTCTGTATCCGCAGCCCACTCACTCCTTCTCTTGCCTCTCCTACATGTGGGATCCAATCAACCAGCTCAGCCTGTTCCCATAGAAACTGAGTAGCACATCACCACAGAGTCAGGCTGCTAGGGCTTTTTAAGTTCTCATCAGAGCTTTGTTCCCCCCCTGAGAAAGCCAAGCTGTTCACTGTGACCAGGAACAGCCACTCTGCCTTGGCTGCCAGCAGAAAATGGGACTCAGCAGCCAATGACCCCATGCCAGCTCCTGGGAAACTCAGGAGCTGAAGTTTGCTGTCAATATTTGCATCTCATTAATCAATTCCAGCTGCAGATGAGGCAAGAAAGAGAGGATACAAGAGAGGGTAAAGCTAGGGATGTCTGTTGGCCTATTGGCACCAATATTGGTTCCTTTCCTAGTAGGTTAAAAACTGTTTTCATCATCTGTTATGTTTAAGGTCCTTTCCAAGCCAAACCATTCCATGATCCTATGGTTCTAAAACTAGCAAAATTGCACGTTCTCTTCCATCTCTGCCTGTTCCATGACTGTGTCCAATGGCTGTGCAGGCATGGGCTGCATGCCAGCTCTTGGATCAGCAGGAAGATTGGGGCAGTCAAGTCTTTTTTCATCCCACCACTTCCAGAGCATCCCCCAAGGGCTTGAACCAGGCTTGGGCAGCACCAGCAGCTTCCTAGTGTTTCTCAGTTGGGGGTTCCAAAGGGCTTTGGAAAAAGGAGGCAATGACCACTCACCAAGCCCTTCACACAGGGAAATTGAGTTTAAGGCCTTCAGTTAGGGTGACTAGTTGTTGTGAGCAAAGATCTTTGAAAGATGCTTCTGAAAAAGTGCCATCGCTGGGTTCAAGGGGATCCCTCCACAAAAATCCAGGCAGAGTCACCCAAAAAAATCCCATTCCACTGAGGAGAGCAGCAAGAAACCAGCAAGTTTCAGAGCTGCATCTGGTAGGAAACCTTACATTTTCTGCCTGGAGTTTTGGTTTTCTATTTAAAGTTGCTAATATAAATATTTACTGGCAATTTTCCCCATTCTGTTAATGACAGCACTTTGTGCAGGCTGAGTTTCTTAAGGAAACACTTAAAAAAAATCTATGTATTCAAATAATCTCCAATTTTTTCCCCCCACAACTAGAACTTCTGCACATATGGCTTTGCTTATACAACTAGTTTGATTAGATTTTATATTTCCATCTGTAATTTATGGTAAATTGCCCACAGATTCATTAAAAACCCCATATTTTAAATATGTTCTGAATAATCTCTTCCATGTATTTTATATATAGAACAAAAGTGGGGTGATTCTGTGTTCTAAAGGGACACTTACTGATAAGAACACGTTTCATTTGTAGCAGTTTAAATGCAGGATATAGCAAATGTCTATCTTGTTGGGATTTTAAATCCCCACTAAAATGCATTTCAAGGAATCAATCAGTACTGAGTCAATGTACAAGAATTGCTTTAATAAATCTAGAGGTGTCAGAGTCTAAGTGAATTGCACATTAAATAAAATCTGATTCTTCATTGAATGTATTGATTATTATCATTAAGAGCAGATCTGCTACTCTTGGCGAGCAGGAGGCTGACAGGATGACAGCAGCATGGCTGAGCTCCAGAGAAAGGATGTTTTGTGTGCAACCTGGGAAGCATCACAGAATCTCAGAATAGTATAGGTTGGAAGGGGCCTTAAAACTCATCTGGCTCCCTCCCCTGCCCTGGGCAGGGACACCTTCCACTAGACCAGGCTGCTCCAAGCCTCACCCAGCCTGATCTGAAGGTCAACTCCAAGCACATCTTCCCAGCTCAGGTGGAGAGCCCAGGGGTAAAGCAGGAGCTCACCTTGGGCTGGGGATGGTGGGGATAGAGGGGATGGCTCACACCTCTGCTCCTGACACAGCACCATGCCCTGCACTGACTGTGGCAAATTCTTAGTTCATTGCTTGCACACGGATAATGATTGTAAAATAAAATGTTCAACCCACTGCCCTTGCATTTTCTTTAACTCCTTTAACCAGTTCAGGACCGATATTTCATAAATATATCTTTTCCCCTAAAGGCCATTTTCCAAGTATGGGGTTTGATGCAAAACAAACTATTACAATGTCTGATTTATAAGGCATGTGAAGTCTCTAGCTGAAAAAAAAGATGATGAATTTCTCAGGTGTCTTGCTGATTTATTTGCCATGTGGCAATTGATTAGTCATGTCAGCAACTTCATAAGTAACACAATTAATTCTGAAGTTATCCTCAAGTTATCCAAGTCCTGTGTCACTGATTAATGTGTGATGAATCTGAGTTATAGGTTGTCTCTGAACTTGACTGACTTGAAATAAGTCACCGAACTGAGTTGTAAATCACAAGAGATGGATCTGGGTACATTGCTGAGTCACAAGCAGGTTTTAGATCACACACATCCCGATTTATGGGCTAGTGAGGTGGCCTCTGCTCTGTCTCATGGTTTGGGAGTAAATGTCACAGTGTAAATCTGGTATGCCAATATAAAACAGCACCTTCCTTGGGAACATGCAGCACCCGGGCAGAGCCGCGATGCTCCTGCCACACCCAGCAGCACTCTGGAACCAGCACTGATGCTCCTGCCATACCCAGCAGCACTCTGGAACCAGCACTGATGCTCCTGCCACACCCAGCAGCACTCTGGAACCAGCACTGATGCTCCTGCCACACCCAGCAGCACTCTGGAACCAGCACCTACATCTTCCTGCAGAGGGAGAGCTCCAGTTGTGCCTCATGTTCCCCTTCTCAATCTCCTCCCGAGGTACCCACAGGAAGCCTGACTGGTGCCAGCAGATATTGCAGGCTATTAATTAAGATGTCATCTACAGGCCCACTGGGTGACCTTAATTAAACTATAAAATGGCAAACACTAATAAGGAAGATCATATTCCTGTGGGGGGTGAATCAAACACATTAACCTCCTGGCGAGGAATTCTTTCTTCATCTGACAGACATAAGAGATGTCACAGCTTAATGCAAGGCGTCCTCAGGGTCACTGCTGGGCTGTTCATGGCACAGCTCCTCCTCACAGCTGTGGTTCCTCCTGTGGTGCACAACTTGGTGCATAACTCCTGCAGACTGCAGACTTCACACTGGCACAGGGATGGTCCTTGGACCTTTCCTCAGAGCATCAGACACTGCCTTCTAGGAGCATCAAGATGGGGCTCCTTTCTCCTTGCCCTTCTCTTTTTGAGGGTCTTCTCCCTTTTCTGTTTATTACCACAGACTGAGGTGGAGATCACCAGAAACTCTGAGGATGCACATGAAGCTCTTCTGTTTGTTTTCCTTCCTGTGCATCGCTCCAATGCTGTTACACTAAACACTCATTTCATATTCCCAGGGGGTGAGGGAGATGCCATGAGAGACACATTTACATCTGTAAACTGCAATCAAAGCTAATTAAACCCAACACAAATACTGATTAATAGAAGAGAGAACCTGATGTTAAGTCCCATGGCTCCATCCCAAATAACAGTGGCTTCTTTTTTAAGACATAGATTCGCTTGTTCTCTTTAATTCCCAACATCTGGTGGCACATCTCCAGCTCCTGGCTCCAAGGCAGCTGTACTGCATTTGGAAGTGATACAGGGAAAACCATCTGACAGCCAGAGCTCTCCTGAAATGCAGCTTCCCTTTAAAAACTCACCACTGGGACACTACAATATGACATAAGCTCCATCCTTGTGCTCATTTTGCACCAGGCCACTGGCTTAATTTTATTTCATTAAAGCTGAATTTATTCCAGCAAAGCAGTTAAAATATTAATTAATAGCCTTGCTGCATTTAAGAGTCCTGGATTCTTTGCTCCAGGCATCAGCTTTCCAGATGAGGTCTCAAATGGAAATAGGTGCTATCAGGAGAGATGAAGGTGCAGAAACGGCTCACATGGGAGTGAACGGCCACAGCAGTTCCTGCACAGTTTTCACAATACATAGAAAAAAGTCCTTACAGAACTGAGTAGCCACAATATTTATTATTGCTGTTAATGAACATGGTCTCAGACCCTCTAATAATCACAGGATTCCCAGTGTATTTAAGTATTATTGTATTTAAATAATTGATTGACTTAGAGCTCACTAATATGAATACATCCAGGAGTGTTTAATTGGATCATTACTTAATCCTGGCTCTGTGCACTATATCGTGTTACCAATAAATCAATTTTGCTTCTCTCTTCCTGTAAGATCTCACTCCTGATGGGTCAGCGGACCAGGCTGGGCTGGGAGCATTGCAGAGAAGGTGACACAAGGGAGGTGGCCAGCCCTACTCCACAGGACTCCAGGGGCAGCAGGCTCCTGGCACACATGGGGAAGCTGAGAGCAGAGAAAAGCACACCATTAGAGGGAAACGGAGCATGTGCTAATTTGTCTGTGTTTTCAGTTAGCACGCATTTATTAGGATGTCTGACTTGCTCATATCCAGGTCAGCCTGGTGATATATCAACCTGTGGAGCCACAGACATGCACAGGAAAAAATCAAACCACAATTCACAGGGATTTTACATGCTGCCCAAGGCACTTCCTGACCATGCCCAGCACTGGCAGCTGGAGGCACCACTGGTTGCCACCACGGCATCCATCACCCTGACAAGGGAGAGATGCTGAGGCTCCTTATTCTGGGGCTCTGGGCCAAACAGCAGGGGATTGGGAGACTGGAACAGGGGACTGAGATGCCCATGAGACAGAGAAGAGGGGATTGAAACTATCCTGTCATGGGGAGCAGGGGATTGGGACCCCTTTGAGACAGGGACCAGGGTATTGGGAGCCCTGTGAAATGGGAAGCAGAGGATCAGGAAGCAGGGGATGCTGAATGGGTCAGGAGAGCCAGTGCTAGATCACAGACTGAATGCTCCTGCAAATGTCAACAAAACCATACACATATTTTCATTTCTACCTATTTGACCCATGAACTAACTGCAAAATTCTCTCTAATCCCTAGTAGATGAGCATCAGAGCAGACCTATGGTCCAGGCTAATCCCTTTATTATGAAGCAATGCTATGGAAATCAAATACCAGCAGTAAGTCAGGAGATTAACAAGCTGGGAAATGCACAAATTAAATTGCATCCTCCCTCTGCTTTGGCCCAGCCAATGGCTCTTTTTCTGCTGTGGCCACTGCAGCTGGAAAACGAGACTAGAAATCCCTTTATAAAAATGAGCCTCTATTTAATCCCTGATTCAGGTAGTAAGCAGAGTCTGCCCAGGATGAGCCCATGTCCGTGCAGCCCCTCATGTCCATATGCCTTTCTCCTGGGGAGGGGAGAGCATGATTCTATGATTCTGTGATCTGGCTTTTGGCAAATGGTGGGGTTCTTGGGGATGTTCTGTGCAGGGCCAGGAACTGGACACAATGATCCTTGTGGTCCCTTCCAGCTCAGGATATTCTGTGATTTTGTGATCCCCAGGGATCCTCTTGGAGTGTGGCAGGAGTCAGGCCTTCATCAGGGCCAGCTCTGCCCTGATCCAGCAGCATGGTTTCTGCCCTGCCTTTATTGCACAGTGGCATCTAAATGAATATTTTATTCATTCCCTTAAGAACATCTTCACAAATGCACAGTTGAATAAAACATGAGGATGCATTTTTGGAAGAGCCATCTAATCCTTCCAACAGCCCCATCACAGTGTATTAACCAGAGAAAAGACTGTGCTGTTGTATTTTTATCTTAGTGATTCTAATGGAGTCCCATGGCATGCAAGGCAATGGGGAAGGTGCCCATGGCCCCGTGTCCCTATGGCCACATGTCCCCACATCCTGGTGGTGAAGGCTGTGGCTGCTGTTGGCTTCTGTCCTGAGGGCAGGAGGGATGGGGCAGCATGTCTGGATGCTGACACCACTTGGTTCACATCCCCAAAACAGGGATATAGCTACTTTTAAATAAGCCAGAGAGGGGAAAAAATAAAGTAGAGTTCTTAGTGAAAGGTGTTGGCAAAGTAGAAAAAAACCTGACCCATATGGACGTGCTCCTGTCCAAATACACTAGTGGCAGAACAGCCACGTGCAGCTGCCATCTCTGTGAATCCTGTAAGCTGGACGAGACAGGTTCTGCTCCTCATCTGATAAACCAATTCCAGGTTTCTCCAATCCTGAGCACAGCACAGGAGATGCACGGGGATGTTTTTGCATAGCTGAGGTGATTCTAACAAAAATCTTTCTACTTCTGGAAAAGACAATTCTTTTCTTGTTTGAATTCATTGAAAAGCAGCAATAAAGCAAATGGGCAGAGAGGAGCAAGCAGAGCCAGGGCAGGGGAGTGGAGGGGGCAGGGGTTATAGGGAACAGGAGCCAATTAAGGCTGAGAGGAGGAAATTTAGCACAGTTAAAGAAAATGTTCCTCCAGCCCTAAATTGGACTTCAATTCACCAGTGCAAGAGGCCACTGATAGTAGGTTCCCTGTGGGATGCCATAGGAGCAACACTTGCAAAAGTCACAAGGGTGGCACTAGTTAGAGCAGCAAATCATCAGGGAAAGGAGACAGCTTTTGGGGAAGAGGACAGACCAGGTTTGGCCTGAATGCACCATGGCTGGGTGAAGGAAAGGGCACCAAAATGTGACCCTTGGAGGCATCACCTACTCCTACAGTGACACAGAGTTCACCATCCAGGAGAGCACAGCGGCCCCAACGGGGACAAGGTGAGGTCCCTGGGAACATCCTCCCTTGGAAAGCTCCTGTTCTGGAATAGCCTGGTATCACTGCTGACAGGTAGCACCGATTTATAAAGCAGAAATAAATGAGCCTGCTCTGCAATTTCACCTAATTTTGTCTCCCATTTCAATTTGCCATCTTTCAGCATAATGCTGGGTGGTTAATTATGTTTCCATCTTATTTCTTTGATAATACTGCACCTTGTACTGCTCAAAGGGCTTCATTTTACCTTTCATTTCACCTCCTAGCACAGCTCTACATTTAGTCAGCTTGTAATTTGGGGGTATTTTATGCATTATGCTTTTAGTATTTGTAGGTAAAATGGAATTCTTGTCTTTTAATTCACTCTCTAATAATTCTCCACCAAATCTTAATACAAAAGACTTTTTTTTTTTCCAAAGACTAATTGAATGGGGTGTAATTATAATACCCAGGGAGATTATATTGAAAGTACATTAACTGTGACAGTTTCCTCTGACTAATCACCCCTTGGGCAACTTCAAATCTTGTCTGTGCAAGCTCCCAGTCAATTACTCCACAGACGTGCCAAGACAGAACTTGGCACAAGACTTCCCCACCAAGATGGGGACTTGAGCAAGGTGGATCTGGGACCCTGCCATGAGAGCTTGGGGTGTCCAAGCTGCTGATGCAGCTGCAGGGGTTGATTTGTGTGGTCATCTTATTGCAGGGGTTCCATACTGTTGTCTCCTCATTGCAAAAATTTCCTAGCTTCTTGGTGCTTTCTTATGGGCAGTTCCTCAGAGCACTGACTCTTCCTTCTTCACAAAGCAGCCAACCAATTCCCATTCACTTTTCAACCAGCCACCCCACTCTTTTCTAGCACTCTTCTTCTCATTGGTTACAACTGTGGCCTGTTAAAAGTCAGGCCTGTTCCTAATCTTTGATAATTGGCCCAGCTGCAACTCCTTAGGGGTAAGATTACTTTCTATACTATCTTTATTTTCTTCTATTCTATCCCCCTACAGATTTGTCCTTCAGGGACCAGCAGTGTGGTCACATGGAGAGAGAAGGGATCAGGGTGCCCGAGGTCACTGGAGACCGTGCAGGTGGCATTGTCCCACTGAGCAGTGAAGAGACAGGGCATCAAAGTCCATGTCTCAGCCCACAGATGTTCCCATCACCAACACCCTCCTCCTTGCTTTACTGCTCCTGCTAGGGCTGTTTGTCTGCTTGGCCAAAGGAAAGCATTGAAAATACAGTGAGTGGAAGAAGGGCAGAGGGCCAGAAGCTGTGGCAGCAGCATCCTTCCCTGGCTACTCAGGAGTTAGAGGTAACACCAGCAGTCCTGCAGACTGCAATGTTTTCCTTGGAAACACATTTACCTGCCAGGAGAGGAGCAGCAATTTGCAGTATTTGTGTACTCTGATGGTGTGATAGCAGCGAGGTCAGCACTCAGCAGAGACACCAAGGGGCTATTTCCTCACTAAACTGTGGCATGCAGTAAGTGAAAAATAAGCTTCAAGGGTGCCTATTATGCAGACAATAAAATGTTTTTATATCAATGTAGGTGTCAAGCTCAACACTTCTGCTGAGTGGATCCTTCACATCGTGAGCCTGCTATGAAAATGCTCAGCCAAGCAGGGATATTCCCATCTACAGCCAGGTGTTTCCTACTGGAAATAACAGATTCCCACTCTGCATTTGACAGCCTGGGTTCTCAGAGGGCACAGGACTCCAGGTGGGAACCTTAAAATCACAGTCTGGCCTTTGGCAGGAGGAGCACCTTTGGGGACATGGTGCTGCAGCAGTGGGAGCTGCCACCCAAAGGTGAAGCAACAGGATAAGAGAAGCTCTCAGCAAAGCATCCTGTAGAAATTAATGCACTTTTCTTTAGGATCACTATGAGCTACTCAGCCTTTGCTGGCCACCACAGGCTTTCAGCTCTCCTCCAAAGCCATCATTGAACAAGCAGGTTGGGACTGGAATGGCCAAGGCAGAGTCCCCAGCCCCTCCACCTCGGATTCAGCAGCATGAGAAGCACTCCCAGAGCCTCCCTTTGCTCTGGTGAGTAAGTGAAAAGATCTTTTGCAGAGACTAAAATGAATTTATTATTTTACAGTCTGGTATTTACATCATATCCAGAGAGGGTATTACATACCCCATTACAAAAATGTCTCAATAATGAGTCCTGTGGTGGGAGCCAGGGCAGGAGGCAGGTGGCAGCAAACACAGCAGTGACCTCCTCACTGCCATGGTCCTCACACCATCCCCAGCCCCTCCTGCACCAGCACATCCCCTGTGGGGTGCCAGAGCAGCCACAGAGCAGGGCTGGAGGTGTTGGTCCCACAGCCCCAGGGTCCCCAGCACCTCTGACACTGGGGCCACAGAGCTCACATTGTCCCCCACCTTGAGTTGCCACACCACAGGAAATGGTGTGTCCTGGAGAAGGTCATGAGCTCAGGGCCAGGAGGTGGTACATTTTTCTTTATTTTGGATTACTACAACAAAATCTAGCTTGGTCAGAGGCCCTGTCTGATGCCCCAGACATCCCAGAGCCTCAGACAGAGAAATCGCCTCACGCAAGTCTGAAATTCAATTGCAAACACAAGCAGAAACTCAGTGCCTGGGATTTGCATGGTGGAAAACACTAAATTTGCAACCTGATTAATGCAATTACTGAGGAAGGAGAAACCAGCAGCATGCACCATGGAAACATCTCACCATCCCTGGGAGCCAACAGGGTGTCAGACACCCTCTGACTACGCTGCCACATCTGCTGCCTGTGGTCATAGTAGTGGGGCAGGGAAAGCCCAGGCTCTGAGGGCAGAGCAGCCCCCAGTGACTCAGGATCAGGCTGGAGCTCAGCAGCTGCTTCTAGGAACCCCAGGGCCAGGAGCCACATGGGGAAGGGTTTCACATAACCACTGACTTCCCGATTCCAATGCAACCTGGATTCAGCATCTTGTTGGGGAAGGCGACTCACCGCAATTATTTCAGCTCTTCAGATTAAAGCCCATTTTGGGGGCCTGCTGCCTGTCTGTCTCTGTATTGTGAACAGCTCTTACATAGTGGGAATATTTTATTTCGGAGGATTAGAAAATGAGCCCATTTCTTGGTTGGTGAATGTGTCCAAAGAAAAGGAGGAAACCGTGGAGTGACGGGATTCTAGGAGCTGCCCTGGGATCCCTGCCTGCAGCCTCCAGGGAAGCTGGGGTGCAGAGGATGCTCTGATCCAGCAGCTGTCACAGTCCTGCTGACGGGTGCAGCATGGCAGGCCTGGAGCATCCCCCCTCTGCAGGCACTGGGCCACATCCTGCTGCTCACAGGAGCACCAGGACCCACGGCAAGGCTGCTCAGCCCATGCCACGCTGCACGGGGGCTATCGTGTGACCTGTGGAGGAGAGGAGAAATTATCCAATGCATCCAGCTGATTCCCCATCTATGAATTATCAGCAAACAGCCTCAAGAGGTGCAAATAAGATTGGCTCTTTACTTTCATTTAATGGAGTGGCCATTCCAAATCTCACCTTAAGAATGGTTTGTAATTTTTGTGCTCTGGCTGCAGTTCCCACTGAGGTCTGTCTGCACAGGGAACTGAGATGCAAATCCAGCCCTTTGGCACCATTTCAAAGTCACTTAAGTCATCCAAAGTTACCAGAAGTCCTTCTGAAAACACGGGTCTCAGTTCCCAAACTGCCACCTCCCTAAGGAGGGCACGGCACCCAAAAGGAGGTTGGCCGTGGAGGGGTCTGCTGGATGAAGCAGGGGAGCAGAAGCTCCCGAGTTCTACTCCCATTCCAGATGGGAATGGTCCCAGTGAGAATTCAAGACAGCAAAGACAGAGCAGAGGCTTTGTGCTAAGTTAGTTGCTGGGGGAAACCAACCAAACAACACTAAGAGGGGAAAAAGACAACCAGCTCAATGTAATGCTGTAGTTACTGATCAGTGATGGATGCTCAGGGCTGGAGGAACCTTTTTGGATGTCCATAAAAACACTTCAGCATGAAAGTGCTTTCTGTGCACAAAAATAATAGCAGCAATGAAAAAAATCCTGACACTGCTTAATATGATAATTTTGTGGTGGGGGATGTGGGGTGAGGAAAACGAAAGCATAAGGAATAATTACACTCAACAGTATGAACAATGATTACAAAATTATGCAACTGATTAACCATGGCATATATGTAATTACTAATGAGTTTGATAAAATTTTAATTACACCTTGTTCTTTGGGGTATTCAGCAAGCCATGAAAATAATAATCGTGTAGTGCTCTGTCACAAATGATTACCTCAGACAGGGAACAGGGACAGATTCAGGGCTGTGCCACTGGGTTGGGAAGGGCAACCTGTGGCCCCGGAGCAGTGGGTGGTGCCGGGGAGCAACCTGGACACCCTGGGAGCCCTGGGATGTTACACAGGCACACCTAGGATGTCTGCTCAGGGGCTGAGCCATCCAACACCAAGCCTTCCAGCAAGAATGATCAAATGGAAAAGCTCTGGGATCCACTCAGGATTGTGGTATGCCTGCCAGGCCCTCCAGCACCAGTGACAAATGCACAGCCCAGACCCTCTGCTCTGCTTCAGTGAGTCCTTATCAGTGTGTGCCCTGGAGGAGCTGGAGCTCTCTCCTTCCCCACGGAACTGTGGGTGCTCTCCTGGGTTTTGCTTGCTTGCCCCAGGCTGGGGAAGGCACACCTGCGTTCCCCCCATCACCTGACAGGGACGTACCTTGGTTGTCTTCACTTTGTTGCCACTGCTGCAGCTCCATCCCGACAGGTCAGGCAGCACTTTGCATTCCTCCCCGTCCAGACACGGCTCCATCTGGCACCACCACTTCTGCAGCACGATGGAGGCTGGGGAGAGGAGGGGATCAGCAGCCAGGCCACAGCACAGGGTATGGAGGACCAGCTCTGTCCACCTTTGGGTGACACCAGGAGATACAGCCCCTCTCTCCAGCACAGCTCACATCGAGCAGCCCTGGATAAGGAGCTGCTCCTCACCTGCCTGGCCTCACCTGACCCAGCTGCTCTACCTGCCTCCAGAACACCCTGTTTTCTCTCACTACTCAAGGAAAAAAAGCCCAATGTCCTCGCTCCCAGAGAGAGCAGTGCTCTTCAAGAACCTGTTTCAGGCTCCACTTACAGAGCAAAGGGATTGTTTCCTACCACTCTGCTCTATTAGGGTCTTGTGATTCATGGCTCCAGTTTGGGCAATCAGAATGGGCTCTCTTATATTTGGGAACAATATGACCTGAGCAGCTGGGGACAGCAAGAGCCTTCCCTGACAATTTATTCTGGCATTACTTGGTGTTGCATAGAACTGCAGTCACAGGCCACTGGCTGTCAAGCAAATCAATGCCATGCTGGCAGGGGCTGGTGGTGCTCCTGGTGGCTCCTTGCTCATGGCACACAATGGCATTCAATAAAACATACAGTTTGTATGCTTGGTGCTCCTCACACCAAGGAGGAATGGAATCATATCCCTGGAATCATATCTCTGCTTCCAGCTGTAGCAACATGGTGAGGAGACATGCAGGGATCAGTGCTGCAGACCTGTCCCCAGCACAGTGATGCTGGAACCCCAGTAACTCCCCCACAGCCTCCCCCAGGGCTGCACAGAGTGGAATATCACAGCCACACCGAGTGAGTGTCCAATGAGAGTGTCCCCAAAATGTGCCCCCTTCCCCACTGCTCTGCTGCAGGACACGAGGGCAGGTCTCCTCTGTTAATGTCAGGGACATGGAGACCCCACACCTGTTTAACCCATGAAGATGAGGTCAGGGATTGAGAAGGAAGGGGTTGCACCGTGGGGTACTCACCGTCCACGCAGGAGGGAGCTGCCCGTGTTGTCCCTGCCACCTGTCCTGGGAAGCAGGAGCACTTCACCGTCTGGGAGCGCTCCTCGATCTTGTTCTTGTTGCAGCACCGGTGAGCGGCGATGACCTCGCATGTGCCGGGCTCCACGTGCACTGCAGGAGAAACAGCCCCGTGAGACTCAGACAGCTCAGGCCATCCCCTGCCCACTGCCCTGGGCAGCACTCAGAGAGCTCAGGCCATCCCCTGCCCACTGCCCTGGGCAGTACTGCTGCTGTGAGCTGTGACCAGGGCACAGGAGAGCCCGGTATGTGCAGCGCTGTCCCAGCTCTGGAATCCCGCCCAGGGCTGCTGGTGACATACAGCTGGTGCCTGGGCACAGCACCTTCCCAGCCCACCTGTAAGGAAAAGCGGCGGTTCCTGCTCCACATCTCTTATATCTGAGCTCTTGCTCCTAATAGCCCTCACGCCCATCGTACCATCCAAAGCTCATCCCCTCTTGCCATGGCCAAGCCAAGAGCCTTATTGAAACTAACGAGCACATTAGCTAATTGCAGCTGATAATGAGATGCACTTTGCTACAAGAGGGGATGGTGCATTATGCTGGTTTTGGCCTCAAGCAGAGCACCATCACTTCCGACCACAGCTACAGTCAGTACCTCCACCTTGCCATCACCCACCCTCTGCCTGGAGAAGGAAGGATCAGGGTGGCGTTTCCACCCTGCAACGGCAGAGGAATGTCACAATGTTCATCAGCAATTCAAGCTGCTCTGCTGCTCTCCTCCCAGTGCCATTAAAATATTAAGGAAAATAGAAAACTACCGTGTTGGCTGATCACCTCTGGGATCAGAGTTTAGAGCTAGTCAGCATCTCAAATCAGTGCTCCAGCTGGGTAATGGCCCACACAAGCCCAATACAAAACAGCCAAAAAGGGCTGAGAGACTTCATTCCCACAACCCCAGAGATCCCTGCAGGTCCTGCTTAATGAGGACTAGAGAAGCAGTGCAGAGCCACACATGGGCACGTCCTGGGTCCCATGGGTCACCGGGAATGGGCTTTTCTTCCCTAGCAAACAGGACCCAAGCTGGGTAGAGGGCAGGGTAGCTGCATTCCTGCAGTGTGACATCCCAAAATGTATGCACCTCACCAGGGAATTTTACACCCTTAAGTCCCAGTGTTCACAAGTAGTTACGGTTTTGACTCATTTTCAGAAAAGCTTCATTAGCAGAGCTCTTCCCGGGAGGGCTGCCCAGGCAACCCCTCTGCTCCCTTGCAGACCTGCTCTCCAGCTGCTTATTTTCAGCTAATTTTAAAAGGTTCAGCCAAGGGAGAGCCAGGCAGAACTGAGAAATTGGTCATTACAACCATGCAATAGCAGTTTGCTAACGTGTTAAAGCCCTTTTAATTTGCTCGGAAAGGTGCAGCTCAGAGATAAAGAGAAATTTGACTCCCTCTGCCTTACTGCAGCCAGCTGAGTGTGGGGCATTGCAGTGTTCAGAGTCCTTGCCCAGGAAGAGATGCCTGTGTGGGGCAGGTACCCCATTGCCCTGGCACAGCCCCCTTGGGGCACACACAGCCTCAGAGCAAGGGCCCTACTGATGGCAGAGCTGAAGAAGCAGCATGCAGCCCCAGGACCCATGCCGCTCTCAGGCCACAAAATACTCCCATTTGCCTGAAGGTCTCAGAACTGTAGAATCAGAGACTGGTTAGGGCTGGAAAGGACCTCAACCATCATCTTATTCCATGCCCTGCCATGGGCAGGGACACCTTCCACTAGGCTAGGTTACTCCAAACCCCATCCAGCCGGCCTTGAGCACTTCCAGGAATGTGTTCAAGGGCAGTCTGAGCCAGGGCCTCACCATCCTCACAGGGAAGAATTTCTTCTGAACATCTAACCAAAATCTGTCTCCTTCCAGTTTAAAACCATTCCCCCTTGCATTTTCTTCTGACCATCTGGCACCCTGCCCTAGGACACCATGCCACTGGAAATTTGCCCTCTCCGGGTGCCAGCCCCAGCCCTGGCAGCAGGACACTGCATCCCCTTCCCAGGCCATGGCATTTGAGCCCATAGGGAGCTGGGTAAGGGCCATCCCAGCTGCCAAAATGCACCTCAGCTCCTACACACCAGATTCACTTGTTTTCCCACCCCTGCCACTCAGGGTTTTCACATCCCATGCCCAGGAAGTGAGAGCAGAGAGGCTGAGCCCACGTGCAGTGCGAGCAGCGGGCTCCAGAGCTCCCTGCAGCTGCTTCTCCTTTTGCTGAGCAGCAGGAAACTTGGAACAAAATGTGTATCAGATGGATGGTGTGTTTAACACCGACAGCAGGAAACCTCCCGAGAGCCTGGGATAAGTTCCAGAGCTTCTGGCATGCTTCTCCCTCCCATTTAACTGGTATTTCCCCACTGGAACCCTTTTTTAAAAGACACAGCTTGTCTCATGGAACGATGAAGAATTGTAAGAGCAGACAGCTTTTGAATCCTGCATGCAAAAATAAAATAAAAATGCTGTCCTACTCTGATTGACCTTTAAATGAGCAGCAGAACATGGAGTTTTTATGGCAATACCCGAAATGACACATTTTGAGTATCTCAGGGAGCGTGGGCACAACCTCACATGTTCAGTGTAAAAAACTGCTTGCTGGTGGAGAAGTGAAAATGCAAAATGAAGAGAAGTTGGATGCATGTAAGTGTCAGGCAATGCCAAGAGAACCTCATTTCCCTAAAGAAAAAATCCCAGCTGACTTAAATGCTTTTTTACTTCTGCTTCAGGTTGAGTGATGAGCATAAAGGCAAAGACAGCCCTTTGATTATCAGCTTTAGAAGGTGCTGGGGCCACCTTTGTGGGAGTTGGCTCCAGACATTCTAGCCTTGCTCATCATGAAGACCTCACCATGTTACACAGGGGATTAAACTGCTGGTGAATCATTCTTCACCAAGGAGTCTCCTATTCTGTTTCCAAATGACTGTGCTCGATTCATGTGGCTCCTAAAATCCAACCACATTCTGCAGGAAGCAGCACTTTGCTTGGACAAAGCAGCATCTCCATGTGCTGGGTGGCCACAAGGGATCTCAGGCACGTGGTATGATTTGTGTGCAGGGCCAGTAGTTGGACTTAATGATCCTTGTGGATCTCTTCCAACTCGAGATATTCTATAACTCTATTGTCAGACCTGGTTGCCACAGTCAGATGTGTCCCTGGACAGCAAACAGAGGGTTTTCATATGGACTCTCTCTTCAAGAAATTTTTAAGTTTGAGGTCACAATTAAAGACCTTTCTCTGCTACTGATCATTTTTAGGTGGTTTTACCTGTGAATAAATGCAATTCAAAGAAGCAACTCCCTACAAATTGATACCATGGAGGACCAGGGCTCTCTGGCACTGGGATTGGGCAGGCTGAGTGAGCACTTAAGCTGCCAGCAGTGCCCATATCCCTAGTAGACCTGATTCAGTGCTGAAAAGTCATCCAGAAAAAAAGTGAAGAGTTTTCTCCCAGTTAGAATCACAGAATGGTTTAGGTTGGAAAGAAGCTAAAAGCTCATCTTGCTCCACTGCCTGCCATTACCAGGGCCACCTTCCACTAGACCAGGTGGCTCAGAGCCCTGTCCAGCCTGACCTTGGACACTTCCAAGGATAGGGTATCCAGGGTAAGGAG
Organism: Euphonia xanthogaster; assembly: GCA_034509185.1. NCBI lineage: Eukaryota > Metazoa > Chordata > Aves > Passeriformes > Fringillidae > Euphonia > Euphonia xanthogaster. The sequence goes on along the minus strand of JAYDZK010000107.1, from coordinate 6,082,662 downwards.
GAGGGAAGGGCAGGTAGCTGCTGACTGATTGGGTGAGGGAGGCACTCTGGAAGATGTGTTTTGGTTTTAAGCAATGTGGGTGGGGATTACAGGATTAGAACTGCTTTAACTGTCAGGCAAAAACGACAGAAATAGGACAGGGTTAGGTGTGGGGTCAATCAAGAGCGTGAATGGTTTCAAATTAACCCCTAAATGCCCTTTCCAAGCAGAGGCATATGAAGCAGACAGCAGCTGCCCTGGGATCCAAGTGTTCACCTGCACTGCCACGTGCACAGCTCTGCCAGTAACACCAGTAACACCAGCACCACCAGCAACATCAGCCTCCACCTCCCCATACATCCTCCCACCGTGCTCCAAGGAGCCCCCAGCCCTGGACCACCAGGTCCCCCCTTGGCCAATAAGGCTCCTGTGAGAGGGAGGATGGGCACAAAGGGCTGAGCACAACTTCTCAATGCTTCTCTTCTCTGGATGCAAACTTCAACCATGGGTTCACATAACTCCTCCAAAGAATCACATCCATGCCACAAAGCAGCAGAGGAAACCTCAAATTCACAGCTGGGAATAACAAATGAACATCTCAGAGCCACAATGATGTTTTCCACCAAGACTTTCAGTTCTACATTACTTTACACTTGTTCCATCTTCCTAGACGATCTTTGCAACCAGGGCGATACAAATTTTTATTTCTAATAAGTGGAGGGTGGAGTGGAGAGTGTCCACCACATAACAAGTGGGGTTTGTGATACTCAGAGCAACTTGGGTGGAAACATTTACATCCACTGCCCACAGAGCAGGAATTACTGCAACAATAGGTTCACATAGATGTATCAGATGTACATATGGTTACATGTGTCTCAGATTTTGCTACAAACATGAAGAAATTCCTTCTTTAACTCCTTAGACCATCCCATCTCACCAAGCCACTGGTTTTAAATGCCCCATAATGAGTATTCACAATTTCTAACTCCAAGCAGCAGCTGCTATGGCTGCATGTTCCTACTCATCTTGAAGAAGCAGTCCCGGGAGTTTCCTGTACATGTGGACACTCCAAACGCCAATCCAACAACTGTCACAGTGGCACCGTGTGCTGCCTCTTGGTGCCTGTTTGCTGGATGCTGCCCCACACATTTGGTGCACTCATCCTTGCTGCCCAGACCCCAGGAAAAGGGATGGACACTGAGCTCCTTCAGGCTGTCAGCATTTGGTCCCCAGAGAGACACCTGCCTGCTCCAGGTGTGCACCACAGCCTGAAACTCCTCCTCCCCCCACCAAGAAATGTGAGACAGAACTTCACCAAGCAGCTCATCCCCACGTAACCCCCACCTCAGGCATCCCATGAAGACCCCAAAGTGCTACGATTATCATGGGGACCCAGATGATTGCACAGGCATGTGACACATGCAGCAAGGATCTTGCTCCCCTACCTGAATGGCTTCTGTGCTGATGCGCGGAGGCCAGCGTCAGTCGTCCCCACAGCGTGGTAAGGCAGAGACTGAGCACGAAAACCCATTTGCTCAGGCTCTGTATATCTCTCTCACTCATTCTACTGAAAACAAGAAGAGATATGTGGAGGAAGAGGGACTGAGGAGGGCTGGGAGGTGCAGATCCACTCACCAATGCTCCTGCACGCAGTGGTATGACTCCTGAACGTTGTGAGGACTGGGGTGTCTGGCTGTGGGGACATGGCCCTGGGAGATGAAGGGATTCACCCACCACCCTCAGATGACCTCAGACTTCATCAGCAGCATAGGCCATCTCAGCAGGACAGAAAGAGATCCCACCAGCAGGAGTACAGGTGAGTGATGGTTACCTTTTACTCGTGATTCACAGTCACATCTGTGCATCTGCCAACCTCAGGTGGGTCAGGTCTTTGCAAGGAGCAGACATCAGCACATCTGAAAGGAGAAAGAAGGACACGGGCAGTGATACCTGCCATCAGCATGAGCCACTGTGTCCCTGAGAGTGGCTGGGGATAGCTGGGAATTTCACCAGCCCCACTTCAGGACACGCACTCTCAGGGGCATGAGCATGTGTCCATGGCACCACTGAAACTCCTCCAGGAGCTCAGCCCATAACCCTGCTCACCCCTTTGAACAGCAGGACCTGCAGAGCTGCTCCTGATTTTTACTGCTGAGAGCACAAGATCAGGTCCTTTATAGTAGGTCATTAAAGACGATGACAAACACTAAATGCACAGGCAGTGTGTGTGGGAAGAGCCAGAGCAGATCAGCAGCGAGTAATTTCAGGTTCTGCCTTTTCTGTGCGTGGTTATGTGCTGTTATTGTCCTTGTGTCACTGAGGTCCCTTGCAGTGATCCCAAGGCTTAGCACTTGTAAACCACTTGCTGACAAACATGAGGATGGGCTGCTCCCGCTGGATGTCCTGGGACCAGCACTCCCAGGAAGCAGGAATGGGGCAGCTGATTGCCAGTCAGATACACAGAGCCCCTGGCAGCGCCAGGACCTGCAGTCTGCTCTCCCAGGGCGTCACCTTCTTCTGGGGCTGCTCCTCCTTCCAGCACAGACCCAAAATTCATGCAACCACACACTCAAAAGAGCACCAGCTACCCCTGGACACACCGAGAATCTCTCTTGGCACCACACTGGCACCACTCCCACTTCCACTCCATGCAGCACATGCTGGGAAGAAGCCAAGTTTTACATCATCTGAAGCCCCTAGAGAAAAATGTTAAGTCCCAAAAGGCTTTGTATTTTACTGCTGGGTTCTTTAAATATGTTCTCTTCACTATTTACAGCCCTTCAGATGGGAACAGCTCTGGCACTCCGCAGGCAGTGGTACCAACAGCCATGTCCCTGCTTGGCAGCTGCCAGGTGACATGGTGACCTCCCAGCCTCCATTATCACCTGCTGGGGTCTCACCAGGTCCAGCAAACAACTACGGCCCCCATAAAATTTTAGTGCTGGATCATAACTTACTAACAAGGCACCAGAAAGACAACTGGTGATGACGCTGAGGTTGGGGAGTGCTGCCAGGACCAGCAGCAGGTGCCAGGGGTACCCCTGCCCGGTGTCAGCCTTACACCCACAGTCCCCTCCACGGGCAGTGCAGAATTCCAGCACTGCACTGGACAAATGCACACCTCTCAGAGAAGAAATCTTCAATTTTCAACCATGTTTGAAATTTCTATCTGCTCTGGACCATGAGACAGTGAAACCACAGACTCCTCTAATGAAGAGCCTGGACACAATATGCTGACATTTTTAATCAAAATGAAGCAATTTGAAGTGGTAAAAAGGACATTTCTTGTCTGGAAGCATTTAAAAATGAATTTTCCTGTTTTAAATTGGCATTTCAAAATAAAAAATGCTTCACTCTGAATTGGTGATTTGAAGTGATATTTTGCACTTTGATTCTCCCATCTGGAAAACAAAAATCAGAAAATGTCATCAAAAGTGTTGACATTTGCGCAGGAAGAAACCAAAGGTATATTGACAACACCACATCTTTTATGCTAAAGAAGAATTTAGAGGTAAGGAAACACTTCTAATTAATGCTGTGGGATGGTCAGCTTGGCCAGGAACAGACTGAAGAGTGTCTGGCAGCATCCCACTTGCTGTCCTGACTCCATCCCTGCCCACTGGGTGATGAGGGGCTGCTCCTGCTCCAGCCCCTCCATTGCCAGAAAGAATCCAGTAGGGCTCAATGTGCAAGAAAACCATTGCTCCTCGAGGTGATGTGGTGGGACTGTGAGACTCTCCCCTGTAAACCCATATTTAGGTGAACTCTGATGCTCTGGCACAATATGCTCTGCCTGAGGCTTCTCAGAGGGGGATCATATAACAGCTGGTACTGCTGGAGTCCCTTTGGAGACATGACAGCCCACTGTGTAAATACTGATGTCAGCTTAAAGCATGCACTATTTGCTCAATGACAAAGCAAACAGCTCTCTCAGAGCTGCTCAGTCCTTCACCTGAATCCAGAGGCAGTGAGTGCCACAGCACCGTGCCCAGCAGGGAGTGGGCACACCTGGGGCCACCCCTGCCCAGCCACGCTGCACACAGCAGGAGCTGTGTCCCAGCTGTCTTGCCCCACGATGGGGCACAGCTAGCAGCCCAGATGTGAGGACAGCAGACACAATGCTAGTGCAATTTTTGCAACACTGAGTCCCCAGTGCCAACGAACCTCCGCTGTGCCTTCCAGCAGAGCAGCCAGGTCCCCATCAGGAGACCCTGGTTTCCTGGCTGCTGCTCCAGCTCCTGCTCCATGCAGGGAGCACAGCCCAGCTCCCAGGCACCAGGCCTGAGCCCCACAGCACACACCAGAGTCCTTCTGGAGGAGCCCATCCCCAGCTCATGCCTGTGGGACCCTCCAGGCCATGTGAGTTTCCAGGAGACATTCCCAAACCTCTCAGCTGGACCAAAAGCCAAGCACTCCACTGGGCACTCCAGCCCACAGAGGACAGCAGCACACTCCCAGTGCAAAGTATATTTAGCTCAGAAAGGCTGGGCTGTTTGATATAGACAAGGAAGCATAAATAAATTACAGTGTTATCAATAATGCAATCCACACTGTCCATGGCACACTCCAAAGGGAAACCACTGAGCTGAGCAGGAGCCATGCTGGTGGCCAGGAGAGCACATGTGGTTCAGGGGAGCAGGAGGACACGGTGCAACCCAGTGCTCCATGCTGGCAGAGGCACTCAGAGCTCCCACTCATGCCCAAACTCCCATTAGAAAACTCAGCTCCACAGAAATTGCTGTTTTGACAGTTATCAACCTCCAGTGTCGTGAGATTACAACTACAAATGTTTGGTCTGACTTGAGATTTTTCAGCCTGGAATGTCAGTGAAATGAAGAGTGGTGTTCTGGCATGTCAAAACACTCAATTTTGATTGAATACCTTGGTATCCTCCATTCTGTTATATGCTGTTTGGAATGTTGTGGATTTTTTTCACTAACATTTTTTAGCTGCTTTTGCCTTTTGGGTCCGAGCTGGGACCTGAAAGAACTGTCAAATTCCCCCACCTCTTAGACTATCAATCTCAGTTGCAACCAGAGTGTCAAGAGATGATGGTTCCTCTGTGAGGGTCCACATCCCTCCCTGTAGGCACATGAGGGCCATCATCCACATGGGAGCTTCATCGCAGTTCTCAGCACAGACACACTACAGGAACAGCTCCCTGCTGCCCGCCCAGACAACGACCACTCTGCCTGTCACAGGAGCTGTGGACATTTTCCTCCTCCTCCATTAAAGCCACACGTGGAACTGTGCCCCTCCAGCCGGGGTCCAGTGCCCCACAGCACTAATGAGGCAAAGAACAGCCCCCCAAGCCTCTCCCTGCAGCAAAAGGGGTGGCTGATGAGCAGGAGGAGGAGACTGCTGCTTCCCTGCCTTGACACCCACAGCACGGACAAACTCATGATTCCAGAATGGGATGGTACAGCTCATGCTCTCCTCTGAGCCCCTGAGCCTCTGCTCGTGGTGAGGGGCCATCTGACCCGTGCCCATCCTGTGCCCCTCGAGCCACTCCATGAGGCAGCTGGTTCTCAGTGCCACTGCCCTACTCCAGCCTGGTGCTGGCCAGAGGCAAACCCATCCTGGATGGAGGAGCTACAGCAGAGAGGGAGGAAGCAGAGGAAGATTAAAGCCCCCCATCCAAGCCTGTCCTGCTCATGGCTTTGGCCACAGGGACAGCTTGTGCTGAAGGCAGCAGCAGTTGGGATCTATGGCCCCTTCCAGAGTAACGGAGCATCCTTGGCCGCAGAATCTGGGATCTCTCCAGCAGTGCTTTGCCTCCCAGAAAGGCGAGTAGCTTCGCAGTGCTGGCAAAACAACGTCCGTGACGAGCTCACTCCCCGAGCTGGGGCCGGACCGGGCCCCAGCGGGTCCGATTCCCCCCACAGCCCGCAGGGACCGTGGCCGCCGCTGCTGTCGGAGTCACCGGTAACGGGGTGCAGGGCAGAGCCGGCCCCGTTAAAGTCACTGCAGGGGCCCTCCCGAGCCCCGCACCGGCACGGGGGAGCCCCGGCGGGTGGCAGGGGACCGGGACACGCGGGGACCGGGAAGCGACGTAGAGCGGCCGGGCGGAGCCGGGAGCACTGGACCCCACGCCGGAGCCGCGCACCGACATTCCGGTGCCAGCGGCACGCCGATCCCGGCGGCTACCCGACCCGGCTTCCCGGCCCTCGGCGGGACTCAGCGTGCCCTCGGAGCGGCGCCGGGCCGGCGCTCGGCACCGCGGCGGGAGCGGCCCCGGGGCTGCCGTCTCGTTCCCCCCCGCCAAACTTTCCGCACGTACCTGCCGGTGGCCTCGGGGCGGGCGGGGGCCGACGCTGCCCATGGCCGGGGGCCGCTCCGCTCCGCCGGGTCAGCGCCGCCTCCGCGGGCCGCAGCCGCCGGGGGCCG
>JAYDZK010000107.1:6031842-6061867 GCA_034509185.1 Euphonia xanthogaster | reverse complement strand
CCCCGCTCCGCCCCCGGCGGGCGGCCCCGGACGGGGCGGTGCCCGGAGCCGCGCGGAGCGGCCGGGAACGGAGCGGGAGCCGGAGCGGGACGGGGCAGCGGCGGAGAGAGGTGCGGGGTCTGGGGGAGCCGAGCGCGGCGGGGGCACCACTGGGGGCTCGGGGGCTGGGGAAGGAGCAGCTGGGGAGGGGGGATACTGGTGGGGTGGGGGGTGCTGGTAAGGAGTGGGGTCGGAGCGGGGATCTGGGAGAACTGAGGTCTGGATTATTACCGGTTGAGGTGGGGTCTAAGTTACTGGTGGAGTCTGGAGAAGCAGGGCTTTGTGGTTACCGGTGGGGGCTGGGGGAACTGGGATCAGGGTTTACTCCTAGAGTTTGGAGGGATTGAGATCTGGGGTTACCAGTGGGATGTGGGGTCACTGATTCTGGTAAGGTGTGAGATCAAAGGGGGGGTCAGTGCAGGGGTGGGGCAGTGGGGCAGGGGGTGGGTGGCCCAGCAGAGCTGCTGGGTGGGGTGAAGCGGGACAGGGTGGGATGGGTGTGCCTAGGGTTGGGTGGGGGTCCCGGGGTGTGTTGAGGGATGGGTCAGCTGTGCCTCAGTCAGTGCAGGTTGTCATTCCTCGAGGGTGGCCTTGGGCTGTGGGTTCCAGCTTGCAGTTGTCTCCCAGGCAGTGTCTGACCTGGGGTGAGAGCCTGGGGGCTGCTGCCCCATCCCACATCCCTCCCCACACCCCCCACTCCAGCAGTGTCCCCGTGTACAGCCTTGCCCATGGAGTGGCCACTCTGTGTTTTCTTCAGAAAGAGGGGAAAAAAGTTCCCTTTCCTTACTGCTGAGCTCATTCTTAAACATTTATATTAGGGGGGTTTGTGGGGAGGGGAAATAATTGTGTAATGTCTTAGGAGCAGGGGAGCATTCCAAAAGCATGACTGCGTGGCCTTTTCCAGTGCTAGCAGTTTGGCAGCCAAGTCTCCCAGTGGCCTCCAGCCTCCCTAAACCCAGCCGAGCCTCTCAACAGCCCCGGGAGAACGGGAGTGAGATCCCTGGGCTGCATCCTCCTGGGGGGCTGGGAGCAGGGCCCTGGCCGAGCCCCCCAGGCTGACATCCCTGGTAAAGGGTTCCAGGGGAAACTGTAGACTGGAGCTGGAGGATTGGCTGGCTGTGTGTCATAGGGACCAGTTGCATTTTGTTTCTATTTTGCCAAGTGCTTTTGGTGTCCAGACAGGTTCAGTTTATGTCCAGCTCCTCCTCCTCAGCTCAGGTAGAGACTGCATGAGATTTTGTGGACTTTCCCTTGCATCCAGGCTCCTGACAGCTGCAGCTTCTCCGGGGAAACATGTAAGTGGAAAATAAGCCAAGTCACTGTCTTCCAACAGGTTATCAGGAGCATTTACCCAGGCTCAGCTCCCACCTTGCTGTTTGCACTGGAGAGGCGTATTGACATGAAAAGTAAGGAGTTGTATTAGCAAATGTTGATCGGCGCTGGGGCAGGCAGGCGTTGCCCAAGTTCAGGCATCTGCTGAGATTGTGGCGTGTTATTTGGAGCTTTCAGCAAGACACTTGGCTACCGTGAGGCTGGGAAGGCTGTCACTACTGCAGGAGGTAAAATAAGAACATGGCATGATGTCCTTTGGAAAAGGAGGTAAGGGCAGGCAGCTTTTCCCTCAATGCTCAAACACTTGTGGTTTGAGCTTTGTTTAGGCTTTCAAATTCTTCTGTTCCAAGTTCCTTTCTCTGTTTTGCTTGTGGATGTTTTTTGTGGGATTTAGCAATGAAAATGAACCAGCCTGGACACTCTGCTCCGGATCTGGGTCTGGACAGTTGCCCTTTGCAACTGGAGTGTGTGTTAAGCCCAGCCTGCCTGGCTGTGCCCAAAGAATATGTCCAAAAAAATGGGTAAGGTCTAAACTTGAGCACTGGGTTGAGCTCCTGTTTTGACAGTCACTTGTTTGGATATAGCAGGTCTATATCTATAGCAGGTCTATATCCAGGAGCCCATGCTCTGCCCTGCCCATTGCACTTCCCCTTAGCATCACTCTTTGCTTCCAGCCCTTTTTGGAAATTTTTTCTGCCGTTCAACCTTAATGATTCTATGATTCTGTAGTAAGAGTCCCTCTGGTGCTTGCAGCTGTGGCCGGGACGCTTGTCCTGCACTGCCTTGGCCATGGCTTAGGTGTCTCAGCAAATGAAATTCCCCACTGTGGGCATTCCTGGGGGGCTTTAATTTGGAAGTTTACTTGTTTTATCATTGTACCAGTAAGTCCAAACTGCTAAAACCATTTCTGCAGTGGAACTGCCCCACAGCACTGGGGGTATCCCTGTGGGGGTGTCCCTGCCAAGGGGCTGCTCTCAGCACAGCTCTCTCCCCCCAGCCCTGCCCAGAATTCAGAGCTGTGCCTCTGGCCAGGGCTGTGATCCCTGGTGTGACCGGTCTGACCAGGGTGGGGCTGTCAGCAGTGCTTGGGAATTTCTGCTTTAGAACAAAACCCCTCTGTTACCTCTAGGAAGTCGAGTCTGGCCAAGGAGGTTCATTGAAAGATTTCTGTCCCTGGTTGGAGCCCTTCAAAGCATTAACATCTTTCTCTCCTATTCCTGAGTCCCCATAGCAGACAGTGCATGATGGACACATCCTGCTGCCAGAGGAATTCCCTGTATCCTGCTCAGCAGGAACTGCGCATTTTGAGGCACAAAGCTGGGAGAGACCAGCAACACAAGGGCTGCCCTGGAGCCTGGCTGATTTTATGGTGATGGCTTTAGAATAATTGCTTGCAAAGTAGAACAGAGCAATCTGGGGTCATGTCGCAGCTTTTTGGTGAGCTGAAGGAGATGGCTGCTCAGGATTTGGCTGGTGCTGGCAGTGGTGGCACAGATTAAACCCACAGCTGTCCCCATGGGGGGCCAGCCTGGCTGCAGCAGCAGGTGCAGGGATGGGCACGGGAGCCCTGTGGGGTTTGGCAGTGGGAAATGCTGGCACACAGCTGCTGCTCCCGTTTGTTTTCTCCATGGATGAGCAGGAGGCATCTCCAGCCGGGCCCTGCAAGTGCTGCTCACACCCAGGAGCTGCCAGTGGGGATTGCCAGCGTGGTTGGGCAGCGCTGGCTGTATTTTGGGGTGCTTGGCACTTCACAGACTTTGAAATCTCAGTTTCCATGTCTGTTGTGGGTGACTGTGTGCTTTCAATCATTTGGCCTGATGGCAGTTGTAGTAAAGCTGTCCTCAGATTATCATAGAATCCCAGAATGGTTTGGGAAAACTCCTCTTGTTTCAGCTCCTGCCATGGCAGGGACACCTTCCACTGTCCCAGGCTGCTCCAAGCCCCATCCAACCTGGCCTTGGACACTTCCAAAGATAGGGCAGCCACAGCTGCTCTGGGCAGCCTGTGCCAGGGCCTTACCATCCTCTCAGGGAATAATTTCTTCTGGAAGTGGGTCTGAGGTCTCCCCAGAGCCTTCTCTTCTCCAGGCTGAATACCCCCAGCTCTCCCAGGCTGGCTCCAGAGCAGAGGGGCTCCAGCTCCATGGCCTCACTCCAGCAGCTCTGTGTTCTCCTTGTGTTGGGGGCCCCAGCTCTGCAGGTGGGGTCTCACCTGAGTGGGGCAGAGGAGCAGAATTCCCCCCTCCCTTTCTGCCCACGCTGGGGGATCAGCCCTGCACACGGCGGCGTTTCTGGGCTGCCAGTGAATGCTGCAGTGTCATGTTGAGCTTCTCATCCACCAGCACCCCCAAGTCCTTCCTCTCATGGCTGCTCCCACTTAATTCTTCTGCATTTGTACTTGGGATTGTCCTGTTTGTCTTCATGAAATTGTCTTCATGTTTTCCACTCTTTTTATCTGCTCATAATCTGGCAACAGTGCAAACAGAATCCTCATCCCAGGGTCTGGCCTCATCCTGCTGAGCAACAAGAGCATCACCTGGCAAAGAAGCTCATCTCTCCTGGAACAGAGAGCTGCTGGCATCTGGTACTGGTGCTGTGCCAGCTGCTGGGTCCAGGGCAGGACTGGGGCACCCAGCCGACCCCTCAGGCTCACAGCTCTTCCAGCCTCCTTGCCCTGCTCGTCTTTACACACCAGCTCTGTGTTAGTAATGGGCTATTTCTGGATGGCTCTCCTGAGTAATGGAATGAATTGTGCTGAGATTTTGGGTGGGGACAGTGCCTCTGCCCTCTGAGTCACCACTGGGCACCGTGCCGGGTCGGAACTCCGGAGCCGTGGGAAGGAGCCCTGGGTGTGGGACTGTGCTCAGCTTGGGGCAGCTGCTGTCCCCCTCTCAAGGCAGCCCTGGGGCAGGAGCAGTGCCACTCTGGCTGTCTTTGGTTCCAATCCAGTGCCTGCACACTGAGCACAGACAGATCCTGGTGTCCATCTGGCTGTTTGTGTCCTTGGGCATCTCCTGCTCCTCACGCTGCAGATGTTGTCAGCTGCCTGTGCTGTGGGTTAGATACTGGCACGGCCCAAACTGCCTTTCCTCTTGGAGATAGGGAGTCACAAAGCAGCATATCATGTTTTGCTGTGGGCAAAGAAGTTTGTGTCCAAGTAAACAGGCTTTTTTCTCCCTGAGCTCTCTGTTTTCTGTGCTGTGGACATGCTGCCGGAGAGAGGATGAGCCTTTGGTCAGACAAGAAGGATGGTTTGCAACAAGGGTTGGACTTGTACATCTTGGAGGTCTTTTCCAGCCTTAATGATTCTGTGGGACTGTGGGTTTGCCTGGCCCAGCTGGGCAGGCAGGAGCAGCAGGGCATGAGGAATAGGGACAGGAGCTGTTTCCCCCCCACCATGCTCAGTATTTGCCTCCCTAAAAAAGTGCCCTTGGTTCCTAAAAGGGACCCTTTGGAGCACATTTTTCTTTTCTTCTCTGACTTCAGTGTTGCACAAATGTGCTCATCTTCCTGTAGACTGGGAAGGTCTCACTTCCTGCTGCTCCACTGGGAGGTGTGCCCGACACCAAGGATCCCAGCTGAGGAATGTCCCATCTCCTGGATGCAGCCCTTGATTCTCACTCTTCTCACCTTACAAGTGCCAGCTTTCTATTTTTATTAACAGCTCCAGAGCACTCAGCAGCCATGAACCATTCCTGCCTCAGTTTGTGAGCCAGAATGCTTGGAACCTACGAAGATCCATGGCTACAGCTGGGTCTGGTCTGGGGATGGGTGAAAACTCTCTCTCTTTTGCCCAAACCATTGGGCAGTGTGAGTTGTGAAACTGGGGTGGTTCCCTGGGCTTTGTGTGACAGGGGTGACCTGCCAGGCACATGGATGAGACAAGCAGGTCTGCAGCCTTTGGAATGCCAGTCAGCCATTCAGGCTCATTCTTAATCCTTCACTTGCAGCTAATTATGATGCAGCCAGACTCCTGCTTTACCCTTTTCCTCCCTCTTCTGTTGGCACAGGGTGAGGGTGGGATCACTGGGGCAGGGACAGTTCCTGGCCTTTGTTAAGGCTCAGTATGAGAGCCCTGGTTAAAGGCCAGGCTTGTGATATTCTGGCCTTCCCAAGGTGATCTCAGTGATCCTGGAGTGATCCCGGCATGATCCACTCCCGGGGCTTGCAGCTCAATGCCTCAACATTGGTGTGTGTGTGTGTCCTTCCCACGGGGTTCTTTCCTTGGAGCTGTGTGCTCCCAACATGAATGGCTTCTTCCCACCCTGCTGCCTGGGCAGAGGGTTTGGAGAGGGATAGGGCTGAGGGGGAAAGCATGGAACATCCCTGTCTTCAGGAGAGGTTTCTTGGTCACCTGTAATTTCCCCCAGAGCAGTGTGAATTTTCAGGGGTTAAACCCTGACATGTCAACCTGCGCCATTCCCAGGATCTCTGCAGAGACAGGGAGCTGGTGATGTGCTGAAGGCATGTGAGGAGTAGGACAGGCTCTTTGGACTGGGAATCTGGGCATGGAAAAGAGAGTTTGGTCACAAGGTTGGGGAGGGATGTGATCCCACTATGGCTGATTTTCTCATGCCTCATTCAGATGCTGTGCTAGGCATTTTGCGGCATTGTCCTGGCTGGTTCCCAGGCTCAGCTGTAAACCCCTTTTGAAAGTGAGGGATGCAAAGGCATAGTTTTCCTTGCAGAACTGCATCCTTTTCCCGTGGGGCAGAAAGCTGCCTGCTTTGTGTGGGGTTTCAGCTCTGTTTGCTGAGTGATGACTGGCAGTTTCTCCCACTGCCAGTGCCAGTGTCGGCTCTCTCGGTTCCATGGCAAAGGCTCCTTTTTCAGACAGGCTGGGATGGGGCCAGCCCCGTGCCAGGCACAGAGGTCCTGCTTGCCCAGACCTCCAGAGCTTGGCTTGGTGGGTTCCAGCTGCTGATCAGGTTATTTAGGGTCTGGTGAGCATGCTGGGGTGAAATCTGAAGCACAGTTTCTGCCCTGAAGAATTTATAATTTAAAATAAACCCAGCATGTGTGTGGAACTCTGAGATTGTCTAAAATCCTGGTTACCTGGGTGGTAGCACAGCAAAACCAGGGAGGGTTGGACGTCTGGGGAAGGCAGAGTGGTTTGTCATCTCCCACAAGGTCTCTGTGTGCAGCCACCAGCACTGACCACAGCTGGGATGGCTCTCCCAGCCACAGCAGCAGTGCTGGGTGTAAATGGTTCCAGTCAGGCCAGTTCTTGTGGTGCCCATGAGCTGGAGGGGTGTCTGGCAGAGGGTTGGGACCTTCTGTCCTGTCAGTCACCGGCAGCTCACAGTGGGATGTGCCCAGGTGCTTGTGTCTGGTATCTCCCAGGCTGTTGTCCACAGGAATTTGGGGGGCCAGGAGCATGAAGTGCCCATGCTGCTCTGTCCTGCTCACCTGCTCATGTCCCCACAGCAATGGCAGCCATCAGGAAGAAGCTGGTGATCGTGGGAGACGGTGCCTGTGGGAAGACGTGTCTGCTGATCGTGTTCAGCAAAGACCAATTCCCCGAGGTCTACGTGCCCACGGTGTTTGAGAACTACATTGCTGACATAGAGGTGGATGGCAAGCAGGTAAGGGCCGTTGCCATTCCCGTCCTCTTCCTCCGTGTCCCATGCTGGCAGTGCCACTGCCCAGTGCTGCTGCTGGGATTGCTCTGTGTGCTCGGATGCACCTGCAGTGCACAGGGGAGCCCGTGGGTCTGGCATTTCTGGGTCACCCTGAGCCTGTCCCAGTTTGAGGAAGAGCACAGCTATGCCTGAGGAAGATAAACCTGTCACTCGCAGCCTGCAGAGCCACTGAGCCATGTCCTTGTCCCCTCTCAGGTTGAGCTGGCGCTGTGGGACACGGCAGGACAGGAGGACTATGACAGGCTGCGGCCCCTCTCGTACCCGGACACAGACGTCATCCTCATGTGCTTCTCCATTGACAGCCCGGATAGCCTCGGTAGGGACCTGGGGGTCCCACAGGACTCAGGGCTGCTACTGAACCCCCGAGGTGTGGGAAGCCCCCAAGCTGCCCCTCGAGGATGCCAGAGCCTTCCCTTCATTCCCCGACCTCGTGTGCACTTCAGGGAAATGCTGGCAGTTTGCTGACTTGGCAGAGGTGGTGGAAGAGGGGGGTTCTGTGGGCTGAGCTCTCCCTGCTCCGACGGGAAAAGCTTGGGGCTGGTTTCTGTGAGGAGGCTGTGGGGCAGCAGCACCTTGGCTCATAGGATTCCACGTGTGCCTGTTGTAGAGAACATCCCTGAGAAGTGGACGCCCGAGGTGAAGCACTTCTGCCCCAACGTGCCCATCATCCTGGTGGGGAACAAGAAGGACCTGCGCAACGACGAGCACACGCGGCGGGAGCTGGCCAAGATGAAGCAGGTGGGGACAGCCCCGGGTCCCCCAGCCAGCAAGCCACTTCTGCCCACACCAGATCCTGGCTGGTAGGGCTGCATGCCCCAAGGGCAGTTGCTGTTGTGTTCTGGCAATGTTTCCAAATTCTGTTTTTACTGCTTCCTAGGAGCCGGTGAAGCCAGAGGAGGGGAGGGACATGGCCAACAGGATCAACGCCTTTGGCTACCTCGAGTGCTCGGCCAAGACAAAGGACGGGGTGCGGGAGGTGTTTGAGATGGCCACCCGTGCTGGCCTGCAGGTCCGCAAGAACAAGAAGCGCAGAGGCTGCCCGCTGCTGTGAGCAGCCCCCTGCCTGGGAGGGACTGCTGGCACACAGCCCCAGCAGCACCTCGTGGTGCCACAACCTGCCCCGAACCCTTTGCACCAGAGCTGCCACCCATGCTCACAGGGTGTCCCTGCGACATTCCAGGGCCATGAGGGGCCAGTGCCTTCAGCACCTGCTGCTCTCCGTGGGCTGGGTGCTCGTGTTGCTCCCTGCATCACCCCGTTTTGTACTGAGCTCCCTGGTTTTGCCTTTCCCACAGGCATTGCTGTGGGGTTCCCTCTCTTTCCCCAGCTCTGGGCAGTGCCACAGAAGCAGGAGGTGCCGGTCACAGCTCACGTTGGGGGGTGTGCCAGGCCCTGGGTGTGCTTGCCCTCCCTGGCCGTGCAGGCAGCACACAGCAGTGTTGCAGACTTGCCCGGGCAGTTTCAGCCCTGTGTGAGCAGAGCTGGGCTCAGCTGCTGCCAGCAGCTCTCCTCCCAGGACGCGTGCCCAGCTCTGCCGGCATCGCCGCCTTCGAGTCTGCCTCGGCCGTGGGCTTGGCAGCACTAAACCAACTGCATAATTGGGAGAATAAATGCAAACTGGTATTTTAGTAACTGTAACTTTGCTTGTGTGGTGTTCTTCTGGCTCTCCTTTGTGCCTCTCTGTGCTCCAGGCTCCTGCCTGGGCTCAGGGCCGTATGCTGCAGGGGGGGGACTTGCCTGGCCCCCAGCCCCTGTTGCTTTAGCTGCTGGTGGAGGATCAGGGCTCACTACTCTGTACTTGCAAAAGAGCCAGGAAGCAGAATACATGGAAAGGGCCAGGCAGGAGCTTCCCAGCTGTACCCAGTCCCTGGGTGATGGGCACTGCCATCACTGCTGGAGCCATCCTTCCTCTGGAGCAGGTCAGGGCAGGGCTGCAGTGAGCCTGATGCTGCTCTGAAGCCCTGTCTGCATAAGCAAGGCCCACCTAGGACTCAACAGTACACTGCTTTTCTTTAAACATTTATTCAAGGGAAATAGAGTGCCTGCATAGCCATGCCAGATCTCAGGCCAGGCAGCTGCCCAGTGGAGAGCTGAGCCAACCTGTCCCAGACCAAGTCCCTGCCTTCCCCAGTCACTCATCACAGCAGCAGTGAGCTCCCCTGTGCACCCAGTGATGCTCTTTGGAGGCCAGGGCCTCCAGGCTTAAGCCTTTCACTGAATGGTGAGACCAGTCACAGAGAATAGTTTTGCCATAGCCATGTAAAAAAATGATTAAAATGGAGAGTTGTCCCAGTCTGATGCTGGTGTGGGCTTCGTGGCTGGCAGCAAAGGTTGGCAACACCTTCTGGTCCGGTGGGTTCAGCCCCATCTCCACAGGGATGCATGGAACACCCCGGGACTGAGACAGAAAAAGCAGGAACTGCTGCAGGCTTGGGACAGGCTGAGGGGGATGCACCTTCATGGGGCTTCTCCTCCCTTCCCAGGTGCATCTCCTGCAAAGAAACCTCATGGCAGAGCTGGCTCCTGACCTCGAGATGGAGACATGCACGTCCTAAGCAAAAACCTGATTTAAGTCCTGCTGTATTTGGGGCAGGAGAAGCCACCCAGTGCCCCAGCTGTCACCCTGGCCATGCTGCTGCCCCAGGGTGCTGGCATGTAACCCCGCTGCTGTCAGGGCCCCACTGGCAGTGCCCAGCTCTACTCACCTGGGTACTAAACACTGAGCTGCAGCGTGTGCAGGTCGTTGGCCAGTCTGTCCTCAGCTGTGCTCTCATCCTCATAGGGGTATCCAGTGTAGCCACCCTGTTCCTTGCAGTACCTGAGGAACCTGCAGGTGCAGAGGGAGGGGAGTGTGGGCACGAGGTGGCACTGGCCTCACTGCTCCATGGCAGTGGGCATGGCCAGGCACCACGTGCTGCCAGCAGGAAAGGGCAGGTGCTGGTGAGCACTGCCAGTGGCAGGGGCCAGGAGCACAGAAGCAGCTCACCTGAGCCAGTGGTGGTCCTTGCTGAGCACGGTTGGATTACCCACCACGATCAACAGAGCCTTGGCCCTGGTGATGGCCACGTTAAGCCTCTGAGAAGGACATGCAAGAGGGCTTTACCTGGCTGCAACACCTCTCATCGTCCCACAGCCCCACCTGGGTGCAGGCAGCTCTGGTGACATGAGCACCCAGAGCAGCTCTACCTGCCTGTGAGAACCACAGGGAAGAAGGGGATGCCAAGGAAGAAGGGTCTGCTTGGGGCTAGGCAGTACCTTGGGGTTCTTGAGGAAGCCCAGCCTGAAGGTCTGGTCGAACTGGAGATATGTGCTGCAGCTGCGCACGGTGGAGATGAGGATCACCTGCCGCTCCTGGCCCTGGAACTCTTCCACAGAGCCCACCTGGGGCAGGGACAACAGGTGAGGGGCCAGGAGCACCCCTGGGCGGGGACTGTCAGGGCTCTTTCCTCCTGTGACATGGTGTGCCCAGGACCTACCTTCAACTGGCTGATGTCCAGCAGCTTCTGCAGATCGGGATCCAGGGAGGTGATGGCTTTCCGGATCTTCTCTACCTGAATGGAGACACGTGGCAAAATCCAGCCACCACAGGGCCATCCTTGTGCTAGCCCTGGGGCTGCCCATCCATCCCAGTGTTCCCTGTCCCTTGGGGAGGTCTCTGCCTATGCCCTGCCTGCAGAGCTGTGTCCCTCACCTGCTTCCTGTAGGGAGAGATGATGCCAATCTCTTTGGGGGACACACTGGGGCAGCTCCCCTGGCCCCGGCTCTGCAGCAGCTTCTTGAGGTAATGGACCAGGACCTCAATTTCGGCCGTGTTGAAGAATGAGGGACTCTTGGCTTCTCTCTGGTCTTCCCCACAAACCCCATGGAAGATGATGGGGAAGCCCTGGGGATAGAGAACATTGGGCTCTGCTCTGCCTGTGCCTCGGGAACCCCCTGGGTCAGTTCCTCCTGTGCCCCTCACTTTTTTGGGAAGCTCCTCCCAGGTACAAAACAGATTCCGGATGTCAAGCCCGTTGCTCTTGCACACCTTCAGCTCGTTGTCATAGAAGAGCTCGTTGGGGATCCTGAGAATGGCCTCGTGGGACCTGGGAGAGGCAGGACCATGCCAGGGTGGGTGCCACAGGGGTCCAGAACCCTCTCAGGCACCGTGCACCCAGGACAGCAGGTCTTCCACACCAGCTGGGGCACTCTGAGGCTCTGGGGGACAGATCCTGGAGTGCCATGCTCACCAATCCCCGCCTGGCTCGATCCCTTCCTGCACTATCCCTGTCCCCACCTGTAGTTCCAGAGCAGTTTGGTGATGAACTGTGGGTCGTATCCTCCACTCGACTTCTGGTACAAGGGGTTGTGCAGCATCAGCCTCTCCAGCAGCGAGATGCCTGTGCCCAGTGATATCCTGTGGCTCCCCACAAGGCCACTCAGCGCCTGTTGGGTGCCCGCAGCATTCCCACTCCTCTCCCTACTCACCCAGACCATACTGGATGGCCAGTGGTGAGGTCAGGACGGGGCCCAGCTGCTTGGGGTCTCCTGCCAGCACCAGCTGCCCTCCATTGGGGTTGGTCTTCTCATCCATGGGAGCCAGGAGGCCTGGGAACAGGGAGGGCTCAGCGGGGAATGGGAAGGACCCCAGGCCATGCAGAGAAGCTGGTCCTTGAGGCAGCAGGCGGGCACCGCTCACCCGCGATGGCGACGACGCTCTCCGGCTCTACCGCGTGGCCACACTCGTCGATGAACACGTGGGAGAAAAACCCAGGGGGGAAGTTGGCTGACACCAGCCTAGAGGAGAGATGCAATGAGGCTGTTCTCAGCATCCTGCCCCACCTGGCCATCCTTCCTCTCCTACCCTTCACTCTCATCCTCCCACAGAGGAGAGATTTCCCCCGCTGCTGCCTGCCCTCCTCCAACCCCTCCCTGCTGAGTCCCAGAGGGTCTGCCTTCACAGCCTGGCTAGAAGGCAGCCCTGGGTCCACCTGCCACAGATGCTGGGGACAATCCCAGCTCCTCTGACCTTCCTGCTGTCACCAGTGTGGTGATGATAATCCGGTACTGCCTCAGGCTCTCCTTGCTTGGGTACACGTAGCTGCTCTGATCATCATCCCAGTTGCAGCAGGGCTGGAGCACAGGCATTGGGTGAGGTCTCATTATCCCATGAGGGATGCCAGCCCAGATGAGCTGTCAGAATTTCAGGGTGGAGGGGCAGGGACCTACCCTGATATCAGTGGGCACTTCCCTGTAGTTCCTGGAGCTGGCGATGAGCCTGTAGACATTCTGAGGGGCAATGTCCTTGATGATGCACTGGCACAGCAGGTCTGCAGCACTGTTGGAGGGGGCACAGGCCAAGATACGGGCATCCTTGAAGCATGTCCACACCTGGGTGGGAGGAGGAGGTGACAACACTGAGCCCCATGGACGAGAATGGGCAGCAATGCTCAGGGCTGGATTTGGGCACCGGCCACTCACCTGCTTGATGGCCTCCACCATAGTGACTGTCTTGCCGGTGCCAGGGGGGCCAAAGATGAGGTATGGGGCTGGCCGGGACACCCCCGCCACGATGTGGGTCACAGCTTTGCACTGCTCCTCATTGGTCTCCAGCTTGCGGTTAAACCACCTGCGGGAGCAGAGGCTGCGCTGCCCGAGCCCCATCGCCTCCATCCCCTCATCCCTCAGACCCTCCCACCCTGCAGAAGTGGGACTCACCGGGGCTGGAAGGGCCCTGAGAACAGGGACTTGTGGCAGGAGGCGGAGGGGAAGAGGAGGCTGAACAACCCATGGCGCATGGCCAGGACTGCAGCCCGGTGCTGGACCTGCAGTGGCAGCCGGCTGAAGGTGAAGGTCACATCGAACTTCAGGTTGTTCACAAACTTCTTCTGCAGCCTGGGAAGGAATGCTGTGAGCAGGACACGGGGCACTCTCCCATGCCCTCCTGGCCCTTTCCAACCCACTCCTGGCCTTTGGCATCTCTGAGAAAGGCTGCTGGGACCAGACACCACTCACTTGGAGGAGAAGCCCAGCCTGACCTTCTCCAGTTCCACGCTGTGCACGTAGCCCTTGTAGCGGACGAGCGGGGAGTGGTCCCGCTCACTGCTCAGGTGGGCAAACAGGTGGTCCCCTCTCAGCAGGGACGGGCGGTTCTCGGCCACGCCAGGCACCTGTGCCAAAGGGCCAGAGTGATGCCAGGCACTCTGGGAGTGCCAGTGTTGTGCCAGCAGCCCTCCCATCCCTCAGCCCCCCACGCACATTGAGAACCAGCAGTGCCCTCTCCTGCACCATGGTCACATCCTGCATGTCGTAGCGTCGGATGTCCACCTCCATCTGAATCTCCTCCAGGTGCAGCAGCAGCTGGAATTTCTGGTAGTAGTTCTCAGCCTGCAGAGGTGCTTCCAGCCGCGAGCTGAAGGCAGTAGCAATGTTATTGTGTCCCAGGGACAGCTTGGCACTCAAGGAATACCTCAGCATGGCTCTCAGCCCTTGGCACTCACCGCATGGCAGCCCAGCTGGAGCTGACACTGGTGTTGGGTCCGAGCAGGATCGTGTCCTTGAGGCTCTTTGGGTACTGGTAGGTGCCCAGAGAGATCTCCCTCTCCAGTTCATTTTTCAGGGATCTGGGTGGAGGGGACAGTAGTGCTTCAGGGACTACATGGTGTCCCCAACCCCACTGAAGCACTGTCCTGTGGTGCCAGGCAGTCAAGGAGCTGAACCTTGTCCTGGCTGGAGAACAGGCTGGGCCCCTCTGTTCAGGATGGCAGCAGGTGAGCTCATCACATACCTGTCAGGGGGGATGCCATCCTCAGTGATGACTGTGACAAGGCGCTGGAGGCTGGCCTCATAAGGCTGGAAAGGTGCTGAGGGCCCCAGGTCCTTGGCCAGCTGGCTCTCAGCAATGGCAGCGACATAGCGTGAGATGCTGAAGGACTTGTCTGGCTCCTTGGTGAACTCGAAGAACAGCACAGCACTGAAGTGCCCATTGCAGGTGGTGAGGCACTGCACCTGGATGGGGTACATCCCACCTGCGGGGTGAAGGGGTGAGACTGGGTCCTGCATCCTCTCTGCAGGGCAGGGCACGGGGCAGGGGATGGGATAGACCCTACCTGGGTGTAACAGCAGGGACTGGCCCTGCACTGCCCCTTGCTCATCGGTGAAGGAGAGCTCCTGTGCCTGCTGCCGAGACTGGAACCGCTGCAGCGTCACCACCTGGGTCCCACAGTTCTGCACCAGGACAGTGACTGTCCGGGGCTCACCCGGCACCACTGGGAAGCGAATATTCCCATCGCCCTGGTCATAGTCTGAGGTGATCTCTACCCCGTGCTTCCCACGAATGAGCTCAGCCCTGTGGGGAGGGAGGGTCAGGCTTTCCCAGCCAGGGTGGGGGATCCAAGGGACATGCCAAGGTGGGGTGCTGCTGGTCATACCACTGCTTGGCATAGCGCTGGGGCATTTGTGGAGTGGAGCTGAGCTGCTGTCCTGAGGCAGACGTGGACACGGATGTCTGTGCATTCCTCCTGGGTCGCTGGTACTGGTCTGCCACCACCACACACCTCTTCACCTGCAAGGAGCAGCCAGAATCAGTGTGACCCTGGGAATCTGCAGGGGGCTCCTGAGGAGCCAGTCCTAGTGGGCACTCCCCCAGCATGAACTCACCTTGAATTTCACCACATCTCCACGCACCAGAACTTGGTGGGTTGTCTTCAGCGCGTACAACATGTAGGAAAAATTGGGCGTCTTTGCGTCAGTCCTGCAGAGACGAGGGAGAGGGTTTGTGTGGGAGAGTGTGGCTTGGCTGCCCTGGGCACAGGCAGCTGAGGTGAGGCAAGTGGGAAGATGAAGCAGGACACTGAGGCTGCAGTGAGGGGGTTCTCAGGAGGTGCCCTCTGCTCCAGGAGAGGAAGAAGGACTTGGGTTTCCCACTGGCCTGTGCAAATCTTACATCCCTGCTGGCTGCTCCAGCTGTGCCGTTGCTGTCCCAGCTATGCCACAGCCATTCCAGCTGTCCCACTGCATCACTGCCTGGCCCTGACAGCCGTGCAGCCCCTGCCCATGCCAGTGCTCAGGAGCTGAGCTGGCACAGGTGGTGGCTCTAAGGCACAGCCACTGTGCTCCCAGCAGTGATGACTCCCCAGGTAACTCCCACCAGTGCACCAAGCCCTGGCTTTGCCAATGATTAACGGCGGTGATATTGCACAAGGGCTGGTGTGATTGATGTCAGCAGGGTGAGGTGGGGGAGTATGGTGGGCAGTGGGTGTCCAAGGCATCCCCAGGCAGTTGCTGGGGGCCCATGGAGCTGGGGATGAGCCCAGCAGGGCTTTGGTGAGACAGGCGAGCTGGGTGACCCCAGTGATACTGCTGGGGGCCAGTGATGCTGGCCAGGCACTGGGGATGCTGGCCCGGGGATTGGGAGATGCTGGCCAGGGTCTGTCCCAGGTGATGTCTCCCGGGTCTGGCCGAGGGCTCTCACCTGCCCCGGAACTCCTGGTTGTAGATGGTCCGCAGCGTTTCCCGCAGGCTCGCCTGCTCCCGGCCCGTGTCCTGCAGGAACTGCACGAATTGACACCCCCAGAGACTGGCCTCCGCCACGCTGAACCGCGGCATGGTTGAGCAGAGACGAGCCGAGCCGAGCCGAGCCGTACCGAGATGGTGCCGCGTCCAGGAGTGCCAGGTTAAGCCGGGCAGGGCTGGGCTGGGCCAGGGCTGGTCACGCAGGGAGAAACGAAAGCGAAAGAGGCCGTGGGGCCGCCCGGCACGGGGCGAGTCGGGGCTGGCAGGGGACAGCCCGGGGCAGCAGCTGGCGGGGAGAAGGGCCCGGAGGCAGGCACGGAACCAGGCAGACTGCAAGATGATTAGCTAAAGATTTGGAGAAGGACAAAGAGATAGAAACGCTCCTAAGGCTGGAGCACTGGCGGTGAACTGCTGCCAGTGTGCCCAAGGAGCAGGAGACTAGCCTTGAGGCAGATAAAAGCTGTGTTGTGTGCAGAGTCTTATCTTGAGCCCTGCTTCGACTTCGCATTCTTGGAATTGCGGTAGCGATTTCCTGGATGTGTCCAGGGCCGCAGCCCACAGCACCTGAGGCCCACAACAACCTCTCATCCTCTGGGCGCCTCCGCAGGCAGGAGCCTCTGGAACTGACCCTGAGGAGCTCCTGCAGAGCTGTGCAAACCCTCCAAAAGCCCTGCTTTTAGGATACAACCAGCATACAACCTGGATGTGTAGGATCCAGCCAGGAGTGTCTGAAGTAGGTGTTAAAGTAAGACACTGAGAGTGAGTGGAATGACCTCCTTGCTGCCTTTTTTCCAGGGTGAGAAGCTGCATTAAAGCTCTGTGGAAGCTCAGCCCTCCAGTTCCCATGTCTGTATACCAGGGTGGGAGCATCACCCATGGGTCTGGACTGATACCATCCCTGCCTTAATCATGGAACTGTTAAGACTGGAAAAGTCCTTTGAGATCATTAAAGTCCAACCATCAATCCAGCACCACCACTGTCATCACCACTAAACCAGGTCCTCAAGTGCCACATTCACATTTTTGAACACTTTCAGGGATGGTGATGCCATTTCCTAGACTTCAGGAATTAACAGGAGTGAGACTGTGAAAGAACAGACACAAATGGCTTTAAACAAAGACTGGTGTATTTGCACTAGACTAGTTGATACAGAGGATGCCTGAGGGATGAATTGTCAGTCTCAGCAGCAAATACAAATACATTTTTAGTTAAAACTCACAAAGGATTAAGACTTATTTTGCAGTGTTACTGTGCAAAACCTGAAGTGTAATGCACAGGCAACCCCACCCCTCTCTTCCCAACACTTTTTCCTTTGTGTATTTAAAAACAAGAAGACATGAGCCAGTTTAAAAACCAGAACCTGCAAGGCGCCCAGTGATAACCAAGTGCAAACAAAGCAAAGGGAGTTCACCAAAGGAGGCTCACTTTGTAGTGAACCTATGTTCCAAGATCTGAGAAAGGCATATGTCTATCTCTTCATCCTCCCCTTCAGAGAAACTGTTATGACTGCTAGCTTTGATGTTAGAGGGGGAAAATAGTAATGCAGAGCAAGCATGTAGAAGAGATTCATTTCAAAATCCCCTCTAAGCATGATAAGAAACTGTCCACAACTGAGACAAATGGAAAGGATTTTTTCTTTCACTTTGGTGCAAGTTTATTTATTTTGTACACTATCCATCCATACACCTGTGATACAAATCTATGAACCTGCCACAAAGCATTAAAGCACAACATACCTATTATTTTGTAGACATTTGCATTTTTAATCACCATCCAGCTCTTGTGGATCAGCAGTGACTCATCTTGTAGTTCTGTAAAAATGCAGATGTCTGGTAACCGTACGTACACGAGGGAGGGGAGAAGAAAAATGTTCACTTTTAGGGAACATGGCTCAAATCTTCAGATTAAAAAACAGTTATGTCCCCGGAAGAGCTGGGTCAGTAGGGAATTCCGTAAAGGATCCTGTAAACTCATTTTCTACAGCAAAATCTAAGCCTGCAGGCATCTGCTTTGTGGAGGCTGGGAATAAGGATACACGAGGACTCACTGTCTTGCACTTACTGTGTCTTGCAGTGCCGTGAGCTGTTGGCAGGTTTGACAAACTTACTGGATACCTGGAGTGCTGGATACAGGTGAAGGGAACGCTTTGCACCCTCTCCTGGGGTAATAATAGGGCTTTTCCAGCTAGGAAGTTTTCCAGCCAGTGACTGAAAACAGCTATACTTCTGAGCCACGAATGGCTGAATTTAAATGACCTATTAAATGCAGCTACAACAGAAGTTTATGTGGCAGGAAACACAAAACACAAAGACAACTATTTGTTCCACGGTTCCCTCTCAGGCTAGAAAACCTGTTAACTTTGAAAGCCCTAAAAAATGCTGCTCTGGTTTAAAAACCATCTACTTGGCATAGGACCATATTTGTTTTTTTGCACACAACTGTTTCATACACCTCCTTGTTTCTGCATTAAGCATTCTGCATTTCTTTGCCAATCTTGTAGCTGAGGATTTTGTTCCAGTCAATCTTGGTGCGGGTGACGGGCAGCTGCCGGCGTAAGGCTTTGAAAGTGGTGTCTGACATAGTCTGGTAGTTTTCACTGATTGCTGTCTGCAAAGGCAAGCAGATTCGGTTAGAGCACACATAAAACACTATGAGAAAACTCAACTTAAAGCCACAAACTCCTTTCTGTAAGGTGTAAGGCACACTATTAACTAAATTAATGCAGTCATCAGTGGGTGTGCAAGTCAAAGGCTTTCTATTCACCTCCCCTGTAATGTAGCTGCATCTCCTTAGGTCTTTCACTGACTTATCTCTTTCCAGTCTCCTTGCACAGAGGCTCGGACAATGCAAAAGCTGTTGCACAAGTTTCCTCCTCAGAATTTTTAACTGTCACAGAGGAAAATACATTGACTCACCCACTCCCCTCCCATGCTTGTTCCAGGTATCATTTGTAATGCTTTAAAAAAACCATACAGCAAACCTGATAGTTAATTACAACACAGCTTTGTAACTTTACAGCTTTATAACTATATTTTTTAAACAAATATTGCTACCTTTTTCTAAGTAATTCTTACAGGCAATACCAGATTCAGCCAGGAACAGAACAAGAGGTCAGTTTTCCATGTTTCCATTAATTGCAAATGGAGACTGATATGATTCTGTGTTTTATTTAGCTACCACTGATCTTACCTGGTACTCGTTTTCTGCATTTTCTATGATCTTAATAAACTCCTTAGCAGTCTGGACATCACTCTGCAAAGGAAAAAAAAATTGCATGTTTAAGAGCAACTTACATAAGCTACACAATAGGTTTCTTCTCAAATGACAGGCTGAGTATAGATAAAGTAGGTAACATCATCAGCTTGTGCCTTGTAGTTGTAGCTGGGTTCCTTTCACTTACTACATACTGGATAGAGCTTGTGCTCCAAACTGGAACAGAGCTGCACCCTAGTGAGCAAAAAGGAAGTCGACTTCCATAGTAAAATGAGTCACTTTGCAGCTATTGCTCCCTCTACCATACTAGAGGATTTCTTAATTTCCTTTAGCACATGTCTCTAACTGTTTCTTTCCCTTGTACAGAGATAGAAAAGCATATTCTGTCCTTTTGAACCCTAACTACAAGAGAAACTTTCCAATAGAGACTTTCTAATAAGACTGAGTTTTGAGCAGTTGGGAATCTGGGATTCCTATGTGACTCTAAACACCACATTGACTGTTCACCCTAAAATTACTTTAAAGGCAAGAGAATGCAGTCATAGCAGGGCATGTTTTGTGAGCTGTTAAAGGAATGAAAACAGTTGTTTATCATAAAGATCTTTTAGTATACTTACTGACACCTGTACAGAGTCCTGAATGTCTTTGTGACTAACCAGCTGGACGTTGCCATCTTCATAGTAATGGACCTGGGCAAAAAGATAGAATGCAGGTTTTATTATGACCACTCCCTCCAGAATTCCTGAGCCCCCAAATGCTGCTAAAATGGCACAACAGAGCATTGTGCCAGTCTTCTCTGCTGACATGAGGCTAAAAGCAGGATGGATTTTCTAAAAGGTTTCATTCTTCGTCAAGACTGTTCAAGATTATTTTAATCAGTAAATGCCTAGAGCTGAGATAAGAGCAGTTATAAAAGACTCAAGGTAGAGGTTTTAGCCCTATAAAGTGAAGCAAAGTGGAGGCCTATAGGGTAATGCTACATAATAAACCACAGGCCAGATCTGAGACTCTTCCTGGAATACCAGATTTAAGAATTACTTTCTTGGATTTTTTAGTTTAATAACATCCTGACTTGAGAAGGACATCTCTGTTGCATTTCAGCATCTCATTCTGAGCCAAATACATTTCTGTAAGAGAAGCACAATGCAGCTTCTCCTCTTACTGCTAGGAAAAATAACTCACCTGGATTTTGAGCACTGCAGCCACTTGAGCTGTTGGTGGTGTGATGGTAAACTTCCATTCTGATCTCCAACGCCCGTTCCTAAAAGCAATCAAAGCATGAAAAACTATTTCCAAGAAACTCTAACAGCATAGAGAATGAAATTATTGACCAAGTTGTTTCTGATGTTGTCTTATCATCAATACCACATGAGATTTTTAGTGCTTTAGATGGCATGGAGTTAAATTTCTGCAGCCCGGCTGAATATAATGCAGCTTCAGTACAAAGAAGCTCCAGAGATGTAAAGGAGTATCTATCCAGCTCTGCTAATGCCTTTTCCTCTGGAGAGGTCACAGGAAGAGTTTTGGTAAGTGCCAAGGGGGCTGCAAGGAAAACAGACTACAGAAGGAAAAGAACTTCTTGGGAAGCCCAAAACTCCCTGTCCTTCAGACCGTGTCAGAGCTAGAGGACGGGTTGGTTTGAGGAACCAGGCAAAGGAAGAAAACACACTATGTTGAAATAGTCTTACCAGAAGTTTTTGGGCTGAAACTGGTGGCTCTCAATACAGGCAATAATTGTCTGCTGTCCATCTATAGATTTACCATAAACCTGTATTTAGAAAAAGAGTTAAAAAGGCCCAAGAGCTAAGGAAAGCCATTCTTAATCTCTGTTCTTGGCAGCAGGGTGCAGGCTGCTGTGGTGGTACCTCACTGGGAACATGCACCACGAGTTACATTGTCCAACACCTCCCCTGGCAGGCATCTTACTACGGGTAGGTGTGAAGGTGCTTGGCAGTCATGCCTATGAAAAAGGTCTAATTCATCTTTACCTCTGTGTGCATACCAAGATAGTTGCACCCTCTTTGGAAATGTTGTTTCAAAGTTAGCCAAAATGCTAGTGAGGATGGAGAATTCCAACAGCTCTGCCCAGCAGGGTCTGCTCTGGCACTGAGTGACTCAGAGCAATACACTTTCAGGGAAACAAGATGGATACTCAACAGTGCAGAAGCCATTGGGGTAATGATCTTTGACGTAGGCTCTCAATGCACTGTCACAGGCATCTCTCCATTGTTTTAAAGCCGATTCTGTGTCCTCGGGCTGGGGATCACTTGCTTCTTTCCTTAAGTGGTCAAACTTAAAAGAAAGCTTGTTTCTTGGGTCTAAAAATCTGCCATTGCCCAGATCACCATGTTCTGTGATTAAGACCTGGAATAGAAGTTGAAATGATGATACATTTAGGCTGATATAGATGTGTTATTTTGCATTTTTCCCTATTTGCATATCAGTGTTACAATAGGTTCTTTCATTGAGCTATAAGGTCACATAAAGAAAAGCAAGAATTTTCAATATTAATAATTTAAATTAGTAGTTGTTGTGAGGCTAAAGGTAACTCTCTGCTCTCCACAGTAATACTGCACTTAGATTTCTGTCGCAGAAAAGGCTGAACTATAATAATGTATATATTTGGCTTAAAATTGGGTATCCTTACAATAGAAGCAAGTTGCTTTGCCTTTAAAGTCATTTTAGCTGTTTTCCTTCTTCATTTCTAAAGGAAACAGAGACTTTTACTCTGAAATCTACCATTTATTGCCATGTTCCATGTTTTGAAATAGCTCTACTTCTGGGCAAGAAGGGCACATAGATGTGACTACTTCTAAAGTACACCAACCAAAGCAGACAGCAAAGCAGGATTGCACATTCCCTTCTTTTTTCTTTTTTACCTAAATTCTCTGGCTTCCCAAATACTGACTTTATTGGGTGGGGGTTTTTCTGGGTTTTTTTTGCAGGTTGTACTGTAACTTTCTCATCAAAGCTATTTCTATGAACAGCCCTCTTAATATATGCCTCCCATACTCCCATAAACATATCTGGGACACTAAAAAAGCTGGGTCAGAGCTTGGCTCAGAGAACAGAGCAGATGGTCAGGCAGCTTTCTGGCTTCTCTACGACTTGCTGTTTGTTCTAAAAAAAAAAGAATTAAAAAAACCCCTGAAATAACTTGTTTTCCTGGCATAGACTTGATAGTATTAGGTATAATCACTACACCAAATCAATGATTTGGTATAAACAAAGATAAGTTTGTTTTTTAGGGTAGCTGGGAATGGATTAAAATGCAAAAAATAAATCAAACTATTAGGAATCTATTATCAATTGTCAGTAGGAACTGTAAGCAAGTAGCAACATAAGGATTTTTAAGTGAGCTTTAAATAGACAGTAATCTTTAATCACTCTTACTCTTAAGTAAAATTCCAGTGACTTCAGCATGGAGCTTTGAGGAACAATGAATTGGATGTACACTAAGTAGTACAACACAGAACTTAAAGAGAATATCTTGGTTATGCTTTGTTCTTATCAAAGGAAGTTTGTCATAGTGATATGTGGGGGAAGGAGGAGGGGTGGTACCTTGTGAGCAGAATGAGTGAGTCAGCTGATGGTGATGCTGGCTTGTGAGCCAACATCCTGATGGAACAACATTTTTATTGCTTTTTCACAGTGCAGTAATACAACCTCGAGTGTACAAAGTTTCCTCTTACCTGATCCTCGTACCCTTCTATCTTCACCGGGGTGAACTGATCCATGTTGTACTGTGCAAATGCACTGTGGAGCACCAAAGGAACATGAACTTTAGCTGCACGTGCACATTTATTCTGACTCAACGATTATATTACAGCAAACATCAACTTACTTGGGCAAGCAATACACACAAGCACTGTTAAAAGATTTTCCAATACCTTTTACTGTAGATAGCTATAAACCCCAGGTCTAAAAGCAGGTTTGTTTAGTGATGGCCAGGAAAATACAGAGTTCAAAAGTAGAACAGCAGATAGCCTAAGGAAATGTGAGCAAGCCAAGGCAAAACAGGAACACCCCAGCTACAATTTAGACAGCAGCAAGGTAAACAAATGAATAGACTAATATTTACAACAATTTTCTTATGCAAAGACTTGCTGACTGACATGTCACCTAGCTTGAAATAGATCTTAGCATCAAAAAGCCTGTATGTGTAATCTTTAAGCATCTTCTGATGAAGCTGTGGAAGTAAACAACAAATTTTGAAAAGTTTTTATTGAGGGCAGCTCTTTTTCTAAACTTAGGCTATGGATTAATCAGTATTTCAGGCTTCACTTACTTTAAAACTCAGATGATTCAACATGATCAGACATTTCTGCTGCTGCAGAGTTAAACTTTTTGGCAGAATGCCTTCCTGTCAGTTTTATACAGCACAAATCCCAATTTAGGGCTTTTAATAAGAATCATCCACACCTTTCATTATGTATTTTGTTAGGTGGGCTAAGGAATTACATAAGATTGCTCTGAATACAGCAAATGGTTTTCTTTGTTACAGAATGATGGGTATAAGAAAACAGAAGGATCTCTGATGGTAATTTGACTTGTGTTTGAAATCTCAGTACTTACTGTGCTGCTCCTTCCCTGAGAAGATTGTCATTGTTAAGCAATAACCGGACATCTGGAGAAGAAAGGGTCCAAGTGTGTTACTGGATTTTTTATCAAATGTTTCTCTTTATGCACTTTGCAAACATTAAAAGATGAAATAATTTCATTAGGCAGAAATAGTCCAGAAGGACTGCATGCTTTCCCAGGCCACTTAACCTTAAAAGCAGTATGGTGTGACACAGCCTTAGATTCTTATAATAGATAAAACATGAAGAAAACACCACAGATCATTTTTTCCTTAATTGCTTACCATTGAATACTTCATTGAACTCTCCAGGGGGTGCATGAGTGATGAATTTTGCAGCTATACGCACCTACAATGAAGCAGAAAAGTAATTAAAGACAAAAGATAACTTACTGAGTTCACACATATTGAAGCAATTCACCAACAAAACCAACTTTGAACTGACAGAAGGTGGCAGATTTAGGGAGAAATCTAGGCACACAATGTCAAGGTAGAAATAGTCCTGAAAGACTGTTCAAACCAAAGCTGGACAGGGCTTGGAGCAGCCTTGTCTAGTGGAAAGTGCCCTTGCCCATGGCAAGGGGTGGAACTGGATGATCTTCAAGGTCCCTTTCAACCCAAACCATTCTGGGTTTCTATGAAGGCACGTGATGGTGAAGGCATCAATAACTGAAAAACCCAACTTTCGATGTCCAGAAACTCTGAATCTGGAAAAGAAAAACCCTGTCTCTTCTAAAAGTGTAATAAAACTGCAATGTGCTCCGAAATCCAATATACATGTCTTGCACAGTTAGAATTTAGGTGGTCCAAGTATTGATTCTGTTGGAATTGGTAAGAGTTTATGGTTTTCATTATAAAATCTTTTATGGCTTTTACAGGACCAAAGGGAATAGCAAGATCTTGGAAGAAATGAAAAAGGAAATGCCACAAAATTAAACCTCTCCCTTAGAATAATAAAAACGTCCCATTTCCTCTGACAGCTAACATTTCCAGCTAACAAAGCTGACCAATGAGCCTCTCTGGTCTAACAAGACATTTATTGAAAGTGACTAAAGAATTGTTCATTAGAACTCTGATTACTTTCTACTTTTCATTCTGAGCAGCAAAACAAAGAATTGTGTATATATATGTAACTGCTTCACCTGAGTTATCACCAGAGCTGGAAATAACTCACTTCTCTCAACAGTCTTCCCTGTTTTAATTAGAAATTGTTTGTACTGTTTGTCACATAATTATTTAAAGCAAGCCATGAAAAGAAATAAACACTTTTTGAACCAAAAGATAATTGCCTTATTCCAACAGGATCAAGTAACAACTCTGCCTTAACTGGATTGAGCTTCAGATAAAAATAGACTGTCTTCCAAATTAGCAATGATTTCGAAAAATAGATATACATTATTTGTGCCTGAAGAAATTAAGCAATACAAAGAAAACATTAAAAAGTATCTTGTGTAATTGATCAATAACACAGAAAACATTTCAGTCAAACTATTGAAATCATTGGTGCAGGAAACAGGCTGGGGAGTGATTAATTTGAAATGTCAAGCACTTGAATGGTTGTTGGTTTTCAGAGCCGGTTGATTGGAGGGTGGTGTCAGGGTGCTCCTCTGCAGAAACACCAAAATAGGACTTTCTGCGATCTGCCCCATTTCCTGGCCCCCGGGGCCATTTCAGGTGTCATTTCAGCTCTGCAGCATCAACTTCCTGCTTCTAAAATGGGGAAAGTATCTGAGAGGAAGGGAAGCTGCTCAGCCGTCAGTTTAAATTCTGGCAAAACAGCAGCAGAATGAACTTGAGCAAAATGGGAGATTTCAGAGGAACTTACAAGAAAATCACAGAATCACAGACTGCTTGGGTTAGAAGGGACCTTAAAGCTCCTCCAGTGTCCTCCCTGCCATGGGCTGGGATGCCTCCCACTGTCCCAGGCTGCTCCCAGTCCCAACCTGGCCTTGGGCACTGCCAGGGATCCAGGGGCAGCCCCAGCTGCTCTGGGCACCTGTGCCAGGGCCTGCCCACCCTCTGAGTAAATAAATAATTTTTTCCTTATAATTAATCCCCGTCTTCCCTCTGTCAGCTTGAAGCCCTTCCCCTGTCACTCCTTGTCCTTGTAAAAGTCCCCCTCCAGCTCTCTTGAAGCCCCTTTAGGTACTGCAGGATAGAATAAGGTTCATCTACAAGACATGGGGAAGAATTAACACTCGAGTTCGACATGAAAAATTTTTTAATCTTTAGATACCACGAAACAACAATAAAAAAGTTTTCTTAGTGTGTATTTGTGATTCTGGAAGGTTTCTGAAAGCTGTAAATGTGCAGTTAAGGATTGGAGATTCGACAGTAAAAAGCAAGATAACAGAAATTCCTCAGTTTGGGTTGTTAATATTGCAGCACCATGTCTCCATAGAGCAAAGGGATTGTCCCTGCACACTGTCCCTGCAGGCTGGGGGTGCCTGTCACTGAAAGCAGACAAGGACAAGGACTCCCTGTTCCCTCTCCAAGGAGGGAACTCTTCAGTGGCCAGGCCACCAGGCTGTTCCTGTCTCGAGGTCTGGCTGATGTGAGAGGAGCTGGAGGAGTTTCAGGCAGGCAGGGACACGGGTCTAGCTCTGGTTTCCCTGAAGGGGTGACTCCCAGGCTGCCATGACCCAGCTTGCACAAAGGCCTGGAGAGATCCCAGAGCTCCAGCAAAGCTGAGCTCCTGCCCAGCTGCTCAGGCTGGAGCACATTTTACCCATGCTTGGCACTGCAAGGACCCACCTGTTTTCTTCTTGTGGAGGTGAATTTCTTGTGCTGGGCTGCAGAACTGAATGGCTGCAAAGATTTCCCCAGCTTTAATTTTTCCATGGTTATCCAAGTAGTGCTTGGTTTGAAGCTTCCATCAAGAATCCCATTTTCACCATAATGAAAAACAATCCGCAGGAACTATTTATCTTTGTTTCCTACATGCTGGTCTTGGGCTGTGTAACCAACACCAGGTGGACACTGAGAAGTTTTTCTGTGATAAACCAGAAATATTAGTTAGTGATTTATATATTCAAGGATGATGAAAGCAGCCCCAGCACCTGCCAGTGAGCAGAGCACTGCTGGAGGGCTGTGCCTGCCTGCCTGTGACAGCACAGCCATGATTAATGTATTGATGCTGCTTGGCAGGTACCTGAAAACAATTTTCCTTGCAAACAGTGCTGTGTTGTGTCCTCCAGTTACCTCCTGCTGCTGGAACTGCTGTGAGGAAGATCTTTGCTATTGATAGTAGAGGTGAGAAGATGAAAAAACCCACACCATCCTTTTGTGCCAATAGGTCCTAGGAAAGAGAAGAACTGAGCGTTCATGGTTCTTTGAACTTTTGGTGTGTCCTGACTGTTTTACTCTGTAGTTACACCCTTATCCCTGGAGCATAAAAATACCTCCATAAAACATGAATTCATCTCTGGAGGAGAAGAGAACTGAGTGAGAAGAGAGGGAAGCATTAAGCATAAAAATACCTCCATAAAACATGAATCCATCTCTGGAGGAGAAGAGAACTGAGTGAGAAGAGAGGGAAGCATTAAGCATAAAAATACCTCCATAAGACATGAATCCATCTCTGGAGGAGAAGAGAACTGAGTGAGAAGAGAGGGAAGCATTAAGTCTCTAAGTTAAATTAGTGTCTGCACTACAGCTCTTCCCAGTGACATGGAGCTTCTAGTCTTTGGCACGAGCTGCACCACGGCATGGCACCAGCTTTGGCATGAGCTGCAGCATCAGGGTGGATGGGGAACAGCTGTGCTTCCCAAAGAGGATGGAACCCCTCGGAACAGCTGTCAGAGGGAGTTTGTAGAGCCGTGGAATTACTGAGGTTGGATCAATAATGGCGAGGGTGCTTTAAGCTCCTCTATTTGTGAGCCCGACACTGCCTCTAAATACCAAAGGCAATCAAAGTCCACCTCTAAACATCAAAAACAATCACAAGCCTTGGGAAGGGGCAGGAACATGGCTGATCCTTCAGTTTCTGGAGGGGCTGGAGAAGCCTCTTGCTTTGGCCCTCCCCAGTTGCTCTACCTACAGGAATTCTCCTGCAGCCCCTCTTGAGGTGAGTTACCTCAAACCTGTATGGAAAACTGGCAGCTGGAACAAGGTTCTGAGGAAAAGAGGTCTCTTAGATAAATTCAGCATGAAATATTTACCATGTGTGGCACAAGCCTTCCTGCTTTTTCAACTATTTAACATTGTTTTCAGACCTAGTGCTTGCAGCAGTAATCACAAAATCCTGTGTTGGTCATTTTGAAATGAAATTTGCTGAAAAGTGTGTGAAGTCTGCTTTTGATTACAGATGTAGAAGGATCTTTCCAGTCTTCCTTCCTTTTATATGGAGGATGGAAAAAAAATCCCTTTCCAGTGCATTATGGCAAACTTTTAAGTGGCAGCATGGCTGAAGTGAAGATGTGATCAGGTTGGCACAGCCAGGGTAAATCAGAGTGAGATTTTGGGATGGTCTCTTCCCACTGTTCAGAAAAACCACTGTGAGCCTCGCAGCTTTTTTTTTTTGTCTTTGCAGGAGCCCCCCAGTGAGAGAACAATCATCTATTGTCCAAAGTCCCCCATTTTCTAACAGGAACAGGAGAACGAGAGGCACAGATGTGGAATTGTGGCAGCGTGTCACAAATGAGAGCAGCCAGGGGACAGCCTGTGCACAAATCTGCTTCCTGAGGGAGCACAGGGAAGGTGCCATTGCCACCATCCAAGACAATAAAAGCAGCCTGAAAAGAATCACTGATGGTATAAGAAGTGCTGATGCACTGGAAGTGTTTTTCCTCCCATTAATTCTCCGTGGACACTTCCTTCAATGTCCATGGCCAGCAGTGGCAGTTTAATTTTAATTGGAGAATGTAGATGGAGAATTTGGAGTTGTAAATAATTGCATTTCAGCAGCCACACCACATAGTGACCAATGGGCCACGTGCTGCTGTGGCTTGTAGCTGCTCCCAGTCCCAGTGCTCAGGGGTTCTTCTCCCAGTGAGGCTCCCAGCAGCACCCTGAGCCCTCTGGGAAGCCCTCTGGCAGATTTTGGGAGCAGTTTTTGGACATTCTCAAGCATTTTTGTTACTGAAGTGGGCCAGTGTAACAAGTCAGAGCCTGCAGCATTTTTCAGACTAGAAAACCCCTGCCAGTCTCTCACAGTGTGGCATCAAGAAAGCTTTAATTATCATGTGCTTGACAGTAAGAGGTAATTGATTTGTAATTTGTCTTGGGTTTGTGGTTTGATTTGGGTTTGGCTTTTAATAAGGAACTGCTCTAATTGCCATTTAATGTGCACTGTTCCATCCAATACTTATATTTTTCCACTCGAGTGACTCTTCCCATAGTGGTGTCTGTTTAAAAGGAAGTTTTTTGTCAAAACAAGAATTGTGGTGAGCCATAATCTTCCTCCCTCGAAAGAAAGCAATTATTCAGCCAAAATATGTACACTCTGGTGATTATGTTGATGTATCACTTCCTGCTGGGTATTAAACTGTATTATTTCTGGAGTCTGAACTGGGAATATGATTAATAACAGCTTCTGATACAGCAGATAGCAAATGAAAGCCAAGTAATAGTAATTTTTCATTTGAATCTCAGCCAAATGGGCTGTTTTGCAGTACTGGTCTGTGGCAATTATTTGTTGTTCTGCTTCCTAATGCTGACTTCCTTCCAGAGTTGATCAGCATGAATCTCAGGGAAACACTGAGTCCATAAACACTTGTGGCCAGGTGGAGAAGGCAGAATGCTGATGGGAGCTGCTTGAATCCAGGCCCTCCTGCAGGACAGGGCTTTTGTGGAGTGCCTGCTCCTGCTCCTGCTCCTGCTCGTGGTCATGGTCGTGGTCATGGTTCTGGTCCTGGTCCTGGTTCTGGTTCTGGTTCTGGTCCTGGTTCTGGTTCTGGTCCTGGTCCTGGTCATGGTCCTGGTCCTGGTTCTGGTCCTGGTTCTGGTCCTGGTCCTGGTCCTGGTCATGGTCCTGGTCCTGGTTCTGGTCATGGTCCTGGTCTGGTCCTGCTCCATCTCCAGCTCCTGGGGTGGCAGAGCAGTGTCCACGTGTCCACCTTGGCCACCTGCCCACTTTGGCCACCTGCCCACTTTGGCCTCATTGTGGTGATTTGGGGCCAAGATGTGCAAACCCTCTGCAGGTGGAGTGAGCTCCCCAGGCCCCAGCATCCCCTGGCTGCCTAAATTTGCTGTGTTCCATTTGAGCTGTGGGTTTGGGGCTCTGCTGGGGAGCTGTGCTGAGCTCCTCCAAGGGCTTCTCACTTATTTGTCACTCCAAACCAGGATCTGGCTGGGAAATGTTCAGGAGTGCTGCCCTGCTGAGATAGATTTGGAGTCAAGCTTTGGATGGATTTGCACGAGGGGTGCTCAGCACTTCACAGTCTGTGGTGCTTGTGGTCAAGAGCCTGTTCTCTTCCAGAACTCAATGTTCCTGTTCTCTGAATAAACTTCATAAAATCACAGAATTCTTTGGGTTGGAAGGGATTTAAAGCTCCTCTCATTCCATGCCATGGGCAGGGACACCTTCCACTGTGCCAGGCTGCTCCAAGTCCTGGCCTTGAGGACTGCCAGGGATCCAGGGGCAGCCCCAGCTGCTCTGGGAACTCCAGCCCAGCCCCTCCCCACCCTCACAACCAGGAATTCCTCCCCAATATCCCACCTGAACCTATTCTCTGGCAGTCTGAAGCCATTCCCTGTGTGCTGTCCCTCCATCCCTTGGAAATCCTCT
>JAYDZK010000107.1:5985613-6029238 GCA_034509185.1 Euphonia xanthogaster | reverse complement strand
CGGCCGGTGAGGGCGGCAGGGGGGAACGGCGCGCCGGGGGGAGGCGGACCCTGCCCGTGGAGCCGGGCGTGCGGGCTGGGCAGGCTCGGCCCGCCGTTCCCGGCTGTATCCGGGCTGTGTCCAGCGGCACCGGGCCGGGATTGTCCCGCTGTGCCGCGCACTGGCGGGCGGCTCCCTACCTGCCGTGTCCGCGTCTGGGACCCATTTAGGAGGAACGTCGAGGGGCTGGAATCTGTCCAGAGAAGGAAACGGGTCTGGGGCCTCAGGAGCGGCTGAGCTGGAAAGGGGCTCAGCCTGGAGAAAAGGAGGCTCAGGGGACGCCTTTGGCTCTGCAGAACTTCTGCCAGGAGGGGACAGCCGGGGGGGGTCGGGCTCTGCTCCAGGGAACAGGGGCAGAACAGGGGGACACGACCTCCAGCTGTGCCAGGGGAAGTTCAGGTTGGACATCAGGGGGACTTTCTTCATGAAAAGGGTGGTCAGGCTTTGGAATGGGCTGCCCAGGGAGGTGGTGGAGTTCCCACCCATTGTGGTACCCAGGGAGCAGCTGGACCTGGCACTCAGTGCTCTGGTCTTGTTGGCAAGGTGGGGATTGGTCACCGGTTGGACTCAATAAGGTCGTTTCCAAACGAATTGATATTCTGATCCTGAGTCTGTCCCAGCCATGCCTACAGGCAGGTCGTGCATCCCACCTTGGCTCGGTGACACACTGAGCTTGTCACCTAACCCCGGGGTTAGGGATATGGCTGGGGTGGGGACTGGGCAGCCTGGGGCAGCTGAAAGCAGCCAAGGCACTGCCCGAGTGCTGCTGCGTGCTCCCGCCTGGAGTCTGTCAGGCTGGAGCCCTGCCCTGTCCCTGTCCAGCCTGTGCTGGTGGTGGGTGACAAGGCTGATGTGCAGTTTGAGTCCAAACCATGGTCAGAGCACCGCTGGATAACTGCATTCTCTGCATTGTGCCCTCATAGCAGGAGGGAGAGGTCTGTGGAAAATGTATGTTAGCACTGAATATAAACTTGCATCAGAACAGGATAATTTTGTCTTAGAGTGAGATAATATATTAAATTGGCTTGATGTGGTTCAGTGTATGGGTGAAACCATAAGATGCTCTGTCTAGAGTGTACAGTGGTTTTTCTTTTTGGTGGGATATAAAAATTGGCTGTCACAGGTAGATACAAGCAAAATAATACATAGTGAGGATTCCCCGAACGGTGTAGCATTATAAAGCTACTGGGACTATAGTCTACCATGTATTTAGCATGATATTTGTCATATTCTTTAATAGACAAGCTACTTATCTTTTTCAATTCTACCTATTAAGTCTTTGGTTTTGTTTCTCTTAACAGTGACCATGTTCTTGAGCACTTTGACTCCAAAATTCTACTTCGCCCTTACAGTAACTTCATCTTTTATATCTGGACTGATATTTGTAAGTAGTCCACTTCTTTTTTGTTAAACAATTTTAGCTCCTCTCAGATGACTTTATGAGTGGTAAAGGGAGTGAGTATCAGACTCTAGAGGGTGCCTTTGTGCTGGGAAGGAACTTCTCTGATGTATTGTTGCAGCTCTTTTGCTCTGTTGTATGTTGGGACTGTATGAGTCTGAGAAGATGTGCAGAATGCTGGAGTGGTTTACCTGCCCTGCACAGCTCCAGCCGCTCCCCTGGGGCCTGTCACTGCTCACCAGAGGGAGCAGACCAGGCACAGGATCCAGGCTGGTCCAGGGCTGACAGTTTGGTGTAGTCCTTGAGGTCTTGTGATATGCAGGTATTTTTAAGAGCTTCAAAAAGAGATGGCAATATTTCTGGCCCAGAATTTCTGCTAAGTGACTGTTATTGCTGTTAACTTAGCCTTGTGTCTTTGTTAGCAGAACGTCTCAGTTTAATGGGCCATTTTATCCTTTATTCTTTTAGATTATTTTTGTGAAATGAAAAAACCACACCTGTGTTGAATACTACAAATTTGGTACTGCAGGTAGGGCTACAGCTTGAAATATCCTCACCA
This sequence comes from Euphonia xanthogaster, assembly GCA_034509185.1. Classification (NCBI taxonomy): domain Eukaryota; kingdom Metazoa; phylum Chordata; class Aves; order Passeriformes; family Fringillidae; genus Euphonia; species Euphonia xanthogaster. The sequence continues at coordinate 6,027,241 of JAYDZK010000107.1, read as the reverse complement.
GAGAAGAGGGTATAACTGTTTTTTGCTTCTGTTCACAGTTTCCCTATACAGGTACTTCTGAGAGGGTTTCTGAGTTACCCTAATGACTTTGGGAGGGAGGAACATAACATTTGACTAAAATTTTGCTGTTTTTTTTCCCAATTTCTTTCCTGTTCTGTGGGTGATCCTACATGACAAGACGGGCCAAACTAGATCATGAGTGTTACTCTGTGTGGAGATAAGTTCTGCCCCTGATCATTGGCAAGGGGGTGGACTCACTGTGAACGCTCTTCGTCCCTCATGTTTGCTGGGAAAGTGTCACCTAAGGAACTTTGTGGTGCTTTTTTCTCCTGTGACAGGTGTTTGAGTGGTGGCACTTCCGAAAATATGGCACATCTTTCATTGAGCAGGTTTCTGTGAGCCACTTGAGGCCCCTCATTGGGGGTGCAGAGAGCAGCCCCCCAGCCCCAGCAGCTTTCTCGGCGGGGGAGAATGAGACCAGCAGGCAGAGCATGCCAGGTGATTCCTCATGTGTCCCAGGAGCTTTCCCTAAGCTTCGAGGTGGCTTTTAATGGCTTTGGCTCTGCATTAGTGCTTGTGGACAAAATGCACAAAGCCTACATCTTACAAAGTGTTTTGTTAGTAGTGCTAAAAATAAACTAAATAATAATGTTTTTTTTTGCTCTAAACCATTCATTGTTAAATGTATGATTTAGAAAATGTTATACATTTAGCTAAAACTGTTTCAGTAACATTAGTTATTTACTGTTCTGAAGATAAATATTGCATGAGTGTATATGCATTGCTTAATCTTCCTGCCCTGTAGTTTTGTACCCCAGCAATGTTGGGGAGCAAAAATATTTATGGAATAGGAGAAGTTTATGAAGATGATGATTGCATAATAATAAAAGCAGGTTTTGAAAACACAACTGATTTGCATTACTGCATTTTAATGTCAAGGTAATATTTCCTGTGCTTTTAATTTAAAAAATACTTTTATTTTATTATTCCTCAGAGTGCAAAGTGTGGCGAAATCCTCTCAATCTTTTCAGAGGGGCAGAGTATAGCAGGTATTAATTTTCTTGCTTTCCACTCCATATTTTTAAATTTAATCAGGGGCATGCACATGACTTCTTCACAGAGCTTGCACGGGTAATGTTAGGAGACAGCTGGAGACCTGCAAGATTATAGGGGTGATTGATACCAATCCTGTGTTTAAAAGGCACCAAGCCAAGCTTTGGCAGTTTCAATGTTAAGAACAAAAATATTACTGTAACATCAGGGCTTTTTGAGAGTAAAGTAGGAAAAAAAAACTTTATTCAGAGGTTGAGACAGTGATTCTCAATCTAAATTCTCTTTTATTAGACTATATTGTAAGTCTCCTAGTGTTACTTCATGAGAGAAACCGCTTTCTAGGAAGCCAGTTCCCAAGTTGTTTAGAACTTTACAGGTTATTGAACAGTAGTACTTGAAAGTTTGTGTTAGTAGCTTTAGTCTTTTATTAGAGATTTTCTGCACTAGGCGCATCAGATATCACGTTGATATCAGCATTGCTAATTGCTATGAGTGCCTCTTACTGAAATCTGTTGTTTTAGGTACATGTGGGTGACTGGGAAGGAGCCTCTTACTTACTATGACATGAATTTGTCTGCTCAGGATCATCAGACCTTTTTCACGTGTGACACGGATGCCCTCCGGCCTTCAGACACAGGTACTGATGTCTGTGTAAGGTGTGTAAGTGCTGGACAGTGTCAAGGGTGTGTTTCTAGTGAACTTGAAAGTAGTGCAAGTTATTGTGTCAAATATTTCATGAAACCCACAGCCTTTCTCAGCTACTAAAGAGGTTTAATAGATGTAGAGGATCATAGAGTGGTTTGTGTTGGGAGGGACCTTAAAGCCCATCCAGTTCTGCCCCATGCCATGGGCAAGGACACCTTCCACTAGACCAGGCTGCTCCAAGCCCCTTGAAATTTAGTGTTTAGTGAAATTTAGTGGAAAGATGTTGTTTTAAGTTGTGTATTCTCTACAACTTCAGTGCTGTCACAGTCCTGATATTTTTTAAGATCTCACACATTTCAAATAATTAAAACAATATTGGAAACCTGGATTATATTCTCAACAGCCAAAATGTGGTCTCATTTAAACCTTAGTAATGAATAGTGCAGTCTCCAGATTTTTTTCCTTGTGTTTCACATGTTTAGTGCAGAAAGTGTTCTTTACCTGGTTATTGTCAGAGTGGGTGTGAATTATTGTCAATTTGTCACATTCCAGAGGTGTTCCTTGTCAGCTGGCTGTGACATGTTTGATACGAAAGATGTGTTCTTATTTCACAAAAGGGAGTGAATTGTCTCGCTTGCTGAGCCAAGACTAATATTTTGTTTCCGAAAGAAAACTCAAATATTTTTCCACGTTATTCTTGCTGGACAGCAGGAGGTTTTGTTCCAAAAGAAACATGTATAGATTCTTCAGTTTTCTTGTCGTTCTTGAGATAGGCCAGATATAGAACTCCATGAATGTAAGGTTTTGGAGTTCTTTCAGGACTGGCTTTTAGTGTGAAAGTTAATAATCCTGAATAGAAAATGGTACTTCTGAATGTGTTGTTTTTCTAGAAGTTGGTTTTCAGTTTGTGTTTTCCAGTTTTACCAAATGGAAGCATGGTAGGAGGGGTTTAGAGTCATTGCATTGAAATAATTTTGAATACCAGTTGTAGTTCAAAGGACCCTTCTGAATAGATTTCATCTTTTTTACTTATTCCCAAACCAAATAAGCTGATAAATGTATATATTGAATTGGCTTTGCCTTGTGATGCCACTCAAATGTGCTTTGTAAATTTAAAAATAATTGTTAACCCTTCATGATCTGATAGTTGTCTAAAAATAATCATGGAACAGAATCTCAGAATATTTTGGGTTGGAAAGGACCTTAAAGCTCATTGAGCTCCATCCCCTGCCATGGGTAGGGACACCTTCCAGTATCCCAGGGTACTCCAAGCTCCAGTGTCCAGCCTGGCCTTGGACACTTTCAGGGATCCAGGGGCAGCCACAGCTGCTTAATATTTAACTATAAAACTCTATCTGTGCAAGACAACACTTACTCCATCATGTTTCCTTTGAAGTTCTGTTCGAAAGCTTAAATTAAAGTTCTTTGCAGGTCTATGCAAGAACCTGCGTTTAACAATTGCTACTGCCAAGCTTTCAACAAGTCTTGGGAAATGTTTCCAAAAATCTGTAGCAATTTAGAAATTGTACATCTGCCTGGTTATGTAAGCTGTGTCTGTGCTCCGTGTAGGAGTTCTGAAATGGTCAGTGAGGAATCTTCCTGGTGGTGTTGCTTTCTTACACTAAATTTGGGCTGTAATGAGCTGTTGCAAGAATTTGATGCTTGTGGTAGGAACAGGCTGAAATTCAAACACGTGTTTGCTCTTCCTTATAACAATCATACAGCAAACAGGAATTTTCAGACTGGAAGGGAATGTTAATTAGGGCTGGCTCCAAGCAGCCAGTGTTGCCTCTGCTGGCTCCCAGGTCTTTCACAGGTGTCTGTGTCCCTCAGCAGCCTTTCCATGTGTTTCCTACAGTTATGCAGAAAGCGTGGCGAGAGAGGAACCCACAGGCCCGGATTAAAGCAGCCTATCAAGCTCTGGAGTTGAACAATGAGTAAGTTTGTACATTCAGTTGCTGCATTTCTAGTGTGAAGGATTAAGTGGAAGGATAACGAGCACACTATCAGTTTCTTCATCTAATAATTCACTTACAGCCAAGTTCTGAATGCTTAAGGGGGACTCTTTGGACTGGGAACTGCACATGGGGCTGTAAATTGCCGTGAAATATTGAACTCTTTTACTAAAAACATCTTTTGTGCAGCTTTTTTTCTTGAATCACTGTGTTAGTGGCAGTAACAAATGAGAAATCATATTCAGGTATGGAGTGGTCTCAATTGAATATAAGATCCTGTATTTCAGGGATGGTATCATGGTAGAACTGTATTTGGAATTCACAAATGCCACTCCTGTAAAGGAATTAAAAATACTCTGCAGCATAAACCAAAGAATTTCACCCACAACTGTGATCCACTTTGCTATGTTGTCTTGTTATTTTTGTATAAAATGTTTTAAAATCTCCTGGTTTATAAAAGGCAAACCAAGCAATGAAGAACCTTTCCAGACAATTACAGACCATTTTTACAGTTTCAAGGAGAATAATTTAACTTGCTTTAACTATTTTTTCCTTTGCTTTTGCTCCAAATGGGAGGAGTATGTGTGTTTTTTTTCTGTAAAATGGAAAAAGTTTATTTTTTCCTGTCACTCCCCCTTTGAACTCAAGTCAGTATTTTGGAATTTTGATACTGTCAATGCTTGCATCTTAAACATAAGTGAATCTTGCCCATTTCTAACACTTCTATCACTTAATAAAAATACTAAACTTCCTCCCTCAAGATAATAGTATGTTTTTCTCTTATTTCAGTTGTGCTACTGCATATGTCCTCCTGGCTGAGGAAGAAGCAACAACTATTGTGGATGCTGAGAAATATTTCAAGCAGGCTCTGAAAGCAGGAGAAATGATTTACAGAAAATCTCAGAACTGCCATTCCCAGAGCCCCCAGCATGAAGCACAGCTGAGTAAGGACTTTGAATCACATGAACTCCTGGGTTTGTGTGAGCAGAAATGTAGAAATAAAGTTATAGTTAGAAGAGGTAAGGATTGAAATTGATAGACTAATACTTTTTGTCTTTGTAATCAGGAAGAGACACCAATGTATTGGTGTATGTGAAAAGGAGACTAGCTATGTGTGCCAGGAAACTTGGAAGAATACGAGAAGCAGTAAAAATGATGAGAGATGTAAGTAAGAGCAAAAAAAACCCAAACAGCTGAGTTAACAATTGTTCTCAATCACATTGTCCTAATTGATGGTTTTAAGTTCATTTGTAGGCATCATAATTAATCTAATTGAATTATTTCCCCATGAGTTTGCTCATGATTGAATGGGGCCTCGTGTAACCTGGTCTTGTAGGAGATGTCCCTGCCCTTCTGCTGTGGCAGGGGGCTGGAATGAGATGAGCTTTAATTGCTTCCCACCCAAACCATTCTGTGCTTTTATGAAATGATGCAGTTCTTTTCATGCTGCTTCCATGCCAGTCTCTAACACTGAGACAAAAGGACATTAAAAAGCCCTACATTATTGTACTGATTTCTGTTAAGTATTTCAGTGATTCAACTGTAATGCTACATGTAATTTATTTCTCTTTACTGATTTACAGTTGATGAAAGAGTTTCCACTTCTCAGTATGCTGAATATCCATGAAAACCTCCTAGAGGCCCTTCTGGAGTTACAGGCTTATGCAGATGTCCAGGCAGTTTTAGCCAAGTATGATGGTAAGTGATGCCTGTTGGAAAATGTGGGTGTTTTTGAATAAGAGAATAAGTGAGGTGTGCAGGGGATGTCTGTCTGCAGGCAGGAGTGTACCCATGACCTCAGCAAGGTGAGCAGACTCCCTACATCAGTAACAAATAGGTGCTTGCAGAGTACAATTCTCCTTTTGACTGCTGAGGTCAAATTTAGGCAAACTAAATTGCATATGAATTACTTTCTGTGTTTTTAAGTTACTGCTAATCTGTAAAGAAATCCTCACTTCAATTCAAGGATTATTTTAATTAATCTCTTCTACATCCCTGGATATACCTAAATTCATCAGCCTTTTTCAGCCAGCACATAGCCCTGTAAGTAATTGATGTAAATAAGCTGGAAAAGGTAGTTTTCCTTTTTGTCATCTTCCAGGCTTGGTCTTGTGCTTCTGTAATACTGAGGTTGCTTGTCAGAGATTAGCAGTGTGCAGACATGCTGCTGCCAGAGCTCAGTGGTGTGCATCAAATGGTGTAGCTTGCTTCCACTTTCTGTCTTGATTAGTAGGTTTTGGATATTGTGTAAGTCTAAATAAATGTTAATAAAGTATACACATATTTTTTTATTGCCCTCAGTTTTGCCACCTGCATAGTTCCCACTTCATGAGCGTACGAAAGGCTGCTGTCAAATTAGGGCCTTAAATCCCCTTCGGAATGGAGGGACATAGCAGTATTTTATAACAGTTGTTGTCTGAAGTTGTAGAGTTCTCTCTTATGTCAATTCTTTTTTGCCTCAGGGAATGAAAGGTATGATATTTTTTCCCAAATCCTGTGTCACTTGTGCATGGTCAGCCTAGCACCCTGCTCCCATTCCTTGATCCTCTTCTGGGTAGATTCTTTTTTAATTTGTGAAAACCATTTGCACTTTGCCCAGTGCTTCTTTCTGTTAACACCAGGAATTGTGACACTTTCTTAAGAAAGCATTGCTGATTTTTTTTCTGAGCATCTGGAAAAATGAGTATAAGCTTCAAACTCCCTGCAGCACCCCTGTGTTTGGCTTGACACAACAGCCAGACTTGCAGTAAGTGATGGACAGGCCCAGGACGGGATTTACAAAAAAAGCAAGAACCATCTGACTATACACAACATGGTACTTGGGAATTAGACCCCAGACTTTGTCTGCTTTTAGAGTAAACTTGCACTGTGGAGTGCTAACCTTCTAATCTGTAATTGTCAGCTCAGACTTGGCTTCAGATATGCTACAAAGCTACAACTAACAGAATTTTCCCCCATGGAACTGCAGAAGAACGGAAATCACATTTCTGTTAAAATTCATCTACCTGTCTGTAATGTAATTTTTTGCAGTCAGCTTCTGGTCAGTCTCTCAGTATTGTACCAAACTGTGTTAATGTACAGTTGCAAAATTAAGTAAATATCAGAAGCTTACTTTAAGTCTTTGTGGGTTTATGCAGGAAATACATTCTGTTCTTAAGGGTATTTATATGCACATTTCTCTTTGGATTCAGTTTCAGTGTGTTGGTACATTTAGAGCCAAAAGGTGACTATCACCTAAATACAACTTTGGGTTTTCAATCTGAGACTGACTGGTGACTGTCAGAAAAAAGAAATTCAAAGTTTCTAATCACAGCTGAAATGTTCCAGATGTTAAATTCATTGTCTCCCATACCCAAGGAGAAATCTTTAACTCAAAGGATGTGGGATTAAAATGTTTGCATTGCCTTAGAATCTTACAGCTTAATTATTTTATTTTATCACAGATATCAGTCTTCCCAAATCAGCAGCAATATGTTACACAGCAGCTCTGCTCAAAGCCAGAGCTGTTTCAGAAAGGTAAGCAAGGACATGTGTGAAAGCAACGGTTTGGGTTCTGATGTAAAATATGAAGGAAAAAGGTCTAAATCCTTTATGTTTTAAAATTACTTCTAATCTGTAAAGAAATCTTTGCTTCGATTAAAGGATTGTTTAATTTTTTTTAGTCTTTTCTACATCCCTGGTTATGCCTAATTATGTAGCAATTACATTTCTGAGAGCAAGTTGAGTGTAGTTATCTATATGTATATATACATACATTTGTGTGTGTAATAAAATACCATTTAAAACTACTTTTAAGCATCCATAGAGTTAGTATAGGGGAGGATGTTTTTCACAAGCCTGTGTATTGGCCAAGTGCTTTTGTGTAAATTCTGTTTTTAGTGTTTTGCTTGGGATTTATGTTTTGGATATTTGTGGTAGTTAATGCTGGCATTTCACTGTGGTCTGAGCCCAGCCCCACCTCCCAGCAGGTGATGCTGTAACAGGGAGCTGAAAGTCAAGATCGACATGATTTCATGTGTCATATGTCATGGGTAGCAGTCAAGATACCTGACTTAACATGAACGTTTTTCTCCTAGAGGGGTTTGTTTATCCTTCTTGAAATATCAGCCAATTTTTGATGAACTCTGAGCTTGCAGTGCAAATAAACACCTGGTTAGCATTTATTATTTATTACTTTTGTTCAAGGTGGGTTTTTCCCTTCAGGTTCTCCCCAGAAACTGCCTCCAAGAGAGGACTTAGTACAGCAGAAATTAATGCTGTGGAAGCAATTCACAGAGCTGTGGAATTTAACCCTCATGTTCCAAAGGTAAGAGTATTTTATTTCCTATTGGACCACTTGTAATGTATTCTGAAAAATACCGTACTATGATATAATTTTGTTATTGGAGCCTATCTAGCCCCATATTTTCTTGAATTTGGTTATAACTCCTGCTATGGAGTTGTTAAAAACATCAGTATTTATATAACAAATATTTTGTGGCCAGATTTTTTTTTTTAATAATAGCTGATATTCAAACAGGGTTTTTTGCACAAAAATTTAAACTTCAATTTTCCTAACTCGTTGGAAAGTCCAGTAATGTATTACTGAAGGCCCTTTACTCTCAATAAGGTTGGACATTAATAAATATAAATGTAGATATTTAAAGTCATAAAATAATCACAGAATGGTTTGTGTTGGAAGGCGCCTTAAAGATCTCTCATTCCAGGACCCTGCTTCCAAGCCCCTAAAGCCAAATTAAGTTCTCCAAACAATAATCACTCTAGTATTCCAAACCCCTTTATTCTGCTGGTCTTCCAACCATGGCTCCATGGTTACTGAAAGATCTGCAGTCACTTATTTTCTTCATCCACGTGTAAACAAGATTAAGAGTCTGTATCACCACAGGCTGTAATTTAATGTCTGGCATCAAAACAGATTGCACAGAGCATTGGGTGAAAATAAAGTCTTGCATTGCTTTTTACTGTACTAGGGATGCTTTCAGCATGAACCTTGAAGCAGGAGGCTGGCTCAGTGCAAGGTCTAATCCTCTGTAAATGGTGATGGAGCCCCAGTGGCTGCTGCTGGGGAGGCTGGAATGATCCGGCCGCTCCGTTCTGTCTGCCTGTCCAATCCAATAGAATGTGCACTGGGGAAGCTAATTGCTGGGAGAAATTGCTGCTTCTTTGCATGACTGATCAAGAGCGTAGCAAGTTCATTTCAGACAGTCTCAGACAGATTTTTCTTTAGCCTCTGCCTTTAGGGGCAGAAGATTATAATGCATTATCATTATCTAAAAGTTCTTTTGTTTTGGGTGTCCTCCAGTTGCTTCTGGAGCCTCATATACCTTTTTAAAGAAGTTAGAGATCATTTCAAACAGACTGTTGTTAAAATATGGTCTGTAGTTCTGCAGACACATGCAGAAACTGATTCCAGGTTTCAGTAGCTTGATTTTCTCTTCTAATTGTACATCTATCCATTCTTCATGGGTTTTTTATTAAAACATTGCCTTGAGGCACCAATTGGTTAGATGACAGAGCAGAATTTTACTGGTGCAGCCTGTTTAGAACTCTGAAATGTTTATGGTCAGAGCAAACAAGTGAATAAGGGCAAAGAAGTGAAGCAACTTGCCCAGTGGATCACAGAGGGAGAAGAAAATGTGGTCTTTGAATTTCTACTGTGTCCTATCCCATAGACTAAAAATGAGTGTGTAAAGCAGGAAATCCCTCTGTTTGCACATCGTATGAAAGTGATTGTATTTGTTCATAACATTTTGCATAAGGAAAATAAATTGTTTCTTTTTGTCCTGCTTTTACAAGGTTGGGGTTTGTTTGGAAAGTTAGAACCAGCTAGAAAAGTGGTCCTCTTAAGCCATTTCAAATTAGAAATTTGTAGCTGAAATGTGCTTCTTTATGAAACAATCTTTTGCAATCATCTTCTGAATATCTTAGAGATTTTTATTGTGTATAAAGACTTCAAAACTTTCAGTTCAGTACTAAGACCCCTTCAGTACTGACACCTTTCCTGTTTTATGCATAAACATGGATGTGAAAACCTGCCAGACTGGAATTTTTCTGTTTATGTGGTAACATGGGCTCAGAGAGAGCCGGAGCCTGGAGTTGAGCATTGGTGTGTTGTGGCAATACTTGCAGTGGAGCTTCACCACCACTGCTGGGTTTATATTCCCAGTTAGCATAATGGAAAATTGGGCACTGTGGAGAGCATGAGGATTGGGTCAGGGGTCAGATATTTGAGACCATTTTCCCACAGCAGTGCTGTGTGAGTGATTCTTTACTGTGTTAAAAAAAAAAAAAATTGAAGAGGATTAGAGAGGATTAGCAAGAATATTACCCTCCGGAGTGCAGGCCCAAGGCACTGAGAGAAGAACCTAGCCAGGCAGCAAATGTGCTTTATTTGGCTGGGGCACAACCCCTCCTACATTCCTTGAAGAGTCTGAATGGGAAAAGTTAAGTCCTCAAACTGGATTAGTAAATAATCTCATAGTTTGTGGCATCTGCTGAAATAAATCGGTGAGTTAGCTGCATTCTTACACTTTGGGGGACACTCCAAGGAATTGCCAGCTATGTTGATCAAAGATGTGGATTAACTTTGGCTGATACTAAATGAGACACTATATGGGAGGAGAGGACAGCTCACAGGTAAATACTAGAGCTGAAACTGTCATTTCATTCTTGTAAAAAGTAATCATCTGTTTTTAAAAGCTAAGTTCAAATGAATACCTGACTTTTTTAATGTACCACGAGAAAATGTAGTATGTTAAAAAAATTGCATGTTCTGTGTTGCAGAGAAATAGGAAATGATTAATCCTTGTGTTCTTTGACCCCTCTGAGCATCAGATTTTCTGCTGATGGAGGGAGAGGGCTGAAATTGAAAAAATCTGAAATCAAAGATACTTTGTGGTAGCCCAGTAAGACCACATTAAAAGATTTTCCTGGATTTGGTTTATTATTCTTCTTCTGATTAGCACGCTGACACTTTCAGGTTTGCTGCTCATACTTCAGAGCTAATAAGTCCTCAACCACCTACATTGAAACTTTCAGTGATGAAGTAATGAACAAAAAAAACCCTAGTGATTTGGGGTTTTTTATCAGCCTAAATTTGTCCCTTGTTGGTGTTGCACCTGCAGCATTCCACTTAATGTCTGTTCCACAAGAATGTATTTTTGTCTTACTGAAGCTGTATGTTTTTTCTTGATTTTTTTTTTTTGGTGTGTGTTAAAGCCCAATTTGAGAGTCATAAACACAGGAGTGTGTTTTGCTGCTTTTCATTTCTCACTTAGTGCAGCCTGGCTGCTGTGTGCTAGAAGCTGGCCCTGGCCCCTTCTACGCTCAGTTACGCCTAAAATGATCAATTATGTTTCCCAATCAAAGGTTTTGGAACATTCCATGTAACCAGGTGTACTTTCCATTTTTCCTTTCAGTATTTACTAGAAATGAAAAGTCTAGTGCTGCCTCCAGAGCACATTCTGAAGCGAGGGGACAGTGAGGCAGTAGCATATGCTTTTTTTCACCTCCAGCATTGGAAGAGGATAGAAGGGGCTCTCAATCTGCTGCACTGCACATGGGAAGGCAGTAAGTATCTCCTTTTATTCTTTTCTGTACAGTAGACTAGTCTCTCTGCCTTTACCCCCCTCAGACATGATTGGTTCTCTTTGTGGGAAGCTGGTTGCCTGATTAGATTCAGATCTAATGTCACTCACCCTTTTTGCAGCATTTAGGATGATCCCATACCCTTTAGAGAAAGGACATCTTTTCTATCCCTACCCGAGCTGCACAGAGACAGCAGACAGAGAACTGTTGCCAAGTAAGTGGTTTCTAAGCAGTAATGATAATAAAACACAGGCTAAGGACGTATTCAGTTTGTGGTATTTTGTATTTACCTTACTGTGATTTTTTTAGTTTGAGCTTCCTGTGAAGGGGATTCAGCTATTTGTTGATGTCCCTCCCAAGAAATCCTGAAGCACTTGACTTGTGTGTGGGGTAAATGTCAGCTTGATGCAGTAACCTAAGTCCTTCAGAGATTAAATCTGTGTGTGGTACATTCAGACTGAGTCTGGCCAGCCTTGAGAACAACAAAGTTGACCATTTGTTAAAAATTGCTTTTAAAAGAATTCATGGATTTGACTGCTGTTGTAGCAAGGAATCAGTCCACGCTTCCAGTCCTGCATTGGGTATCCAGTAAAACCTGTCTGTGATCTTGCAGAGAATCTTTGGGTAACCTGTAGCTTCATAGAACATGGATTGCTTTCTGTCATTAATTCAGTGGTCTGTATTGGTCTGCTGGCTGCCTCCTGGGACTTTTTCTACATGTATTTCTATGGATTTATGCTAATATTTGATACTGAAAAGTAAGTCTTATCCAGCTGCTCTTTGCTTCAAGGTTACTTTATGCAGTGATGAGCCTACATGTTTTTTTCTACAAAGAGACTATATCATTACTGCCTATACTCATGATATTTAGGAAAATAGCATTAATTTAGATTAGAATTGAGCTGTTAATTATACATTTTAATTGAATTCCTTTGGGGTTGAACTTCTATATCTTGAAGAAACACAATTCCCCTGGGACTGGAAACGGCTACTGCAAAAGCACCAGCAGCCCTACAGAGACCACAGCTGTGGAAAGGAAAACTGCACAGACGTGTTTCTATTTAAAAGCCTGAAGTTATATTTAAAATGTGTAATTTAAATTTGCCCCCAGACTGCTTTAAATTACTCATTTCTCACTTATGCAGGATATTGCACAAGGAATTCCTTGGTTAGCAACTAACCCTAAATTGTAGACTTCCCAGCATAATTAAACACCAACACATGCAGATATTTCAACAGGATCACTCACGCATTCCTGTTTTGTTTTAAATATAGAACAACCTATAAATAAAATCATCTTAACACTTTTATTGCAGTACTTCTTTGAGAAATCTTGACACTTTTTTTTTTTAATTATCTATTTAAAATAATGTTGACCAAATGAATGATTCAAAAAACCTGCATTGGTTTGATGAGCAACACTTCTCAAATGTCTGTGAAGTATAGAATTAGCTTGAGTTGTCTTTACCTGTCTTGAATTTGGGTTTAATTTCCCAGTGTAGGGAAGCTACTGCAAAAAGAATTCATTCCTATTTTTTAAACACTTTCCTAAATTATATTGCTCCATGTTTTAGAAATGATGTTTCTATATAGTATGAATCTCTGGGTACCATTAACATCTCTGATGGATGTTAGACATGGATCTCCAAATAGTCTATGTAATTGTGCTCCAAAATAATATCATTAAAACCAAAACAAACCCTGAGCACTTTGCCATTAATGAATTGCAAGAGCACATGACACTTTTGCTGGGTTTACTCTTCTAATGGTGCTTTAATGTGTTAGCATTCAGAAGCACTAACTGGAAGGGTAAAGTGTCTTCTTCCTCTGCAGACTTCAGTTTAAGAAAGAATACAATTGTATTTTCTCATTTTACAAAAAAGTTCATTTATAATTTTAGGTTTTTGTTAGATTTTAAAAACAGCTTGTCAAGAAGGGCAATCCTTTTATGATTACTTATGTCTATAGAAACTTTTTTTTCTTCATTTAAAAATCTTCTGAAATCATTAGGTAGAAATCAGAGCTGGAGGTGCCCAGAGCCAGTAATTGTGAATTCACCCAGCAGGTCCTCAGCGAGTGACCAGTAGTAGTGTTGTGAGTGCTGAAAGCTCCACATGCCACCCTTAGCCTGGCTAATCACCTGCTTTGGATTTTGTTACCAGAGATTGGAAATTGCAAGGAGCTGCTATGTACAGAATTTATAACCCCGTCCTGGCACTGTTTTCTTTGAGGTCTGCTCTGTCAGCTGCTCTGAACAGATTTACTGGAGTCTCCAACCAGAAGTCTTCAAGAAGTACTAGGAAACATATGTGTATGCAGCATGCTGGTTGTTTTGTACTTGCTCAGCTTCTTACAGGGTGTGGAGATGTGATTTTCTTTTCAGGTAACAGGATTAGAGCTCTAGAGAGTTGAAAACACCTGAACTGTTTAGTTGGCTCAGGTAATTTTGACAGCTTGTGAACTTTACAGGTATTCCCTCTGTCCTGTTGGAAAAGCAGGTACCAAAAACTGAGCCTGATTTAGTTCAAAAATAAAGCCCATGCAAGTGAAAAAGAAGCCTGGGAAGAGAATATTAATAATGAAAACAAATATGTGAAGACTCTTAATAATGAAAACAAGCATGTGATGTGGGGAAACATTTTTAAGAAGTTAAAGTACTGGAACCTAAGGTGTGCTGCAAGAGCCTTTCCTTCTGAAAGTCCAGAAATGAGTTACAAGGCCATAAATGATTCAGAAAGCAGTCCTTGATTATCAAATGTCAACATTCTTCCTTTTTTTCCTTTCAGCATTTCACGAAGTCTCCGTTTACCCCCAGAAGGAGCTTCCCTTTTTCATCCATTTCACAGCAGGCCTGTGTTCCTTTTCAGCCATGCTGGCCCTCCTTACCCACCAGTTCCCTGAGCTGATGGTCATTTTTGCAAAAACTGTAAGTACTCTCTCTGTCATGGGGCTTGTTAAGGTATCTTGTGGGGTTTTGGGAATTTTGAGGTCCAGGGTGAAGTAGCCTCTAGTCAATCTCATGCTTGTGGAGCATAAGTTATTTTATCTGTTTTTATAAGAATCTCAGTAGTGACAAACACATGTTGAAATTTGGGCAAAATGTCTACTTTGACAAGACATTAACTATTACTGTTACATACCATGGCTTTGATTTGCTCTGTCACAGTTAGAGAGCAGCATTTCAGCACCAGAGAAATTTTTCCACAGAGCACTGTGGTGAATATGGATTTTATCCTTGTGGAAGTGCACAGCTGCAGTGGGAAAGCCTCAAAAATAAATCTGTTGACTGGAGACTATGAGCAAAATGAGTAAAAAGCAGGCTCAACTACAGGAAGCAGGTCTCTGTGAGCATTGAAAAACCACAGCATGATGTAAGTGGAATGGATGAGAACAGGTAAAGTAACTGGTGACTTCAAACCAGATTCAGAACTGAGTTCAGCTGTCACTTAACCTTTCAGGAGCTCAGCCAGTGGTTGTATATCTCTTTTTAGGGTTTCTTTCCCTTACTTATTTGTTAACATCTGCTGTCTGTAACCTTGTCATCTTTCCCTGGATTCTGGAAGCTGAGAAACAAAGTACATAGGCAGCTTCCTGCTCCAGCTTCTCAAACTACTCCAGGCAGTAAGTTTGGCCTTTACTGAACTGTTGATCTCGTGCAGTAGAGCAGAGTAGCAAATAAAGAGCTCTGAACTCTTAAGGGAATAATTTATTCTGGCTTTGCTAGTCAAAATAGAGGGTAAAAGACATTTGCATCCTGGCTGGTTTAATGCAGCAGGTAATGGAGACCCAGGAGGAAAGCCTTTCTTTTTTGAGAATACTTTGTTCCTAAAAGTGTTGGCTTTACTGGTGAGCCCAGTCTAGTGTCCAAATCATGCAGGTCAGAGAGTGGGGCCTCATTTCCACACAGTGGTGTTGATCTTTATGCTGGAAAACGTAGTTGGACGTGCCAGTGACAAATTTCAGTGTTGCTCATAATTGACGGGGTTCAGAGTAACTAGGGGCTAACTATTTGTTTGATTAATTCTGTAAGGGCTGCATCAGCAAAGTTGTATGATTTCCAAAGAGATACAAGGTCAAATGTTATGCTAACAAAAAATTGATTGGTGAAGTTCTCTCTGCTGGATTTCTTTAACTTGTAAGAAACAATGATACTCAACATCAAAGTAACATTTCTGTTTTTGTTGCTCACAAACAGGGGTGTTACACTTGATTACCTTAAAGGTCCCTTCCAACCCAAACCATTCTGTGATTCTGTGTTTCAGTTAATAGAGTGCTTCAATAGTTTTACTACAGACAATGCTTTGATGGCTGCTAACACTTTATAAATACTCTCTTGTCTTCTGGAGGTCTGTAGTAGTAGCACCTACTTGAATTTTCATACCAAAAATGGAAGATTATCTTCTATTTAATGATACCAGCCTTTCCACTCAAGCGTACTCTAATAAAGCAGTTATTAATTGTTATATTGAGCATTGTATCTTCAAGTAATTCCAGTACTTCAGGCTTTTAAAATTATTTTTTCCTATGTATTTCATTACTTCAAGTATTTTTCATCTTACTGTTTTTTAACTTATTAAACAGAATAATTTGAGGTAATAAAGTTCTAGCTGGTATATCTGGAGTGCTTTGGCTGTAGATAAAAGCAATGCAAAATGTATTTCCAGCTCTTGAATTTCCAAGAAACCTAGAACACAGTTTTAGGAATGGCAATTGGAAAGTATTGTGTGTATATGGAATTTTTTCTTTGTAAATCTCCAAGCAGTGACTCCTTAGATTACATTTCAGTTACTTCTTAATCAAACTCTTTTTCCAGCAGTTGAATTCACAGCAAGCTGAATGCCTCAGAAGGGATGTAAGAAGTTGAATACCTTTCTATGGACTTGAAAAGTCTGAGTTTACATATTTTCATTTGTTAGTGCTTGAGTTTGTTTCCTCCATAATAAATCACAGGGTAAATCTTGGCAAATTGCTAAAAATATTCCAAGTGGCCAAAAATCACAAGGAAGCATTTAGTAGTTCCAATGTATCCAGTGTGATCCAGCAGCAGCAGCGGCCGGAGCGCTGGCAGCGGGAGCCCTGCGAGCCGGCGCCACGGGGATCTCTGCTGCCCTGCAGCCTCGGGGGCTCTGCAGGTGCTGGGCACTGCTGCTGGCAGAACCTTGAGCATTTGCTGATGCACTTAGAGCCCGTGGAGGTGCCCAGAGAAGCTGCGGCTGCCGAATCCCTGGAGTATCCAAGGCCAGGTTAGATGGGGCTTGGAGCAGCCTGAGATGGTGGAAGGTGCCCCTGCCCTTGACAAAGTGTTGAAATTATGTGATCTTTAAGGTCCCTTTCAACCCAAACTATTCTATAATTCCATGATAACTGTGTGAGTTGGTGCTGGTGAGCACAGTGGAACAGGCAGTGGCAGAGGATCCACAGGAGCTGCAGTGCCAGCACAGGTGCTCCCTGGGCCTCACTGTTTGTTCATTCAGATTTCTGATCTCTTGGAGAGTCACACTGTTCTTGATCATCAGACAGCTCTGTTTCTGAAGTAGCTGCCGTTTAGATTCTTTGCAGTAAGTGACAGAAAGGAGGAAGGTATGCAAATGACAATAATCTGAACTGTCTGAACAAGCTGAAAAATGCTGCTAGATAAACAACTTCTGTCGAAATTGCAGACAAAAGGGTCTGATTGTTTATTCATTCAGTATGAATTTTTATTTTTTAATAATTATATAGATGGAGGACTGGGTGGATGTGTATCATCTTGCAAAAGTGAGGTTGCACAGTTCCATCTGTAGTACAAAGACACCAAGAAGTCTGTGAAGAACACCAGTGATACAGAGTGATAGCAGGCACTATAAACAGATCTCAGAAGTTCCTGAGAACAATGAACATTCCTTAATAGAGTCACAGAATGGTTTGGTGGGAAGGGACCTTAAAGCCCATCCAGTTCCACCTCCTGCCCAGGGGCAGGGACACCTTTCAGTAGCCCAGGGTGCTCCAAGCCCTGTCCAGCCTGGCCTTGGGCACTTCCAAGCATGGGGCAGGCACAGCTTCTCTGGACAATTCCACATAGATCAATTCCATTTTTTACATCAGAGCTTTATGTTATTGGAATAGACCAGTGTAAATTATTATTAAAGTACTGAAAAAATAGTGCAGCAGTGTTCTTGCTGTATCCTACTGAAAACAACTTTATTTTTTAGGGAATTGGACAATATCCTAAGACAGTCCCTGTTCCAAAGTGGTTTTATATGGATTGCTTGATACTTTCACAACAAAGAAAGAAGTCATGGGATTTAAATTAAAAATTGGCTAATTTTTATGATTGCAAGATTAGGAGAAAACATTTTTCATTCTGGCTGTTCCTTGCTCTCTGTTGGAAGATTCCTTGCCATTTTGTCTGTGGCAGCCATCTAGGGACAGAAAATAGTAGAAAGCAGAGCCATGTCTGGCAAGTCCTGCTTTGTGTGACACTCTGCTTTACTTTAAGAACAAATCCCCCTACCATTTTCCCCAAAGCTCATTAAGTGAGACTGGAGAATTAACTTTTTAGCCAGCTGCTGAACTTTTCATATTTATAAACACTTGAGTCTTTTGCTTA
Source organism: Euphonia xanthogaster (assembly GCA_034509185.1). Taxonomy (NCBI): domain Eukaryota; kingdom Metazoa; phylum Chordata; class Aves; order Passeriformes; family Fringillidae; genus Euphonia; species Euphonia xanthogaster. The sequence continues at coordinate 6,009,412 of JAYDZK010000107.1, read as the reverse complement.
TCTAAGAGAAAATGTGTATAGTTTGGAGATGTGCACTTCCCTGCCAATGTGTAATGAGTGGTTCTACACTTGGTAGGGAAAAAAAAGCCTGAAGTTTCCTGTCAGAGCTGAGTGTCGATGCCAAGGGCAAAGGTTTCTTGCCTTGCTAATCTACATCTTAACTCATGCACTCAATGTGAAGGTGCCACACGCTAACAGGCAGGGAAGAAGCCACTGCAAGGAAAAGCCCCTACATTGCTGTGAATGTTATGTTTTAAAAGCCTTTTTAATGTAATATTTGAGGTTATGATAGAAGCCAGGAGGGCCAAAGTAAAACTTTCAAAGTAAATGAGTCCTGTTGTTGCTAACTCATGAAATGAGGGTTTGCACAAGGATAACCTCAGTGCCAGCAGAATATCTGGAAGATGGGTTGAGAAGGTGCAGGGGAGTTTGCACGATTTGGTTTAGCCTAATCTTACTTCTGGAGCTGTTTAGATGGCATCTAGAATATGGATCCCGTCTGGAAGCACAGACTGGTCTTGGTGGATGGGCTGTTCCGTTTGGGTCAGTGACCTGTAAATAATCTATGCCTGAATATTGAAAAAATGGGGTGATCTTTAAGGTCCCTTGCAACCTAAACAGTTCTGTGATTCTCTGAAAATCCACTCTGCTGTGCTCCTAGTCTGTTGAGCCCTGAAGGCACAGTGCTGAGCAGCTGGCAGAGTGGCAGTGGGGAGGAATGCCATCCTAACCCTCGTGCTTCTGCCCAGGTGCTGCGGGTGCTGTGGCCAGTGAGTGCTCCCAGCGTTCTGGCCTCCAGCTGAAGGGACTGCTCCAGGGGTGAGTGCACGAGCCTGCTGCTGGGCCTTCCAGAGGGTTCTACTTCTTCTTCTGTGTGTCTTCATTAATATCTAGGCTTGTTTACAGCAAGCCGATTCATGGCATCAGCAGTGAAGGGGCTGGAATTCTGTTGCCCTGAGGGCTAGACACAGGGTGGTATTTGCTCATACCTTGAGTCTGCAGAAGGAAGTTGGTCTGGCAACTGAGCTGATTTATTGTTGTGTTCCGTTTTTTCCAGTGCTTTGGAACTCTTCTTTCACCCTTCCTCTTCACTGTGGAACACACTGAGGACCTGCTGCTGTCCAGCCCCTGGCATCAGCTGGCTAGTGTGACTGGTGTGTATTTTCCATGATAGTTTGATTTTATTCTTATGAGCCTCACTTGGTGGTTGGCTGACCCCCAGTTGTGGGAGCCAAGGAAGAAATCTGGGCTCTTCAAACTGATATCCTTGACTGGCTTCCATGCTGATGGTGCTTAACATGTGAATTTCTCCTTTGGCCTTAATTTGTAATCATCTAAGAAAATAGTTCTTTTTGAGCAATAGTTTATTGCTCTCTAAATCACTTGGACAACTGGAAGCTCATACTTCCTCTGTAAGAAAGGAGAATACACAAACTGAGCAGGTGTTTGGAGTACTGATGCTTCCTTCTCAGCTGCAGATGCACCAGATATTTGGCTTAGATTTAATTTCATAAGCCTTTTTCAAAATATTTGTTAACAGCAAAGTATGGTTCTGCTTTCTTTATTAAAAGGTTGCTACTTAACACATTGAATTTGTTGACTTCTTGAGTGTCTGTTAAATATAGATTACAATGTGCAAACAAAGATTTGTTTCTTCTCTATCTTATGAGCTTGAATTACTCAAGGAGATGGTAAACTCCTCTATTTCACATTACTTCTTTATTAGAATTAATTAACTTTAGAATTAATTGTGCATCTTTTATTCTTCAAGACAAGGCATTTTGAAAGACAGGATGGCTTCTGAAACTGCCCAGAGTGTTGTGGTATCTGCAGGGGAGTCTGTTGGGAGACCTGAACCTTCAAGTGTTAGTCCAAAGTAGTTTCACTGTTGTTATGAAGACTTGAAGAGAATGGAGATGTGGAAAACTCTTCAAAGGACTTGCTTCACATACAGACCAGCCCTGAGGGTTTGTTTACTGCACAGGTGAAAAGATGACTGTGGCAGCCATGTGGTTGGAGGTAATTGGTGTGACTTCCATTTCCACTCTCCCATTAGAGCAAAAGAAGAATTAATTATTTTTCTTTTTGCTTATTTTCAAATCCTTCTTTACCTTGTAAACCAAGTTCTGTGAAGCAGAAAGTCACCTCTGCATCACATGTAAGTGTAGTTTATTTGTAACTCTGGAGGGAAACATACTTGCTTAGGTAGATATGCCGTTCTTTGCCCTCAACTGTATATTCCTGTTGACTGGACTTAAATCCAGGTTAACTATATGAATTCATCAAGAAATCAAAAGGGAAGCCCTACAGAAAGATACTTCCAGTCTTTTTAGAGTTACCTAACTACTAGAATGTGATTTTCTCAGCTTTCTTTCCAGTTGGTCATTGGGGCTGTTTCTCACCTTGGAATCACTGTGGTGATTAATAGGCCTGTTGTGTTCATGTGATTTCACTTCGTGGTCTGCAGGGGCCCATAAGGTAACCAGCCTAATGCTTTTTAAAGTTGAACCTTTTCCAGCAGTTGTGTGGGGTTATAAATGATGCTCTGCCTCCCATGTATCATCCCAAGAGCTGCTTTCTCTCACTGTCCTCCCTTGACATAACAGTAACAGAAAGGGGACGGGCTTGTTCTGAAAGGAGAGCTGGCAGCAGGCTGTGTAATGAAAATCTTCCTGTCTCTGGAAGTGCCAGCAATTCTTGAGGAAGGAGTGCTCTCTATACAGGACTGTCCATGTTTTTGGGAAGTGTCCTTTGCCACTTAGGAGCAGAGACTTACACTTGACCCTTACCTTAGTAATACCATATCAATTATGTTGTGTGTTTGTGTGTGTATATACATATATACATTTATATGTATATATACATTAAAAATTACAATTATTACTCAGGACAAGATGAATATTGATGTCGCTTCTTTGAAACAAGAACTGTGGTGACTTTACAGCCGTTGGGTTGGCAATAACTTTTCCACAAGGCTTTATGTGGCAGAGGTGAGGCAGTTCAGACTAATAAATATTTCAGGGTAACAAGGTCTCTTCATTGCAGCCCTAGTTCATATGGGCTATAAATCACATCAGAATTCTGGGGAGTAATCTCTGACAGATATTTACCATGCTATGAGCCCTTCATTTTTGAAATTTGGAATAGATGCCTGTTAGTAGCTTTTATGCATATATGTCTGTGGCAAAAGGTCTTTTCATGCTGTCAAACACCTTGGTCACTGAGGTTATGGGGACAAATTCAAATGGAGATGGTCCTGGGGTGGTTCTCCATCCAGATTTGTCACAGACCTGTTCCCCTCCTGCATCTCTCCAGCACTGGATAGGCAAGTTTATTCCCTGCTCCTCCTGGAATTGTTGTGAGGGTGCCAAGCCTCATAGATCCATGACTCTGAGCAAGGCAGGGTGTAAAGGTCATAGTTGAGACCATTAATAACAAGGTGCAAACGGCTGGTTTATATGTAATGTGAAGCTTTTTACTTATTTCATTTTTGCACTTTGGGGGCTCTGTTTGCTTATGGAGCACTTGGTGTCTGGTACCTATTTAGCCTGAGAGCAGGCAATTGGGTTTCTTCAGGCCTTCAGAGGAATGCAGAAAATTGTTCTCTGGTGTTGTAATTCTGCTGGGATAACTGGAGCTTATTTGTCTCACTGCTTATTAAATGCATACTTGTCTAGAGGTCCTTTTTTTTTTTTTTTCTTTTTCTCTTTTTTTTCCTGAGAAACATTGGGTGAATCCCAAGGACCACAAGTGAGAGGAGGATTCCAGGAGGAGGGGGAGGGGGAAGTGCCTGCACCTCTCCACAAGCTGCATCATCCACCTCCAGTGCCAGCAGAATGAAGAGGTTAAATATGAGAGCAGACTCCCTTAGGGAAAGGAGATGTATGTATGGGGCTCAGCCAGACATAAATTAATATTGCCCTTCCCCCTGCTCAGAGGGGAGACAGTGAGGGGAGCAGCACCTCCCAAGCACTCATGTTTGGGGTGTGTGGCTGGGAGCCAGTGAGGCTGTGCTGAGGTGTCAGAATGGGCCCAGCTGTGCAGACCAGGAGCACAGGGCACTGTGGGGTTCACGGAATCACGGAATTCCCAGAGCTGAAGGCACCTGCAAAGATCAAGTCCAGCTGCTGGCCGTGCTCAGGAAGCCCCTGTGATCCCCCCCTGTGCCTGAAGAGCACTGTCCAAAGGCTCCTGGAGCTCTGGCAGCCAAGGGGCCATGGCCATTCCCTGGCGAGCCTGTTCAGTGCCCGAGCACCCTCTGGGGAAAGAACCTTTTCCTGATAGCCAGTCTAAACCTCTCCTCCAGCATTCCTACTCTACCTGCTTCTGAGCAGTGCCCAGCCTGCCCAGTTCTGCTGTTAAAAGGGACAGACTCCTCTTGTCTGCATTTAATTAGGATGGCTGCAGAGGTGATGTATGAGCTGTTGTCACCTGCTTTTGGGAAAAATGTCTATAGATCAGTCAGGATGACAGTAGCAATCACAGTGGGCTTCTGTGTTCAGTGTCCTGTGCTCTGAATTCACCCATCTTACAGTAAAGGTGGATAAAGAGTAAAGGCAGCTTTGTTCCCAGCTCTGTCTCCTGGCTGCCTCCTCCCTGTCTGGAGCCTCCTTGGCAGGGTGTGCTCTGCACGCCCCAGCCCTTACTGGAGGGACAAGGCCGTGATCAGGGATGCTGCTCATGTGCTTGGAATTTTCCTCATTTCCAGCCTCGAGTGCTGTTTTGTGCTCTTTGGTGGGATCTTCAGTGAGTCTGGTCATTGGGGAGAGCGAGATAACACACCCTTGCTGACGGCATCACTCAGGGTGCATCCACACAATGAGCGTGTTCCTCCACTGGGATCTTCCCCCTTTGGTTCTTTCTGGCCAGCAACATTTTCCTTTTACTCTGGATGCTTTGAGTTGTGCAATTACAGTGCAGCCTCATCAGCTGGACCCTTCTCTTAACAGCCTCTTGATTTCTTTGCTAATATGGCTGTGGGCTTTCATCAGTTATAAAACAGAGTGACACAGTATGTGACTATTGCATTCTCCTGCCTTGACTCACTGCCTGTGATTCCAGAGCAGTGACCCCTCTGCTGCTAGCTGGAGCAGCCCTCCGTGACTCGGCTTCAGGAATATGGGATGTGAAAGCTTGCACAGACCTTGACGGGCTATGTGAATGTTGGTCCAGATGCCACAATAAATCTGCTGCTGAGGGCTGGGTCTGTTATGGCAGGTTTATAATCCCCCATGGATTACACTGGTCACAGGTACCTGAGCACAGCCTTCTGTGCCTTTAGGAACCCAATGGAGAACAGAAAAGGCCTGTGGGGAGACAAGAGGATGTTGGGATTGAGATGTAGCTTGGCAATGTCTTCAGCTGCATTGCTGAGCTCAAGAATTTATGGATCTTGCCATTACCACCATCCCAAAAAATGGTGGAGTCACCTGGGCTAAGGCCTGTTCTCACCCACGTGGAGAAAATCAGAATCATAGAATCTCCTGGACTGTGGAAGAGACGCAGAAGGAACATTTGGATGTCAAGTCCAATTCCTGGCCCTGTGCATGATTCCGTGTTTCCAATGCCTTCTAGCTCCTCCTGTGTGTCCTGTCCAGCTGCTTTTCAGAGAAGGTAATATGTTCAGAAGCTCATAAGGAATTAATTCTGCACCTTGTCCTTGAGTGCAGCCATGCTTTTGACTGGAAGATAATTAGAAGATGAACTTGCATAAAAGGCTCCCTCCACATTTTAGGCAGATTACTTCTGAGGAGTTTGTGAGAAGGACTGAGTGTTCCCTGATGAGACTGTAGCCTTCAGAAATGAGAGGTGGAAAACAGCTGCTTGCCAAGGATGAGTGTGCTAAGGGGGGCTTCTGTGGGGCTCATCTGCAGTAGGGCACTGACCAGTCTGAGCTTCCTTTAGCCCACAGTGGGACCTTTTCTTGTACAAGCACTGGGAGTTTTCTCTGGCTGACTGGTGTATTTCTGTTCTAGTTCTGTGCTTTTCTGCTAATTGCTTGTTAATAAATGAGCATAGCCTTGCACAGTCCTTTGCAGAAGAAACTGTCACTTCTGTCAGGTGGACTTGAGTTCGGTGGGCTGTCCCATGACTGCTCCAGGTACTTCTGTAGCACTTGCACTTGATTCCAAGTATTTTTACTCCTCTTATTTACTGCTGTGACAGAGGAATGCGGCTGCACAGGTGGACCTGGCAGGACTAGGGAGGTTTCCTGTCTCAGCTGTGGTTACTCTATAAAGCACTGGAGGTATCCAATTTCAGCATCTCAGTGATGAAACCAGAAAGGAGGGAAGCCAATAAAGCAAAGACAACCTGTCCTCAGGAGTTTCCCTCTTGTTTTAAAATATGAACCTCTGCATTCAAGAGGAGGATATATTTAGGCAGCAGCCATTGATTAAGGTGTCATTCATCAAGTTGGCCCACAGATCTCCTACAGCCACCCCCCAGGGGTCCTCTGCAAAAGAACAAGTGTTTGTTGATGGCTGACCCCGGGTCCCCAGGCACTGGGTCCCTCCCAGCCCAGGGAGTGTGTCCTGCTCTGGGAGGGAGGCTTGGATTGATGGCTGAGGGGGCAGCATTTTTTTCAAGTCTGTTGTAAATTGAGAGGAGGTAGGGCGGTAATGAAGATAAATGAGAGGCTCTTCCTGGTTGATTAGCCTGTGCTGACGGACGCTGCGCTGGCTCGGGATGCCTTTGGCCTGCCTCAGACCTCCTGCTCACCTGCCAGCATTCCTCAGTACAGGCAGGATGGGAAAATTGTCTCTCCCTGAAATTCAGAGGGTCTTGGAAAGGCCTGGGGGTGACCAGAAGTCTCTTGGGTAAACACCAGCTCCAGTGCAAGAGCAGGGAAGGTGCTGCACAACCCTCTTGTGCTGTCACGGAATTGGTTTAATTCTGTAAGAAACAGTTTAGGCAGTGGGGAGGTGGGATTCCTGTAACTCTCAAGATCTCCATTAAAATGTCACCTTTTGGCTTGGCTGTGGCTTTGCAGCAGCTCTGCTGAAGGTGCTTTTTCTGCATGAGCACTCTCAGGGGTTTGGCATGGAGGAAGGTGCTTAATCCAGCCCACGGCAGGCTCTTTTAATTCTTTGAGCAGTTCCCCCATCAAAACTGGTTTTAAAGTGGATTTCTCTCCCCACTTAAACTATTATTTCCTAGGGCCATTGAGTAAAATCCCTATTCAGAGATGCTTTTGGTGCAGTAGCCAATAGGTGGCTTAGGACCAGAATAATCTTCTTTGCCTTAATCCCTTCCTGTTCCTTTGACCTTCCTTCAGAGTTTGCTCTTGTAGCCTGCTCAGCTCCCTCTTGCCCACAAATCTCACTGCTTCCAGAGAAAACCCCAGCTCCTTAGAGACCTCTGACATGCTCTCTCGCAGCAGTAAAGCAGATCCCAGCAAAAAGTATTTGCAGGTGAATGTCCCTGTTGACTGGGCCTCTCTTACTAAGTTTGGAACTTCCATGAAAACTTCCTCTGTGTGCAACGTCCTTACTTGCCCATCAGCACAATGCTGAGCAGTATTAGGAAAATGAACCCCATTTTTCTGGCTCAGGGAGGAGGCACAGCCTGCCGGGGGCAATGTGCAGCCTAGCTCTGGTGGGGGAACTGCAGGAGCACTCTCAGCCTCAGGAATTGCAATGATTAAGATAATTTTTCTTTTTTACTTGGGTCAGTTTAGTTTCCAGGTTCAATGTTATACATTGCATTTGTTCATGTGGATTGGGACATTTTGACCAAACTATAAAATAATTTGTACACTAAGTAAAGCATTTTTGTAATGTCTGCTTGCTCAAATTGGTGGACAAAAGAAGAAATTTGTAGAGATGAGGGGTGGATCCCTGTAACTTACCTACCAGCGGCTCTGTAGCTGCCTTCTTCTTCTCTCATCAGCTTCCATTTTAGTTGATTATGTTTTGAGTGTTTGGGTTTTTTTTTAATGGGAAAGAGTTGTAAGTTTATCTAACATCTCCTGCTTGACCCTGTGCTTTAAACCATGGAATGGTTTGAGTGGTACAGGACTTTAAAACCTTTCTTGTTCCACCCCCTGCCATGGGCAGGGACACCTTCCACTTGACCAGTCTGGCCTTGAACACTTTTGGGAATGGGGCATCCACACATCCTGAAGTGTGATCCTGCTGAGAAAGGATTCCCCTGGGGCTTTGGGTGCTTGACTCTCTAGGAAGCTTTGGGACAGCAGGAGCTGCAGACAGCGGGGAAGAGAAATGCTGTGGGCTGGTTCCTGCTCTGGGGACGTGCCCAGCTGGGTGTGTAGGAATTCAAAAAGCAAAGGACATAATTTTCTGGTACAGGTTTATAATGAATTTTGACTTAAAATAATAAGCAGTATACACAACATACACGTGAGTTGTACAGAGATGCTCTTGTATCGTTGACTTCAGAACCTACCAGTAAGTTCACAGGTTTCCTTTGCTCTCTCAAGCCCCGTGTGTCCACCAGCATCTAGAGGTGGCCTTTGTCTCTGTGCAGTCCTTCAGGGTTCAGTTCCAAGTTACAGCTCCACTTGTTCCCTGTGCTGGGGACACAGGGACAAGCCTCGTGCAGAGGTGACTCTTGCTCAGCGGGGTTAGTGATGTGTCAGGTCTGCTCAAGGGAAACACAGGTATCATGGAACTGTCTTACGGATTCACAACACCCTTCCTTTGGCCTTGCAAAAAAGAAAAAGCAAGAATGCTTTTGCAAGAGTGGATTATTCTGAACTAGTGTTTTTTGCTGGTGAAGCTTTACTGTAACAGATTCTCTGGGAAGGTGCAGGATTCCTCAGCCATCACATCCTGGCAGTCAGTCCTCAGAGTCTCTGTTGCTCGCACCATCCCTTTGCCAAGAGAACCTTTGCAGGTTCACAGTTTAAGCAAGGATCGCAGCCTCCTGCTAGGTCGGGGATTAGTTTTGCTGAGCACATCGAAGGGCCCACACTACCTCCTGGGAACTGTAGTCCTTTCCTTAGTGTTTCGTAGAATTAATTAAATAAAAGCCATGCAGTTGAACTACGGCTCCCAGAACATCATGGCCCTCAGGGCGCAAGGGTTTAAAAAAATTGCAAGGGGGGTGGCAGTGACTTCTTCCCTCAGCGCTCCCGTCTCATCAGGTCTGGTCCAGCCATTCAGCCCGTTTGGGTGCTTTACACGTGTGCACATCCACAGTGTCCTCACACTCCTTGCAGCGCACAGCGCAGCACCAGTGGAACTTGCACTCGCACTTGGTGACGCGCGTGACGCGCGTGGTGTCGTAGCCGCGGCCGCAGCACATCACCTCGCAGCCGTCCGTGCCGCGCGACGCCTTGCTGCACACGCGGCCCGCCGTGCCCAGGGAGCCTGCGGAGCAAGCACAGCACGTCAGGCACCTCCCCACCCACCTCAGGGCTTACTGGGGAGACTGGGCATCTCCATCTGCAGGGGGGACCTTGGGTGTGACTGCTTTGGTGGGGAAATCCCGTTGTTCCTGTCACAGCAGGTGCTGCAGTGGGGTCTCCAAAGGCACCACTCTGAAGCCTGCACTCGCTGTGCTTTGCCTGCACTTGCTGTGCTTTATGGACATGGGATGCCACAAGCCTGGCCAGGGATGCAGCTTTGGTGTCTCTCATGTCGCCTATGATGGAGGGTTGGAATGAGATGATCTTTCACATCCCTTTCAACCCAAAACCTTCTGGGTTTCTATGGCAATCTGCATGGTCCCCTTCCTGTGCCCACTGCTAGAGCCTGTGTTTGCTGCTGCCAGAGCATAAGAGCAGTAGGGGACAGGGATGGGCTCTCTGCAGCCCCTCTGTGCCTTGGGGAACCCCTGGAGCAGTGTGTGCCCACCGAGCCAGGTTTTGCAGCTGGCAAAGCTCAGAATGCTCTCTCTGCTTAGGCTGAGGATGGGAGAGCCATGTGCTCCCCACTGAACTCCCATGGCTGCTGCGAACTAAACTGGGAATCTCCAGGCTGAGAAACCATTGATCATCTCTGCAGGAGTCCAGCAGCCCTGATGCCTCTTCCCCACTCTCATCACAACCTCGGGCTGTGTTCAGTGGAGCAGCCTGTGCATGGAACAGGCTCTTTGTTGCCTGTTCAAGGGAGCTTTGCTCTGCAGAAGATGGGGCTCTGAGGATACACTCCACTTCTGTGATGACCAGAAGCCTGAGAGGTTTGGGGCCTTGGTGTAAAGCCTGGGAATTTTGGACAAACGCAGTCCTGCCTGTGCAGGTGCGGGGTGCTGTGGGGACTCTTGGGTCTGGGTAACCCCCTCTCCAAAGACTTGGGTTGAGCAGAGGAGCTGAGCCCTCAGGCTGGGCTAGCTGGTACTGCTGGCCTGTTGGGAAGGGAGGAAGAGATGCTTTTGGGTAATGACTGGAGCTCCAGGTTTTACCTGCTGACTTGTCCATCACGCAGTAATCAGGTGAGTTCTCAAAATACACCAGATCTGTTTTTGTGGGCTTCCTGAAGTTCTTGTTGGCCACTGTGAAGCCAGTGCCATCCTGATTCATCGTCACCTGGATGGCTCCATTGTATTTCTTCCTTAGGTAATCCCCTGTTTTTCGAAAATCTGACATTGCCAGCCAACAAGTCCTTAGTGTGCAGGAGCCGCTGACCCCGTGGCATTTGCACTCCAGCTTCAGGAAGCGCTTCACAGCCTGTGGGAAGAGAGATGGGTAAGGACCAGTGGTCACCCTGGGCATCAGGTACTGCAGCAGTGTCTACTCATTCCTGGTACAGCTTACCAGCCCCTGGCTGTGTGGGCTGGGGCTCCTAATGGGAGATGGGGGCTGTGTATGGAGGTCACCAATGCCAATATCAGCAAGGAGACAGAAGGCAAAGGTGAGCGAGATCCTGCCATTCCCTAGGGCAAGGCAGGGCAGCGTGCAGACTTATCCACAGCAGGAGCTGCCCTCCAAAGATGCCCAAGGTCCTGTTTCTCTGGCCAAGCTGTTCTGGCTGCCCAGTCCCCTCTGGAAGGTCCCAGAGGACAGGCGAGCTCTGGGCTCTGCTGCAGGGGCTGCACTCACCATCCTCCCGCAGCGGTTGTTGTGCAGATTCATCAGCGCCCGGGCATCCTTCACTTTTTTCTCCTTGGCATCCACAAAGGCTTTGGCAAAGCGGATCCCGTAGTTGATGTTGTCGCTGCAGCCGCCCCAGTCGAACTCCCCCCGCTCGTCCTTGGAGCGGCCCCTCTTGAGCGGGTCACAGCTGCAAACCTTGAGGTCCCCCTGGCTGCACGCCCGCGTGATGGCATAGACCACCCCGGCCGAGGAGATGGCATAGACAAAGGCGGCCTCCCTGCTGCCTGCCGCGGGAAGAGAGACAGGAATGGGGAGTGAGCGTGCCAGGCTGTGCCAAGTGCCTGCAGCCCATGAAGAACCAGGCCTCGGGGAGCAAGACCATCCTGTGTATGGATAAGCCAAGCTCAGCCATCTCTGCTGACCACAGTGTCCAGCCTCAGCTGCCCTGGAGCCCTTCAGACTAATTGCAGTGCTCAGGGTACATGCCCACGGGTGGTGAGAACAGCCAGCACCCCTGGGCCAGGGCTGCTGCCCTCCCTCCCTCCCTTCCACTGAGCACAGCTTGCTGCTGCTATTCTGTGTCTCTGGTTCAAGTTCGCAGCTGGTTTTATAATGCTGGAAAAGAAGCTGCAAATCAAAACCATGTTAGTCTTCATTTTGAGAGCCTTTGAAAGCAACTTCAAAGGCAGCAGAGCTCTCTTTGGGCCTCGCAGGATGGGGCTGTGGTGAGGAGCTTTCATCATTCCCCATCCTTTGCCAGGAGAGGATGCAAGCAGGAGAAAAGGTGCTGTGATGGGAACAGAGAGGCTGAGCAGGCAGGCTGCAGCATGGGGGGTGAATGCTGCATTCAGCATTCCAGTCCCCTTCCTCCAGTTGGGTCAGGCATCTGGCTTGTGGCTCTGCTGCTTGTCCACCCCATGGGTAGCTGCCTCATCCCCCTGCCAGCTTGGAGCAAGCCCCCCACTCACTGGCTCCTTCTGTGGCACTCACGTGTCCTCCATACGAGCTGCGAGTGGAAAGACTCTTCCAGCAGCTTTTGATTTGGGGGCCACATGGCTGGATGCTCCCAGCACGTCATGGGATGCAGCAGCATCTGTCCTGCAGTGCTGCTGCCTGTGCCGGGGCTTGTGCCGGCTCCCAGGGCCCGTTTGCTCCCAGAGCACTCCTGGGGCAGCTGGAGCCCATGATGCTGCTCCTGCTCTGGAACTGCCCCACCCCTGTCCCCATTGTGCCTTTCCTCTTTGTTCCTTGGGTATCTTTCTTGGGTGCATCCCTGCTTGTGTTGTATCTGTCCCTCACCTGCTGGGGGAAGGTCTCTCCCATCAGGGCCATGCCCAGTCCTTTGTGCAGGGCTGGCACCTGCCCCGTAGCCATGGTCCTCCTCCACCTCAGAGCCTGAAGCAGGGACTGAAGCTGCATCTGTGCCTTGCCTCCCTTGCCATGCGAGGGAACAGCCAGTTCCCACGTGAATTGCTGAGTCCTGGCCAACCCCGCTCTCCAAATATTTATATATCCCATTACTGTTTACATATGTGCCTGTTCTCCCGAGGTGTCTCCTCCTTCCCCCTTCTCCCCCAGTGCTCCCCCTGCTCCATCTCATCTGGTGCAGCTATTCCAAACGCACTGCTCTGCTCCCATTACTACTTGATTAATTTACAAGGAAAGGCAAAGCTCTCCGCAGGGAGTAATCCAAGCCACCGGGCATGGCAGCCCAGTGGGAGGAGAGACTCTCCCAGGAAGAGAAGTCTCACGGTGGTGGGAAGGGGACAGGGCAGGACCTACTTCGCAGCATGACCCGGCCAAAGACGGTGTGGTCACGGTCCAGGGTGCTGCAGTTCCAGCGGTGGTGCCGGAATTGGTGCTGGCACTCCCGGATCCACTCCTTGGCTCCCTCCCCAACCGACTGCATGATGTCAGGGTACCTCTGGCAGAGCTGTCGCTGCTTGTTCACCAGCCCGGGGATGTTGTCACAGATCACCCTCGCGCCCAGTGCCCCGATGTACCTGCAGGAGAGACCGGTGCCACGTTACTGCCCTGCCTGCAGAGGAGTCACAGCATCACCGAATATCTTGTGTGGGATGGGACCCACAAGGATCATCCAGTCCAACTCCTGGCCCTGCACAGGACACCCCAAAATCCCACCCTGTGACTGAGAGTATTGGCTAAACACTTCATGAGCTCTGGCAGCCTTGAGGCCACGACCACCACTGGGGAGCGTGTTCTGTGCCCGATCACCTTCTGGAAAAACCTTTTCCTGATATCCAGCCTAAACCTCCCCTGACACAGCTCCAGACATTGCCTTGGTTCCTGTCCCTGGTCACCGAGAGCAGAGGTCAGAGCTGCCCTTCCACTACCCCTCAGGAGGAAGTTGCAGACCCCAATGAGTCTTTTTGTTTAATAAAGTAATCCCACGATGCATGAGCCAGGAGCAAGCAGAGCTTTTCTCACTGTGTACATCACTGCAGGAAGGAGCAAGGAGTCTGTGGAGCCCATCTCCCCCAGCAGACAGTCAGCTCTGGGTGCTGTGAGTAATGGGATGTCTCCCATAAGCCTGGCCTGTGTCAGCTCCTGGGGCAGCAGCAGAGAAACTTGCTGATGTGCAAAACCTCCCTCCCAGCCTCTTCCCAACATGCCAGCCCCGTGCTGTCGCCCAGCCCTGCTGAGCACAGCAGGATGGAGCCCAGCTGAGCCCAGGGTGGCTCCTGCAGCCTCTGCCCTTTCTCCTGCCTGCATTTGTCAGGAATGTCCATGGCACAGACACCTGTGGCATGTGCGGGTGAGGGAGGAAGAGGAGCAGGCTGCACCAGTTGGTGCTGCACTCCTCACCCACACTGTTATCCCCCAGCTGTCAATTTCTCTGTGTATCTCCTGGACATTTACTCTCATGCCCTGAAGTTCCGTAACTGGCAGAACTCTGCTGTGGCTCCTATCTTGCCTGTATCCCACCTGTATCCTGCTCCCCTCCCTGCAGCAGTGGGGAGAGAGCAGGAACTCTGAGCAGACAGACAAGGCACAAAGAGCTGCCTGCCGGAGCCTGGCTGAGCCCATGGGCAGCTTTCCACAGCCACGGGGGAGGGACCTGTGCTCTGCCCCGCACTCTCCCCATCCCGGACAATGGCAGCAATGTGGAATTTTCCATCCCAGTCGGCTCCCGCCTGCACCACCCGCTCACCCCTCTGGCTGCTTGTGCTTGAGGATGATTTTTGCTGCAGAGCACAGAGCTGGGATTCTGGCTGGAAGGGATGAGGTTTGGGTGATATTCAGATTTTTTTCTAACCCCCAGACTGGAAGCAAAAACCTTCCTTCAATAATAATAAAGAGCAATAAGCTTGGACAATATTTCATTGTCTGTCTCTGGACATGTTCTCTCAGTTCTATCCACCCCAGAGAGAGCTCCCAGGCTCAGGAAAGCCCTGCAAGCACAGAAAGCAATGGGATCTGCTCCCTCTTTTAAAATATTTTGTTTAAATGCTGGCAGAAGCACAAGGTCATCTCGGGCTGGAGCCGAGGATAATAAACCCAGCTCCCCATGGCTTTGCAAGCCCAGACTCCAAGGGGCAGTGAGCTTTATTGTCACAGGCATGCTCACCAGCCTTTCATCCTGAAGCAGAAGAACAGGGGAGTGGCAGAAGCTGTTTGGGAAAGAAAAGCCAACAGGAGCTCCTTGAGCACTGCTGACTGGGGATGTTTCACTGCCTTGCTCGTTCCAGACTCTGAGAGCAGCCCCTTCCTTCCCATGGGGAGCAGGGCAGAGGAGCATCCCACCAGCCGGATGGTGGCATGGTGACATCCAGTGGGACTGCAGAATTCCTTCCCAGAGCCGTGGTCAGGTCCCCAGCCCTAACTTCACTCTGCCCAGCAAGGAGGGGCATGGCTGGCTTACTCCTGCCTGTGCTGGCAAGGCAGTGATGAGATGCTGGGAGGCAGCAGGTTGCACGATGGAAGTTCAGAAGTAGCCAAAGCTCCTCTTTGCTGGAGAAAAGTGGTGCTGGGAAAGGTGAAATGTTCTGTGATGGGCCACCTCACCAGGGACCTTGTGGGGCTAGGGCACTGGTCTCCAGTCCCAGCAGTGGGCTGCGAGTGGGCTGGGACACAGCAGCTGGCAGCAGAGCTGCCTCCCAGACTGGAGAGTGATGGATAAAGCACTAACACCATCCCCTGGGAGACCAAGATCAAGGGAAACCCTCCAGACAAGATAAACACCAGGCACTCCCTTTTTCACACTGGAAGCTAATTACTTCTCCTTAATTCTCCTGCCAAGTACCAAGATCAGAGCAAACATTATCAGCAGGAGAAAGTGGAGGGAGAGCAGAGCAAAGGGCACCAACTGCTGCTGTAGCAGCTCACCATGTGCATCCCACAAGGGCCAGAGGCTGCATCTCCCTTTGCCTATGGCAGCACATTTGCACAGCACCTACAGGACTCCATCAGAGTTTATGTACTGAAATCTAACACGCAACTAAAGGGAAAATTCCTCCCGTGACCTGAATAGGCTGCGGTTGTCTCGGCAAAGACGAAAGCTTCCACTTGGTGAGAAATGCTCCAGTAGAGTTCAGTTACTCTGAAATGAAGCAAGACGAGGAACATCAGAAAATTCTGCCAAGCAGAGTTTTGGGAGGGAAAAAACCCAAACATTTGTTTTGGATAGATGAAAGCATCCCTTCCAATTTTATTTCTCAAAATCTGTGACATTTTAAATATACTGCAATGGAAAAGACAACGGATGTTCTGAGAAGTCCCCAGCTGCCTTATCAGAACTGTGTTTTCAAACAAATGAAGCTGTGCTGGAAGTGGCACAGTTCTGGAGTGCTGTACTCTGGGGTAATCTACATTTTTCTAGCTAAAAAAACCCACAAAACCCAAGCCCTGAGTTCAGAAAAGTCTGTGAGAGAGAACTCCTGATGCTGGAGGCTACTCAGGCCTGGACTTCAGGGCTGGGAGGAGAGATGCAGGAGCAGGAGCTGGGCAGCCTGCAGTGAGGAGGAGCTGGGAGGCAGGGAAGAAGGGAGCAGATAATTAAGTGCATGTGGGGATAACAATCCCCCACCCTGTCCAACAGGATTCCCTATGCTGCTGCCTCCTGAGGGTGTGTAAAGCCCTGGCATTGCCCTTTGCCAAGTGCAGAGCTGTTTGCCCAGCTTGGGTACAGAGGGGCTGGCACAACCCCTCTGACCACCCTGGGCTGCACGGTGCTGCAGTGTCACCTCCTGCCCCTCAGTGTGCAATTGGGAGTGCTGCAGTGTCACCTCCTGCCCCTCAGTGTGCAATTCTGAGCTTTTCTGAACTGCATTTCCCATTCTGCCCCAGAGCCGGCTGTGCGGGGCCGTGCTGCGGGAACTGCGCTGCCTCTCCCGCCCTCCCTTCCCTGCTTCTCACAAGGCAGCAACAACAGCAGAGAGTGGAGACCTTGTCTTCCAAGGGCAGGTGCTTCTGGAGCCTGCGGGGTGAAGCCCTCCTGTCCCTGCGAGCTGCAGGGCTGCAGGCAGAGGTGCAGCTGCGTGCAGAGCCCATCCCAGATCCGCGAGTGGAACGCCCGTCACGCGCTGCCTCCAAGCTGTTGTTCTTGTGGAGAGTCTGCTGACTTTGGCTCTTGTAAACAAGGAGAAACCTAAATTGCTTCTAAGATAAACATGCAAATCAGAGGCAGACGCATCTATTTAGCTGGTGGCATGCAGGCTGTGCTAGCCCCCTCCACGGCTGGGCTCTGTGTCCGGCTCCTGTGCTTCCCACACCAGCCCTCAGCTCCTGTGGCCCTTGTGGTGCCTCTGCCCTCTGCTCAGGTGACAGTCTGAACAGCTCCTCCCGAGAGATCAGCTGGGAAATGTCTCTTGGAAAATGAGGTTTTGAAGAAAGAAATCAAATTAATTGGAATTCATAAAATTACATGGAATCAGAAACTGTCCTGTTGTTCTTCCATACCAAGGTGTTCATGCAAAGTAAGTGAGTGCCCTAATTCAGTTTCCAATGAAGTTTGTACTAGACACTGCTTTAGCTAAGACTTGATTTTTCAACATTTCTTAAGGCATTGGAAAACCTATTTGAACATGATGTGATTTTAAAAAGGGAAACCTTTGGAATTGCTGCTCTCAGACAAATCAATATTTTAGTGCTCTGAATTAAAACAGCTGCTTGAAACATCATAAATTCCCATTGTGGGTTGCACCAATACCATTAAAGGCACAGTTTTAAATTAAATTAATAGAAGCTAAGCTTAACTAAAACCACTGTCACAGCTTTACCCCCAGCTGCTCCCAGGGGTTCTGGACAGTCTCTGTCTCTGAGGTCTGCTGAGAGCTCTGAGGCTGAGAAGAGAACATGGTCTGGCTTCTTAGTGGCATCAGAGGTTGTTGGAGTCCATCCCCTGGGAAGAGGGATTCGGTTCCCCATTGCTCTGTAACTACTCTGGCTTCTGGTCTCTTCCCATCCCACTGGATCCTCATGAAATCTGTATTTTGGAGGAGGCTGGAAAGCCCTGGGCAGCTATTGGAGACAGCTTGTGCAGATAGGATCAAATCCAACTTCCCTGCCTCTTTCCTGCTAAAGAGCAAATTCCATCATGCCTGGCAGCATTTCACCTCCTCGAGTTCTTTGCATACTTCCCAAGGATGCTGCACCTTCCTTCCTCTGCTCTCCCTGCTGTGGCAGACAATTTACAGCCAACTGCCAAGCACTTTGGGTTGCAAGGTGCTATAAACATCTGAGATATTATTTTTATATTATAAACCCTGAGTATTTTATTAAGCCCCACTGGGAACAGGGCCATCCTGGCCTGCTGGAATTGTTAGCACCTTTGAGTGATTAATAGTCCTAATTTCCTCACTTACAGCCACTACTCTGCATGTTGAGAGCCTTAGTCTCACTTCAATAATTTTTAATATCATAATGCTGAACCACTACCAGTGCCACTCAGAGGACATTTTTTATTTTCTGCACCATCTTTCTCTTTCTTGTGCATCCCTCTTTTAAAGTTGTCTGCCTTCAGATCCTGGTCAGAGTCCCCTCTCTGTGGTTTTCCTGCACCCCGTGCAGTCTTTGGGATGTAGTTTCTGTGAGGAGGACTGAAACTCTTTGGTCCTGGGGAGATGGAGCAGATGGGTGCTGCAGTCTCTTGTCCCCTGGGCAGATGTGGGAGATTTTGCTGTTGGCATCTTGCAAAACAGTAACCTGAAAATGGAGGTCTGAAAACTTTGGTCAGCACTGGGTGAAAGCTATTCCTCAGGGACATTGTTGCTGGTGCATGAATACAAAATAATTATTCATTAAAAATATGTTTTACCCCTAAGAACTAATTTTTTTTCTACCCAAATCTCAAAGTCCTTTGCTAAAAGGTGGGGAGGTAAGACAGCCTCTGGTGCTAAAGCTAGATGTACAATTCTCTTTTCCATGGCATATCCTGTGTGTTGGGTGTGAGCTGCTCCAAGAAGAAGCTGTGTTTCCATGGGCTCTGGCCCAGCACAGATCTCCTCATGGCACTGCTGAAATCACTTTTGGTAATCGCAAAAGCTAATGAGTTTGGAAGAGCAGAAGGATTTTTTTCCTTCTACATTTCTTTCTGAGAAAGATTTCCCATAGGTGAAAGTGACCCTAATGAAAAATGGACTGAGCAGCACAGTTAGGATTATTATAACTGCTCAGAGTGACTGAGAGAACCCATCTGTTCCATCCACCCCAACCAAGAACACCAGGGCTGCTGCAAAGGCCACGGGGTTCATTCTCCATCAGTCTGACATTACTTTAAAACTTATTTTTCACAGCATGGCTGCCTGGACAGCCGGAGCTGCGGAGCGCCTCAGGATAAAGACTTCCTGGTCACTGACCTCCTGCTTTTATTGCCATGCAGAGTGCTCTGCAACAACAAACTGACAGCACCCGCAGAGCTCCGTGTCCTGAGGGCTGCACGTCCTCTCCCCTGGGAGGCAGCAAGCTACGCTCCTGGAGCTTTGGCCCTGTCCCTGCCCATGGCAAAGGGGCTGGAATTAGATGCTTTAAAGTCCCTTCCAACCCATTCTGTGATTCTATGATTCTGTATTGTGCCTGCAGCAGTTCCAAGACTGAAAGGGTGACGAGCTGCTAGGCAGCAGAAGCACTGGTGGAAGAGGCTCCTGCAGGGCACAGGATGGGATCACAGCTACAGACACACAGCCCTCGGAGCCCCCACACAGCCTGCCAGACCCTCTGTGAGCAAAGCCCCCAGGGGCTGCTGTGGGTCTGCCCAGCTGAGGCTGGCACGGAGGGGAGGAGCAGCACCCCCCGGAGGGTTACACCCGGGCTGTGCAGCTCCTCCATGCAGCTGTCTTTCCCTTGGCTTGATTTCAAACATTCCTATTGATGCTATTTCCCCTCCCACACACCTTAGTATGATGCCTGCTTAAATGAGCCTCTCCTATATCCTGTATCCACACATACGCGTGGCTCCATTTTTCCATCACTCCTGGTGCCCATCCACTGCAGCTGGACCACGGACAGCACTGGAGTCTCAGTGGGAATACAGGAAATCCTGGAGGAGAGCACTCCTCAGTGTGTGAGCACAGCCAACAGCCCATCCTGGTAGGAATGTCTCCTTCTCCATCTGCAGTGGGGGTCTCCTTGCCAAACCCTTGGCCAGAGCCATGCCCAGGGGTTCTCTGGCACAGAGGGAGCCATGGGCACTCCTGCTTCATGATTTGCCCGTGGTATGTGTTCCATGCCCATAAACACACTCCTCCTTCCCTGACCAAGGAAGGGAGCTGGACCATGATGGCTGCCTGACTCTGGACTGGTCATCCCTCAAAATCCCCATGTGTGCATCACACCCCAGGATGCAGCAGCTCTGTTGGAGCCCCTGTATCCTGACAGCACCATGGGTAGCCCCATGTGGTTGCCAGGCTCCCACACGCTCTCCAACCCACACCCAAACTTGCAATCCTCTTCCTTCCACAGATTTGTTTTATCTCTTTGGGAGCCTGATGCCTCCCATCTGTTCCAATGCCAAATGAAATTAAATATTTGTAGTTTCCAAGGGCTGTGGTTAGCAATAAACAAGTTAGCTAACAAGGATTTGGTGTGCTGGGGAGCTGGAGGGGGTCTGTGGGGGTTGCAGGAGAGTGGGTGTGTGTGAGGGTGGGATGCAGGGGGGTATGCAGGGCTTTGTGTACATTTTTCTTTAACCAAACCTTTAATTTTAGAATGGCTTTCCACACCAGAACGGCTCGCCGGACTCTCAACAGCGAGTAAACTCTACTTAGTTATTTACAGCAAGTTTGTTTATTGCACAGTTTATGTTTATAAGCAACATTTGTCTAATCTCCCAAATCTTTTCCCAAGGAATTTTGGAGGCCGCTTTCGGGGCCTGGCGGGCTCTGGCCGCGTGGGGCACAGCCCTGCCAGCGCCATCCCCCAGACGATGCTGCTCTCCCTGCCAGTGCACGCAAGTGTAAACGGGATTTAGGGATTTTCCCGTTGCATTCCTTCCTAATTTCTGTCTGTGATTCAGCTGGTATTTTGTTGCTAAGTAACACTTCGGAGTTTGGAAGCATTTGTGCAAGGGTGCTGCTCCCCACAGCCGCAGCCACCCCGCTGTCACTGTTAGTCACAGAGCCCGGCCACAACCACACAGGCCAAAACCACACTGTCCCCAACCTGTCCCCTCTGCCCGTGCTCTGAGCACGTGCACCCGCAAACACACCCACCCACAGCCCCTCTTTTGGATGCCAAAGTTCACCAATTCCTGGCGTTTATGTGAAGCGGTTGGGCCATGCCTGACGTCACTGAAAATTAATAATTTGCAGTTGTTTAGAAGAAACATTTGGTTGATATTTCCTTTCCATGTACTGTGATCAGAGGAGACCCAATTTTTCCTATTAAACTACTTAAAAAGTTGACTCTGAAAATGAGAAGCATTTCCTCCAGTTCCCAGAGTTTATTGTGTGTGAATCCCTAGAAGAATTTGGCAATAATAATTAAAATAAGGAAGGATGATGCACCACCAAATGTATTTACTGTAATATCAGTGGTGCTAAAGATGTGCTTGAAAACCTATGCAAATCACTGAATAAGTTTTTTTCCCAAACCACAGCTGGTTGAAGCCATTTTCAGTAAAGCACAATTTCATCTAAACACGCTATTTTATCAGGACTGACACGTCCAGCGCAAGCAACAGCGCTCGGTTCAATTTAGGCTTTTCCTAGGAATGCTTTGCTTTCCAGAAGAGAAAGCTCAACTGAAAGTGTGAACCTAAAGAGTTTAATATATTCCATTTCTAATTGTTTTTGTTATAAAAGTAATGTATTTGAGATCCTTGGGACCACCACTGCTTGGTAACAACGTCCAAAGGCATGGTGGGGCTGCGTGGGGCAGCACAGCTCCCCTGGGCTGCCCTGGTCTGCTCTGCCCTCGAGCTGCCAGCGGGGATCAGCCTGCAAGCTGAGAGCACAAACTGCTGTGGGAGCTAAATCTAGCTTCCTCCAAACAAGCCACAGCTACTGAGCTTTAAACGTGGCTGGTTTTCCTCCCGCTTGCTGGGAAGCGACACGCGCTTGGAATGAGGGCAGACCGCGGCGAGCCGTGCTGGGGAGCAGCGGGGTACAGCAGGGGAAATAGGTGGTTTTAACACTCCTCCTAAAGAAGGAATTTGCACCCTTCAGGCAGCATCCACATGTGTTACCAGAACGGCCCATCTCTGGGCAGATGATGCTCCATTCCTCCTTTTTTCCCAGCCATGTTATCCCATGCACCCACTCCTTAGCTCTAACGAACCTCTCTTTCTCCAGCTTCTGTGATAATGGAATTAATCCAACTTCTCCACTGTCCCTTCCTTCCTTCCTCAGCTTTTTGCATTTTAGCAACCCCACCTTGCCCACAGAAGCAATCCTGCCTTCACCTGCCCTGCTGGGTTGGGGCAGAGCTGGCTCTGGAAGCCAGGTCAGTGCTTGTATCAACCTGAGACTCCCCAACAGTGACTCATTTTCTCCCCCAGTGATTCCAGATCCCCTCAGCTGACCAGGCTTCGGGAAAGTTCCTCTGGGCATGGCTGTGAACAGCCTTGCTCTTTCTACTTTCCATTTGTCCCCCAAAGCATTTTCTGGTCTCTTGAAGAAGTTGCTTTTGTGCTTGGTTGCCACCAGGTGCCCGAGCAGCCTGTCCCCTGAGCTCCTGCTCCCTCCTAGCCCCACAGCTTTCCCACCAGCCCTTCTCTCTCCTAGGGATGCCAGCCCGGCCAGGGCCGCCACACGCCCAGACGTGCTCTCAAACACAGGGAATACTTGTGCTATCTGCATGACTATTAAGTGCTCCCGGCCCCTTACAGAGTGCTCCACGGTAGCTGAGAATTTCCAGAAACTACCGTTTTCTTTCAGTGGCAGATGGGTTGAATTTGATTGAGTTTTGCCTCATCCACCGTGATCTGTTAATGATGATGAGATTGGCATGGAAAACACTGTTTTCCACAAGATTAGAGAGGACTTTTATAGGGGTGGGGGACACTGAGAACTTTACTGCAGCCAA
Organism: Euphonia xanthogaster; assembly: GCA_034509185.1. Classification (NCBI taxonomy): domain Eukaryota; kingdom Metazoa; phylum Chordata; class Aves; order Passeriformes; family Fringillidae; genus Euphonia; species Euphonia xanthogaster. The sequence goes on along the minus strand of JAYDZK010000107.1, from coordinate 5,986,935 downwards.
CAATTTTTTTTCTCCAGTGTTGCTGAACTACTGAAACAGCACAGGGTCACTTGGAAAACTTCTCGATCCTTGTTTTCCTAATTACTGTCATTCTGCATAGATGAATTTTCATTGTTACACGAACCGGGGCAGGAGGGGACTAATTTCCAGAAGGTTTTTGTTATGGCGTCATTTCTGTCTCCTGCAAAGCCTCATCTTATCTAAAGGAAGGGGGACATCAACTTTCTTTGCTTCTCAGGAGCAAAATAAATAACTGCGCGGGCAGCCCGGCAGCCCGCAGGGATGGGAGCTCCGGCGGGATCAGGGTGGATCAGGGGATCCGAGCCGCTGTCGCTTCCCCGTCCAAACCGTACCGAGGGGCTCATCCTCCTCCTCCTCGCCGTGTCCGCGAAGGGAAGGCTGCCAGAGGTGTCGCAGCGCATGGGGTTCGGCCCCCCGACAGAACCGGAGGTCCCCGCGACAAGTCCCATCCCCAGGGAAGGAGCAGCGGCATTTTCGGGGCGCGGGGGGCCCGTGACGGCTGCGGTGACGGCGCCCCGAGGAAAGACTCGGTACCGGCCCCGGGGCGGTTCCGTGTCCGCCGCTCCACTCCGGCCGCTCTGCTCTGCTCTGTTCTGGGACCCCGGGACGCGGCCGGAGCCGCGCAGGTGGAGCCGCTGGGAGCCCGCACAGCCCGCCCGGTCCCGCCGGCTCCCACGGCCGCACGTCGGGCGCTGCGGGGCTCGCTGCGCTCCCGCCGGAGCTACCCCGTCCCCTAGTCGGTCTTCCCCGTACCCATCCACGTCCCCGCCCTGTCCCCGTTCCCGCACCATTCCCGTTCTCGTCCCTATCTCCATCCCCGTCTCCATCCCCATCCCCGTCCCTCGGCCGCGCGCCGCGCAGCTCCCGCCCGCGGTGGCCCGGGGACCGTCGGGGCGGCGGCGCCGTCGCGGGGACTCACTCACCACCACGAGGAGTCGGCGCGGGGCGTCAGGGCGAGCAGGAGGAGGACGAGGGGAAGGCAAAGCCGGGGGGCCGCGCCCGCCGTCCGAGGGAAGGCTCCGCACTCCGCACGCCCGGGGGCCACGGCAATCCCAGGAGACGCTTCCAGGCGGTTTGGGCTGAGCATATCTCTCCGGGGCGGGGTCCAGACGGAGAAATGACCGGGGAAGGGGGTCCTGCCCGCGCTCCCCTCGGGGCACTGCCCCTCACGGCCCCGCGGCGCGTCCGCCGGCTCCGCGCTGCTGAGCGAGCCCCGGCTGGGCCCCCGCGCCCGGGCTCATGCTGCCGCGGGGGGCGGCGGGGAGGTCCCTCCCGCGGGGCTGCGGGGCGCTCAGCGGGGC
>JAYDZK010000107.1:5973569-5985221 GCA_034509185.1 Euphonia xanthogaster | reverse complement strand
CGGGGCCGGCTCCGCCCGCGCTCGCCCCCGCCAGGTGTCACTGCTGGGTGGGAAACCGCGGGTGAGCCGCGCTCTGCGGGGCCCCGCGGGGCTCCGCGCCCCGCCGGCGGCTGCGTCCCGTGCGGACGGAGATCGCCTTGCCGGGAGCTGGCAGGGCGGCCGGGAGGGTCCCCGCCGTGGGGCGGAGGTGGTGCAGACCCCACAGGTGCCCGGGGACCTGCAGGCAGCGGTCTGGGGACAGGGACACAGCGGGCATACACTTCCTGGGATGGTGCTGGCCACAGCGAGAGCCGCCATCGGGTATCAGTGCCCAAGCTCAGACACAGCCCTTTGCACTCCCTTCTCTACGTGCCTCTGTCACCTGTGGCTGTGGGACAGGGAGAGCTAGTGGATGAGCTGCCATGGGCTCTCAGCTTTCCTTCCTTCATCACCCTAAAACTGGTGACTGACAGCTGGTGAAGACCAACCTTACCCGGCAGTTCCCTCTTCCCCATGCTGTCCCTGGCTGGTCCTTCCACACCATGGAGGTGAGCAGGCATTTTGGTCACCTCTCATTGTCAGCACTTTTGTGATATACCTGATTAATTATTGGGATTTTAAACCCCATTATCCACCAAAGTCCTTTCCCCATTGCCAGAGCCCTCATCTGCCCCCTCCCCATGAGCCAGCTCAGCTCATTCTGCTCTTTCCTTCCTATTCCTGTTGTTCAAATCAGAGAGAGACTTCCCCAGCCTGAGAGAAACAGGGGCTAGAAGCTCACACATGGTTATAATCCAATTATACTTCAGAAAACTGCAGTGACAGAAAGCTGGTGCTGGTGGGGTGCTGTCCTTTTGTCCGAGTGCCCACACAGAATATTGCATTACAGCTTATCCCCAGAGTGGTGGCACTGAAAAGGCTGATATTTATAGACTGTGGAAAGCTGTGAATTTGTTTAGAAGACCCATCACAGTGGGCAGAATGCTGGAGGCTCTGCTGTGGCTGTTTTGTGGGCTTTTCTCTGTTACTGGGTTGTTTCTACACAAAGACAGGAGCCTGAGTGTCCTGCTCTTGTGGGGAGAGAAAGGGAAAAGGTGACAAGCACGATCTTCATGTGAATGTGCAGGGCTTGGCTGTGATGTGGTGCTGGGCAAGAGACCTCTGGCTCGGGCTGAAACTCAGGATGAGAGCAAGAGGCAGCAGTGCAGGCAGCAGTGCCAGCCCTGGGAGGGCAGGAGGGATCACAGCTGAATTCTGGTGTTGAAGTGAAATGCTCAGGCTGGGTGCCAGAGCTTGCACCCAGGACACTGAATTTCTGTGTCAGCCTGGTGGCTTATTTGATGCTTCTCTCCATAAAACCCACCTGACAGCCCATGGACTGCCCTGGGTTTGTAGGAGGCTCTCCCTGCACTGGGCAGTGAAGAGGCCAGGGCAGCTCTCACTCCTCCAATGGGGCAGAGCCTCATGTTTGATCTTCCATTCAAATTAGCAGTGCTCAGGGTGACTGGGTGCTTCATCCACATGAGCTGTGGTGAGTAAATAAGCAAGGCTCTGCTTTCAAAGGCTTTCACAACTCATTAACTTCAAAGGAACAGGCTCTCTATTTTCTTAGCAGGTCGGTCATTCCACAGACTTACTCTGGGTGCTGAAGGTGGTGACTGCTCATGCCAGAGCGCTGGGGCAGCTGCAGGGCCCAGTGTCACACACAGAGCTGTGGCGAGGGGCACAGGAGCAGTCCATGCTCAGTGTCATGCCTAAGGAGGAGAACAGGGTAAGTAAATGCATGGGCAAGACTGGTCTGTAGCATTCCCTGCTCCAAAGAGCTGCTCCATGGGTGGCATCCAGCCTGCAGTGTGCTCAAGGCACCAGCAGACAGGGTTTGCAAGCCATGGATGGGACCAGATCCCCCCTTCTCTGCAGAAGTTGCCCCATCTTTGATGGAGGCAGTGGGATGTCACCTGCCCCTGCCCTCTCCAGCTGTCTCTCCTGGGCTGGGTTCCTGCTGTCATTGTGCAGGCACAGGTGCTGGGGGGGAGCAGAGGTGGCGTTGGGATTGCTGCTGTGCCTCCCAGCCAGGGAGCTCAGCTCACATCTCGCTGCCCGTGCTGGCCCTGCCAGGAGCTCACCTCTCACGTGGCAGCCCCAGGAATAGCTCCGAGCCTTGCATAATCACAGCCAGGGGAAAAATCACTGTCCTGGGATAACCCTCAGTGCCAGGCTGGCTCACCTCATGGGAAGCCCTTTTTCTGAGGGAACAAAGACCTATTATAGACATATATATTTGGAATTTATTTTGGGGTTGATAATGCAGCTCAACCAAGCTCCTGGACTTGTGGAGAAGGGGCTGGTGAGGGGCTGTGGCTGCTGGGACTGCAGCTTCTGTTGAGCTCACTTCCTCTCCAGCCACAGCACACAGGGGACACAGTGCTGGACATTGTCACTGCCCAGTACAGTGGCACCAGTGAAGTGGTACCAGTGGCTTGAGACAGGCAGTCCTGCTCCATGCTGGGGCATCTGCTGCTGGCAGAGCTGTCCCTGGACCCCCACGTTCCCCAGATTGTGCCAAGGAGGGTGCTCAGGAGCAGTTCCAGCTGTCTGGAGACAGGGTAGGGGCTCCATTCTGGGGTGGGTAAGGGGTTCCTTGCTGAGGAACTGCAGTAGGACGTGAGGGCCATGGGAGCCCAGGGCCCTCTGAGAGCTGTGCCTGGTGCAGCAAAGGTGAGTGTTGATTCCTGGTGACTCCAGCACTTGGCTGTGCTAGGAAGGCTGAGTTCTTTTATCCCCCCAAAGAACACAGCTCCCAAAGGCTGAGAAGTCCCCACTTAGCCCCTGGCTATCTCCTCGGGCTCTGAGATGGTAAGAATGCATTTTGGGTAGATACAAATAACCAGAGCAGTGAGCTGACCCTTTGATATGGCACTCACCTCCATAGAAACAGAAGCCAAACAAACAGGCACAAGGCAGCCCTGTTAGCAGAGTGACAGCATGTGCTTAGTTAGTCTATCCCCTGCTCCCAGTGTTAATGGCCCTGTTCCTTCTCAGACTCATTGATGAATTGCTGTGTGGACATGCAGTGCCTGGCCTTGCAGCCACGTCGTGGCTTTGGCCTCTGTTGCCATCTGGGCACAGACATTGTGGGGACCCTGTCCCTCCCACATGTGCCCACTGGTGCCTGGCTGGAGCTGAGCAGCTCCTGCCTGGTAGACATGGGAAGGGGATCAGGCTGTAGGTTCAACTGCAAGCAGGAGTAAAGGTCAAATAGTGAAATTAAAACCCTGATGTCAGACCTGGGTTTCCAACCAGGAGCTTTTGTGCCTTCCCAAGGCCTTTGCCAGGTGTGGTGCACTGGAGGGAACTGGCTTCCCATCACGAGATTCATCCCATACTGTGGATCATCTCAGACCTGGCTCCATCCCTCCTTTCCTTGCCCACCAGACTGACAGGCTGGAGCAACTCCATGTGCCCGAGCACCCAGGTCCAGATGGATCACCCCAGATCCAGCTGTGCTAGCCATGGCAGTCACCGAGGGCCAGAAATGGTGCAATAACACCTAAAAATACCCAGAGTGCGCCGAGCAGCCCCGGTTTGCATCGTCCTGCAGAGGCATCTGTGCGGGAGCGGGGCCATCAATCTGCGCCAGCGGCACAGCAGACGGGCTGACGCTCGGCAGGCCTGTGGAAAAACACGGCGTGACACCACGCAGAGACACCAGCCCACTGATTAATCCCCGAGGTCAGTGGCTGCTTTATTTATAGCCAGGGAAGGGTTTGGGGTGGGTTTTCACAGGAGTGGAGCAGCACGGGCTGCCTGCTCGTCATCCCGGAGCAGCTGCCTTTGCCTGCGCAGCTCTGCCTCCTCTGGACACAGCCAAAATGGGGCTCAGGGGCCCCAAAACCAAACCTAAACCAGCACTGGAGCCCAGCTGGAGGGACTGATCCCACTGGCACCGGGGCACCTTGTCTGGATTCCAGCTGTTTTCTTTGCCCCTGGAGTTTCTCCTAACCCTCCCCAGCAGACACAGCCCAGTTCCTCCCAAAACACAGCACATCAAACTTGAAATGTTTTGTGAAACTCTGTCGAGCTTTGGAGGAAAGTGAAGGTGGTCCCCAGGGCAAAAGCATTCTATTTCTTCAATTTCAAAATAACATTTCCCATTTTGAAAGGCTATTTGTTCTGTGTTTTTTAACATTTTCTGCTTTATAACCATTTACTGTGGTTTTTAACATTTTCACTCTGCTGTATAACACAAACCAAAATTACAGTTAAAATAATATATTTTGAGTTTATCAGTTTGAAGCATTTCAAGCCATCAATTTCTCTAGGTTTTATTTTACAGATAACCTGGAAAGCTTTGGGGTGGGTGATTCTGAATTGGAACAGAAACAGGTTTCAAAATGTTTTGCAAAGGCAGAACTTCATCCCTGTTGCCAAGTGGGAAGTGGCCAAGGGAGAAAAAAAGCCCTATCAGGTATATCTCCAGCATTGTTTCTAAGTGGAGAATTTTCCCTGTGATTAATGAAAATGGGGAAATTGGGCCAAATCCTTCACGTGCTTTGACCGCAAAGCTTGCACAAACACGCTGGCTGGGCTTTGGCTGGAATGACCAGGTTTAATTAGCTCGCTCCTATCTAGGGATGCGGGCTGCTGCTGTCAGTGCAGGGAGGGATTTATGCTTCCTTTTCCTCAGGAATATAATCAGTGTCTGAGTATTAAGAATAATCATTTCACTAATGTGAGGCAAATTTCTTATCCTACGCTGCTGATAGTGAGGGGGACGCTGTGAGCCAAGGACATGGCTCAGATGGGTGCCTGACAGAGATGAGGATTTAATGCTGCTGTCATGAGCCCACCCTCAGCTCCTGGGCACAGGGGTCACCTTCGCTGGGTGGAGGTGACCCACCTGGGCAAAGGTGACCCACCTGGGCAAAGGTGACCCACTGCGCTTATGCAGCCTCACCTCAAGTCCTGGGGGCACCTTTGAGCACCACAGTACAGGAAAGTTATAAAGCTGTTAGAGACTGTCCAAACGAGGGACATGAGGATGGTGAAAGGTCTAAAGGAGCCATACACTGAGTGGCTGAGATTATTTGATTTGTTCAGCCAAGCGAGGAGCAGCTCCTGGGCTGCTGGCATCACTGCAGCAGCTCTCCTGGTCAAAGTTCCTCAGGTGTTTTCTGCCCTTTGAAGCAGGTAATGCTGTACCTCCCCAAACCTGATCCATCCTTGCTGCCTGCTCCCTACTGAAGCCCAGTGTGGTCACTGAGTCCTGATGAATCTCCACTGAACTGCTTGAGGCTTTGCAACTTAGCATGGTGGGGGATTTGGAAGGAGAAAGAAAGTGGAATAAGTGAAGAAGTGTGGAGAGCCCCAGCATAACTCCAAACTAGGGCAGGAAATGCACCACACATAGCTCTAACCTTATCATCCAGGATGGATTTTAAGTGCTTCTTCAGTGACTCATCATCCCTGAATGGGTTTGAAGGACTGTCTGCCAGAGAGGAAAGGCCAGAGAGCTCAGATCAGATAACAGGTTATTACAAAGCCCTCACACTGCCGTGGGGCACCTGCCAGGGCAGCAGCCAGGGCTGGGAGGCATAAAATATGGTCTCTCAGGTGTGGTTCAGGTGGTCAGGGGGTAGAGAACAGGGCCTCTTTCTCCTCCTACTGATCACAGAATCACAGAATGGTTGGGTTGGAAAGGACCTCAGAGATCGTCGTGTTCTGACCCCCTGCCACGGGCAGGGACACTTTCCACTAGAACAGGGTGCTCCATGGCATGTCCAGACTGGCTTACAAGAATTCCAGGAATGGAGCAAGGTTCACATTCACTCCTGGCCAGTCTCATTCCATGGGCACTCTTGGTGCCTCTTGCCACCTTCAGAAATCTCTTGCGAAGTTTAGTAGTTCCTCGTACCCTGCCTCCCAGAGTCAGGTGAGGATGGGGGAAAACACAGTCTGAAACACACATTACTGAGCAAAACCCACTGTAAAAAGCCCTCTCTGTATTGTGCCTTACATGAAAGATACTGCTGTGGTTCAGAGGTTAACTTTTATCTTAAGCTCAGCTAGAAGCTGAAGAGTTTTAGCATTTTTTAAAATATCAGAAAAACATAAAGAAAGGATAAATTCTGATCTCTGCTATGTTGGTATTAATGGGGAGAAATTTAATGAAAGTCTGTAGAAGCTTCTGATTTACTCTGGTGTGAGATTGGATAGAAATAGGCCAAAGAATCTCATTGCTACTGCCCAGATTCAGCTGCACGGTGGAGAGCTATTAATGCTCTGTTTTCTTGCCTTTGGTCAATACATCTTGCAAGGCAGGAGGAAGCTGGATTATGTCTGTGAGTGTCCCAATGTCATGCTATGTTGGATAATGAACTGTGGATAAATTGGATCAGCTTTTCAGCTGCCAGCCTCTCAGAAATCCAACAAGGAGTCAGGGCAGCAAGCTGTGCTTTCAGCCTTTGCTCTGATAACCTGCGTGCTGCTGTCAAGAGCTATTGTGGTGATTCCAGGCTGGAGCAGGTGAAAATCATTGTTAACCTGGAAAATGTACAGCTCTCTTTAGTTTGGTGCTTCTTCATGCCTTAAAAATGTCTGGTCTGGTGCAAATCCACTTTTCAAGGAAATAGAGATGTAATGAGAGCGGCCCCTTGCTGAGCTGAATTCAGGCACTGCTTTTGACCTGGTTATTCAGTTAATCCTGGTGGTGAAGAGTGTGACTTGAGAAGCATCCAGCCTCTCTGGAGGAATGCAAAGACCCTGAGGTTGGACACCTAAAGGTTTGTGTTTCCATGGAAATGGAAGGTTTGATCCTTCCAAAAGAAGAATATTGAAAGACCCCCACTTGGTAGCAGGGCCCTCAACCCTGGCAGTGGAGAAGACTCACCAGCTCCTCTCCTGCCCCTCTGCTGTCCTGATGGACACCCCTTCCCTGCCCAGTGCCCTGCAGAGTGTGTGAGATCTGTCCTGCAGATCCCAGAGGATCAGCCTCTGTGCTCCCAGTGGGCTCCAGCTCACTCCTGGTGGTGCTGGGATGGGATCCCAGCTCCACCAGCACTGCCACATGCTGTCCCTGCTGCCAGGGGGACACCTCAGCTGTGGCTCAGGGGGGTTTCAGCAAGTCTGGCTGCTGTGGTGAGGGTGAGGGCAGCACGTGCTGCTCTGCTGGTGATACAGGATGCTGAATTAGCTCCAGCCATTCCAGTGGCTGCAGCCTCCTGCTCCTGCCCGCTGGGATGCTCTGGGGGCAGCTGCAAAGCTGGGCTCAGCATGAACACCGAGGAGCCTGAATCATAGAAATCTTCAAATTATTTGTGTTGGAAGAGAATTTAAAGCTCACCTCCTTCCAAGCCTGCTGTGGGCAGGGACACCTTCCACTAGACCAGTTTGTTCTAAGCCCTGTCCAGCCAGGCGCTGGACACTTCCAGGGATGGGGCACCCACAGTTTCTCTGGGAAACACGTGCCAGGGCATTTTGCACAAATAATTTCTTCCTAGCATCTAATCTAAATCTTGCTCTTTCAGTTTAAAACTGCTCCCTGCTGTCCCTGTGTAGATCCCCTGTGGATGGCAGAAAGCTGAGCCTGTTCCCTGCGGATCCACGAGGAGCTCAGCCCCATGCTTTGTCACGACTTTAAACAGCCCTGGAGGCTCCCAGCCCGGGGGCCGCTGGAGCAGGGGGGCTGCCCGTGGGCAGGGTGTCTGTATTTTCATTGGAGCTCCCGGGAGCGTAATCCTGTTAAGGGCTGAGCGTCTGATTCAGCTGTCCTGCTATATGGCTAATCCTGCCAGCGGGAGCGCGCATTATCCCCGCGCTGGGGCACCGCTGCCAGCCCCGCTCGCCTCCCCCTGGGAAGCAAGTCCCCAAAAACCTGGGAATTGTGCAAGGCTGTGTGGGCTCCTTTGAACTCTGCTGAGCAGCTTGGGCCCCCGGGCACGGCGGGCACGCAGCCCGGCACCCCGGCCAGAGCACGGGAAATCCCGCCTTTGATCCCATTGTCCGCTTTTGGGGCTCTGCTGTTCAATAGGTCACAGCCAGGGAGTTAATTTACTCATTATCTAGACATTTGCCAGGATTTAAATGCCATTTTTGCTCACTCCTCCCTTCATTTGTTTGATTTCCCCTTATTTCCAGGACTATTGCCCTCCTACCGTGGCTGGGTCTTGCAGGCAGGACATAGCCTGGTGGGGTTGGTGCCGCTGCTGGCTGCCTTGGCTTCTTGGAGGGCTGAAAATGCTCTTTAAAAATAAGATTGCTACAGAAAAAGCCATTTTAGTTGCAAATATTTTTTGATAATGTGGGTTTGCCTATTTCTCCACTGAAAAAAATAAAAAAATCCAGTGCTGATGAATACGAATATGTGGATAGAGCTGGTAATAAAATGGGTTCTTCTGACAGCTGTGAGGGTGTGGAGATCCACGGGAAGTCCACAGTGCCAGGGATACTGAAGGTTTCACTGTGCAGCAGCCTTGCACTGGGTTTATTTTGGCCATTTGATTAAATTTGGCCACAACCCTCCAGTTGAGCAGATGCTCCAGGAATGCCCATTTCATCACTTTCCACTATAACCTGAGACAGTGAATCTGGGGTTAAAAGCCTGATGGAAAGCTGATAAATGTGTGTAATATAAACTATTGAAGACTAAAAAATTCTAAAAACACTGGAGAAAGTAAATACAATAAATTTGGGGCGACATTTCTCTTCCTATCTCAGGTTTTCCAGCCACAGCTTTCCAGCCCTGTAAGAGCCCAGAACTCCACATCACCTCCGGACAGGGTGGGCCAGAGGAGATTGATGGGTGCTGTTGGCCACTGCTTTGGTCTGTATGGGGTATGTGGAGTTGTGGCTATGCAGAACATGGTGAGGGCTTTTTGCTTTCTTACCTGGCTTTTTTTGATGACCAATTCCCCCTTGGCTGTCGGACTCCTGCCCACCAACACCTGTCCATGACCAGGGCTGTGGGCAGGCAATGGGATGGCAGTGGGCACTGGGCTCTGGGGGCCCTCTGGTGCCACTCTCAGTCACAGGGGGTTTTGTGAAGATGCTGAGGTGCCTCCAGGGCCCTGCCAGGTCACCGAGTGCATTCAGCATGGTCCTGTTTATCCAGCAGCGCCAGGGCCCTTGAGCCCTTTGTGAGGGTGAGTTACACCACGTTTACTGGCTGCTGTGTGAGGCTGGCAGCCTGTGGGGCCCAGGCTGGGCTCCCAGGGCCATGGCATGAGCATCCAAGTGACCCCCAAGCACGCAGCCTCCCGCGGGCTCCAGCCCTTGGCTCCCCACCAACCTTCCTCCTAATAACTTTGCCTAAAGGCTTCGCAAATCAGCCTGCAACCAATTTATCCCTGAAGTATTTTGGAGATGTCACTGTGGGAATGTTAATGAGTGTGATTCCCCGCTCTGGAGCTGGAGCACGCGCGGCCACACAGTGGGCGATGCAGCCATGCAGCGGGGGATGCAGCCATGCAGCCATGCAGTGGTCAATGCAGCCATGCAGCCATGCAGTGGTTGATGCAGCCATGCAGCCATGCAGTGGTTGATGCAGCCATGCAGTGGGCAATGCAGCCATGCAGCCATGCAGTGGGCAATGCAGCCACGCAGCAGGCGGGCGCTGGGACAGTGGGCAGGGGGACAGAGCTTTATTCACAGTGGGGCATCCTGGCCCTCAGACCCTGCTTCCCCACGGTGCTGTTTGGCAAACTGGAGGGGAGATGGAGCCATTGGGCTGGCCAGGATCTCATGCCTAAAACTTGTTATTTTTGGATGGAGCTCCCAGGCGCCCTCTCCCCTTGTGGCTGTTTATTGGAGCTGACAGAAACACAAGCAGTTGTCGGCGCTGCTGCGAGAGTCATGTCCCCCAGCAGAGGAAGGAACACGAGGGAGCTGATGACTAATACAGCGCTGAGTTTTATGTGCTCCCAGCTGAAGGGTCCCATCTGTTCCCCTCTGCCGCCCGTTCCTGGAGTGATGCCCTTGATACTCATCATTTCTTGGATGCCACGAGCCTGGGAAGGACAGGCTGGCATGTGCCAGGGGACGAGCTGCTGCCCTGGCTGCTCTCGACTGGCTCTTGGAGGAGAGTTCCCCTCTGGGTGGTGCTTTTCTCCAGCCCTGATCCCTGTTTGACCTCACCCCGCTTCCTGCAGGGCTGGTCCCGGTAGTGGGGCGCTTCCAGGGCCGGGCTGCCAGCCTGGCCCTGCGCTGGAATTCCCTTACAGTGTCTGCAGCCAGTTCCCATCTGCTCCTTCATTCATGTGATTAATCTGCCAAAGAAATTCCTGATGTAAACACAGCATTATCAGAATTTACTCCGGACTTGGCCCCTGGATTCCCTGCCAGCTTTTGCTGGAATTGCACTTCTGCTACAGCAACTCTTCAGTGCAAACAAACCAGCTGAAGGCAGGTCGGGAGGCCACGGGGTGGGCTGGGGAGGCAGGGATGCTGCAGGTCAGCGCTGGGAAAGGCTGCGGGTGCGATCCTACAGGGATCAGCTGTTTGCAGTGCAGCCAGGAGGCAGCGGAACGCCGCGGCCGCTGGAATGCTTCAGCATTCTGGAGCATGCCAGGAAAAAGACCTGCTGCAAAGGCGGCCGTGCTCCGTTCCCTGCCCGCACAGGTCTGGCAGCAGCAGCGCTCCTCACCAGGAGCCCCGAGGGACGGGTCCCGCTCTGGGGATCCCGGCAGACAGCGGGTGGAGCGCTCGGCATCGCCCGCGGCCATTCCTGCAGGGTCGGGACGGACAGACGGACCCCGCAGGGCGGTCCAGGGACGCGGCGGAGCCAGCGGGGCCAGGGACGGACCCGCAGCGCTACCTGCTGGCTACCAGCCCGGCTGGCACCGAACCGGCCGGTACCGAACCGGCTGGTACCGAACCGGCCGGTACCGAACCGGCTGGTACCGAACCGGCTGGTACCGAACCGTCTGGCTGGCCCGGCTGGTACCGAACCGGCTGGTACCGAACCGGCTGGTACCGAACCGGCTGGCTGGCAGTCTCTGTGTCCAGGGTGCTGGGATCAGGATGCTCCAGGGTCAGAGGAAGTCTCTCATGAAAGGTGTTCTTCAAAAGAGAGTATTTTCTCCCTGAAGCAGCTGTGGAATATTTCAATGTATAAAGTAATTTTCCCAGCTATTTTGTCAAAGAAAAGTTTTTAATATAGATTATCTTCTAACTTTATAGAGCTTTTATCTATTTTTTCATTCTGTGGAAGAAAAAGTCACTTCCCACTTGCTCCCCTGCGCAGCATTCCAGCTGGGATGGCTCTCCCACACCCAGCTCCGTCCTGCTGTCAGTGCACTGTCCTCTGCATGATCTCCTCAGAGCCTTCCAGAGCCCCGGTGGCTGTTTATGCAGGAGGGCACCGTGACCCTTCCTGGCTGCCTGTGTCTGGGGGAGATAAAAACCTGCCCATGCTCAGCAAGGGGAAAAACTCCCTGCATCCAGCTGGGTCTCCATCCCTGTCTTCTCTGGGATTTCATCCTGGTCTTTCTCTCCCTCTCCTGCTCCTCTGAGAGGTGGGATGGGCTCGCAGAGGAGCCTCCAGACTCCATCCTCACTCCTTGTCCCTTGCCTCCTGCCCACTGTCACAGGTGCCACTGCTCGAGGGGGGCTGGCAGGAGGTGGCTCAGGGCTCCTGTTCCTGCAGGGCTGGGCTGGCAGGAGGTGGCTCAGGGCTCC
>JAYDZK010000107.1:5961551-5973469 GCA_034509185.1 Euphonia xanthogaster | reverse complement strand
GGCTCCTGTTCCTGCAGGGCTGGGCTGGCAGGAGGTGGCTCAGGGCTCCTGTTCCTGCAGGGCTGGGCTGGCAGGAGGTGGCTCAGGGCTCCTGTTCCTGCAGGGCTGGGCTGGCAGGAGCTGGCTCAGGGCTCCTGTTCCTGCAGGGCTGGCAGGAGGTGGCTCAGGGCTCCTGTTCCTGCAGGGCTGGGCTGGCAGGAGGTGGCTCAGGGCAGGATCCCAGTGCTGCTCCCACAACAGTCCGCAGCCATCACTCACGCGCGTGAGCTCTGTGTTTGTTTTTGTAATCCCCCTTTTTTTAATTGTGATTTTAGCAGTGGTGAAAGGTGCTGGATTGACAGACCGTGGAGACGGAAGGGCCTCTGAACTCCTCAGAAGTTTACATTTACAAAGGACACAGAGAATAAATAGAAGACAGTGTTTAGAGTCCTCTGTAGACACTTCAGACTTGCTTATAATTCTGCAGCAATTCCATCACCTCCAAAGTGATTGATGCTCTCTATAAAGTCTTGCCTTAAAACATTTTCCTATGTGTCAGGGGAAAAAGTTTATTATACTTTACTGAAAGGGCAGGATTTGTCTTGAGCTGAAGGCTGAGTCCTTCCCAGCCCTATCGCCAGGAGAAAAAATAATCAGAGTGCTGGAAAAAAGGAGCCTGACCCAAGGCAGGTGTGTGGTTTGTGGTTACCCAGGTCGAGTGCTGGGTGTGGGGATGGGACTCTCCCTGAGTGCTCCAAACAGGGCAGGAGCAACAGATTTTCATCAAACTGTTGTTTTCTAAAAGCTTACATTTCCTTTCAGTGGAAACATGAGATGAATTTGCTTTTGACAAGAGAATTTTTTTTTAATTAAATCACCAAATACATTGAGTCTGCTTTGGGATAGAGCTGCTTGTGTTCTGATAAAAGTAGCAGAGATCACAGGTCTAAATTTCATTCTGTGTTTCCACTGAAGCAGTTATTTTGGGTTTTGCATGGACAATTCATGGCAAGGTAATGCTTTTTCTCCCTGTGCCAGGGTCGTCCCAGGGCTGTGGCACCACGGGGCTCTGTGGGGAGCTCAGCTGCCCTGATGCACTCGCAGGAAGGGAGTGCAGGTGATTTGGGAGCTTGGATGAGTTTTCAGGTGCTGAAAGCAAGGTTTCCCTTCCCACACAATGCTGGCAGTGGTCTTGGTGCTGCAGGGATGCCCAGCTGGGCTGGAAGTGGAAATCTCCCTGCTTTAAAAGAAAACAAAAATTATGTAAGGGGTCATTGAGTAATGTAATCATCCAGAACAGACACAGATTTCACCTTGGCAAACACTGGGATACTTTGGGGATGTTAATTTTATAAACCCTCTGAAAATAGCTCACATCGTACCCCCAGCCCTGGCTCTGGGCCCACCCCAAGGTTTGCCCAGTGTGGCAGAAGAGATGTCAAGAGCAATGAATGAAAACAGCAGCATGTGTGCAGCCCGTCAGGAGAAATCAATCCCTCAGCCTGTCCTGGGCTGGGGCTGGCTTGGGAGGGAGGCTCTGACAAACACCAGCCATCCCACAGGGATGTGTCAGTCCCAGCTGACTCCCCAGAGGAGGGATGTGACCCTGGGAGCAGCAGGGCTGCCTGGAGCATCCTCAGTCCCAGCCAGGGCCAGGGCTGCTGCCCCTGGCTGGGCAGCACAGAGAGGCTCCCAGCCTCTCTCCCGGCCTCTCCCGACTTCTGGAAGTGGACCTTGAGACTAATCCAAGTCTGCTTATTTCTACAGGCATGCAATGGTTGGACTTGATGGTCTTAGAGGCCTTTTCCAACCTTAATGATTCTATGTTTCTATGAAACTCTTGGGAAGGGCAAACAATGGCTGGGTTTTGTGGCATATCAGGCTGCTGTAAGCACTAGATCCCCATTTTTGCCCCTCTGCCAAGCAGTTTCCCCACGTGGATGAGCCAGGCTCCTGTGAGCATCTGGAAGAGGCAAGGTGCACCTGCCAGGGCTCCCCATGTCCCACGGTGCTGACATCCCCTCACCTGAGGCTTCCTGCAGCTCATTTGCCTCTAATGCAGCAGCTGATAAAACTCAGTATTTTAAATGCTTGCTGAGCTGCCAGCCCTCGTTTCCAGCCCCAGCACAGGCAGAGCCCTTTGGCAGAGGCTGTGGAAACACGGAGCAGATGCTGTGAGAAGACTTTGCTTTCTCCACTGCAGTTCAGGTGCCTGGAACAATGGGTGCCTGGTGGCCTTTGGTGGTGGCACTGGTGCCACCCTGTGCCTGTCTCGTTGCTGGGCTGGATCTTTGCATCAGCTTCACTCCTGTCTTAGACGCCAAGATGGGGGTGCTGATGTGAGGCTGATGGGGCTGGTGGGAGCTGGGATGTCTCCCACACCTCTGCAGCACCCCTGGGATCAGGGCTGGATGCCTCTGTAACATCCCTGGGATCAGGGCTGGATGCCTCTGTAACATCCCTGGGATCAGGGCTGGATGCTGCTGTGCAGCCATGGCCACTGGTGCTGATTTATCACTGGACCCACTGGCAAGGAATTGGCTGTGTCTGCCTGCATTTAATCTCCAGTTTGATGTTTGGGGACAACCCGGTGTCAGTTCAGTTAATTGTCTGCTAAAGACTGCTCCTTCCCTGCTTTCGTGCTAGATTCACCTTTTCTTTTTTCCTTTCTGCAATGCCCTCAGGTAAAAGACAAATGGCAGCATATAAAAAATGACCCGAGTCCCTTAATTTGAACCAGAGGAGACAATAACAGTCTGGAGACAGAGCTGGATTTATCTTTTCTCTCCAATGGAGGCCCCTCCTCCGGCGATGGCTGTCGGACGGTGCGAGCAGCATCTGAAGCAAATTGAGGGTAACCTTTCATTCCACAGGGATCTTCCAGCAGGGTTTGCCGGTCCCAGGGACATCTGCAGCCCTCATGTTGGATTTTGGCAGCCTCTGAGCCCATTGTCAGCCAGTTCCATTGCATTCACTGGTAATGGATGGAGAGATGCCTGCCAAGTCGGCCCAGGCATGTGGAGCCACGAGGGGCTGGGAGCTCTGGCCCTGGGCACGGGGATGGCGACAGAGCTCAGGCAGCTCTTGGCTGAGGACTCACATTTAGGGCCTTTCCACAGCCTGTTGATCCACCCCAAGCTGCAGCACTTTTCCCTCTCTGTCCTGTTTTCCTGCTGGGCTGGGTGCGGGTGCCTGGCAGCCGCCCGGACCCGGCTCAGGGAGGAGCTGGGAAAGCAATCAGGGTCTCGCCCTGCCGGCTCATTCACAGGGAGTTTTTTCCTTCTTGTGTCCAACAACATGGAAAAATGAGAATGATGCATATCAAAGAGAGGAACAGGGAATCTTGACCTCTGGCTTGTGAGCTGTTGGACCAGCAGCTCAGCAATGGGAAGCTAAGTGTCAGACTCATGATGCTTGTACTGCATTCAATGTTTATGGGTTTTGCAATTAGTTTTTCCAAGTTTTGAGGTGCTTGACTGTGCATCAGTCATGGCTTGCTTGCTGTTACAAACTCACTTTTATGTCCACACTGATTCTATACCAATCCACTGCCCTTCTGGCCATTCCCTTCCCTTCAGTTCTCCAGCTCATTTTCTGATTTATGACAAAAATCATACAGTGACCAAGAAGTGTGATCAGAATGCTTTATGAAATCTTTAATTGCATTTCATAACCTCTTTCCCTAAACCACCTTCAGTGTGTTTAGAAACGTCCTATCCCTTGATGTGCAGGGCCAGGAGCTGGACTTGATGGCCCCTGTGGGCTCCTTCCAACTCAGCATGTTCTGTGATTCCATAATTCTGTGATTTGTCGTGACTCAGCTGATGGAAGGACAGGCCAGTGTGGTGTCAGCCCCATCCCTGACCATGGGGAACAGCCACATCTGCTGACACCCTGAGCCTTGGGTGCCCTGGAGGGTACCCATCAGTGGGTTCAGTGTCTCCACAGAATCCCTGCTGTGGCCCGCCCTGAAGCCCTGATAAATCCCTGCTGCAATTTTTTTAGAAGATTCCCGTAGCCCTTGCTGCCTTTCAGGGATTGTTTGTTTGGTTTTAGCACAATATAAGCAAACTGGAGATTGGAGGAAGTTGCAGTGCCCCCAGCAAAGTGCCTGACTCCTGTGCAGGAATGTTTGCACACAAATAGTAACGACAAAGTAATGGCTTCATCCCCCAGGATGTGAAATGTGCACTGATAAATTTCATCCAGTAGGTCAACAGATTTTAATTTCCATCCCTCAAATCCAAGCCTCTTTCCCAGGACGTTCAGCAGTGGGTGCCTCCGGAGGGAGGGAGGGAGGAAGGAAGGAAAGGAAGGAAAGGAAGGAAAGGAAGGAAAGGAAGGAAAGGAAGGAAGGAAAGGAAGGAAAGGAAGGAAAGGAAGGAAGGAAACTAGTAGAAGCCTCTGTCCTGGGATTTTGGCTGCCAGCCTGGTACCAGCAGGGACTCAGATTGTCTGGTTCAGACTGAGCACAGCACCGTGCTGTGGGTGCTGTGGCAGTGCCAGAACATCAGCAGCAGGACATGGTCCTCCCTGTGTCACTTAGGGCAAGCAGAAAGACAAACAAACCCAGGATAATGGCCAAAGCATCTTCTGGGGGACATGCAGCTTCCAAACTTTATTTAAAAAATAAGGAAAAAAGTAAATTTTCCCTGGCAGAGTGCAGCTATCATCACGCAATGGCACTTAGGAATATTATAAACAATGGTGTGGGTTTATAGAGCTGGAGACATTTTCCTGTGGCTCGCTCAGCTTCCCTCTCCCCAGCGAGCTGGAAGCAGGGCAGGATGGCCAGGACGAGCCTGGGAAATGAGGGAAATCAGAAGGATTTGTGCAGACATCGGGGTTTTCCATCCATTTCCATCCCCCTGGCAGCTGAGGAGCTGCTCCCTGCTCCCTGCTCGCTCGCCCTGGCCGGCGCTCGCAGCCAAGGTGGGACGAGCCTGGCTCCCGAAGCCTCCCCTGCGCCCCCCGCCCGCTCCTCCGGGCCCGGTGCTCATTTTCTCCCACCTCAGCACTTTCTCTGCCTGCAGCTCCGTCAGCTGGCAGGCTGTAAATCAGAGCCCGGGCCTGTGTGGCCGGGCTGAGCAGCCCAGGAGGACGCTGCTTTGGAGGGGTGGGGAGGAATTATCTCGGCAGCAAAGGAAACCACCCTGGCGTGTGCTCTCTGCTGGCCCTTGCTGCACACACGCTCTGTTCCATTTCCCCGCAGGCACAGCTGCCGTGTGAAGGATTTTTCCCTGCGGCAGAGCGTCCCTGCTCGGGGCGGTGCCCAGGATGGATGCGCTGCGGGGGCATCCACGGCTCCCTGCTGCTGGTGCACCCAGGAATGAACGGGTCTGCTCCATGCCTGCTCTGCAGTGCTAAAACCCACCCAAACCTACTTCATTCTGCATGTTCAGGGCTGCAAAACACGTGCTGGAGCTGGATTTCTGGCGCTGCTGTTCCTTACCTGGCAGATGGAGCGTGTAAGGCACACCCTGCAATGCTCTCACATGGAGAGGCAGAGGATTTATAAGATCAGTACGTGACTGACAGATAAGGGACTCCCACAGAGCAAAGACAAGAGCAGGGGAACCACAAAGCTCTGAGCTTGGACCTGAATCAAGGAATTCACAGCCCCTCTTGTTCAGGCAGGTTATAGCAGAAAATTTGCCAAATCAACCAAATGCCATAAAAACTTTCTTGAGGAAGGGTTGGGGCAGAGATGGGTTTATAAAAAACACCCACCAACAGCCCCGTGTCCCACCCTGGTATTTATGAGATGCACGTGGAGGGTGTTGATAGCAGAGGCATTTTTGTAAGTCAGTAAAACAGAAAAAGAGATTCCTCTTGGTGAGGAGGGGTGGTGGCTTTGAACGCATTGAGGGCAATGAAGGAGATCATTCCATTGTTCTAAGATTTCCATAACTCACTGTGCTTAAGCACATAAAAATGTAGACATTCTGGCAATAAAGTTTGGGTAATTTTTGAGTATGAATCAAAAATCTCTCCCTCGTGCTCCCCTCCCCCTTGCTCTGCCTTTTGTTGTTGCTGCAGGCGCTGCCCCCCCGCTCGCCCGCTCCACCCCATGGCCTCACGAATGGAAAAATGTCTTCAGCAGAAACCTCCCAGCTTTCTCTGATTCTCTAATCTGCAGCATCTGTGCCCAGCCCGACGCTCCTGCGGGCGGCCCTGGCCTGCTCTGCCCCAGCTCACGAGCACGAGCACGTGCAGGTGGAGCTTTCCTTGCCAGGCAGCTCAGCAGGTGGAGGTGGCACTGCCCCAGCAGCCTGGCCACACCGTGCTGGCGTCACCTGTCACCTCTGTGCCTGGGGCTCCCCCTGCCTGGGCAAGGTGAGGGTCCCTCAGGCACAAGTGGTGCAGGGCACCCCATCAGCACAGTGACACCAGAGCAGGTGCCTGCCTGCTGCTTGCTGTCCTTTACAGGCCAGAGCGGTCAGCTTTGGGTTATTTTTATTTCTTTTTGTCTTGCCCTGTGTTTTTAGCCTGCTCCAGGGATGAAAAGTTCAGAGCCTTCAGCTGTGCTGATGGAGCTGTGGTGTCCAGAGCTGGGCACATGGCAGTGGTGGCACAGAGTGGGAATTTCATCCTGACTCATGTCTGAGTTCTCACACTCCTACCTGAGGGCTCCCAGCAGACCTTGCCCTACACCTCTGGGGCTTGCTCCTTTTTATCTTCCCCGTTTGCTTCTCTCTCTCTCTCTTTTTTTTTTTTTTTCAGTGAACAACTTTATTTCCTACTTTGACATTTTCCAGACCCACCTGGGAGCCTGCTTGCCAGAAGGAGAAATGGCACAAGAGGAAATACATCTTCACAGCCTCGAGAGAGGAGAAGGTTGGAATCTGAGTCCATAAACAGCTTTGCTGTGCAGTGAGCAAAGACAGAGCAGGTTGGGCTCTGGAGAGTGTAACCCCACCTCTGCTGCTCCACTGCCAATTAAAAATAAAGAAGTGGAACTTGTTTGTTTTTCCCTCTCAGACGGGGGATGCCGTGCAAGGAAAATCCCTTTCACAGATTTTTGTCTTAGGACCTCCTGGGACACGCAGTGGCTCTGACCCAGCCTGGCTCGCTGGAACCTGCCAAAAGCCACTATGGAAAATTCCCATTTCTGCCCCAAACCACCAGCCCAGCTCCTTCCACTACCACAAACGTGGCCACCAGTGCACAGCCCCCATGTCCTTGTCCCCAGCTGTGTTCTCCTCCTGCCACGTGCCCTGCCACTGCCCTGCCTCGCCTGCTGCCTGCTGGCAGGGAGGTTCAGCTCCAATCAGGCAGCACTGCAGAGGATTTAACTTTGATTTAAACAGGTTTTCTCTGCCTTTGCAGAAGGCAGGTTAGAGCGGTGCTTGCTGAGGGGTGGCAGTGAGGGGCTGCAAAGCTGCTTCCTGCAGTGCATTCTTCTGAGCATTGTCACAGTGTCCATGCTGACAGCTCAGAAAACGTGGAAAAAGCAATCTGACACACACTGGTGCTTTATTTTATAATGCTCAGTGCCTGACATTGATTAAAGCTCCTTCCCAGTGTTGCTAATGCCGACACCTGGTAACCCAGGGCTGTCCCCAGCAGTGAATTACACGAGCACAGAGCATCATTTACTCTCCCACCCTCACTCAGCAGAGCACAGAGCATTTTTCTGTTCCTGAAATTGCCAGGATCACCTGTGCATTTGTCAGGGCCAGCACTGGAATGATGGATGTGACCCGGGCAGGGAGGAAGCGCTGCTGGGCTCCACAGCCCATCCCCACAGCCCTCACCCTCCTGCCCCACCACAACTTTCATCCCTTCACCTTTTTTTTCCAACTCACTGAGCAACAACTGTCATGTTTATACTCTTCCCCCCCAGTCCTGCTCTGCTTCAAGGATTAAGCTTTCATCCTTCATTATGAGCTTCTCCCCCAGGCAACATTTTCCACGAAGAAAAAGGAATTTCTGGGATTTTGCTTTTAAGAGATTATGTTACTAAGCATGTGTGTGTTTGTGCCGAGGTGAGGAGCTTTCCCACACACACATCCTGGGGCAGCGTGCGAGTGGGGTGCTGTGGGGGGACAGGTCCCTGATGCTGCCTGTCCCTGGCAGCTCATGCCCTTCCTCCCCTTGTGTTCCTGCCTCCTCCTCTCCCACCAGAGTGCTGCTGGTGGGGTGACACCCACGAGGGGCTCCATGGTGTTCCCCTGGGGACCAGGGTGGGTCCCACCACCACACTGGTGTGTGGTCACCCCTCTGGGATGAGGGATACAGAATGGGCATACCTGGGCATCTGGAAAAGGAGGGGCCTCATCCTTGCTCCCTACTTTAGGGGCCACTGCCACGGCCCTGCCATTTGGGCCAGAATCACCAAATATTGGTGCCCTCTGCACGAGGCTGAGCTGGGCTGTCCCTGCCTCCAGCACCACTGGGGTGCTCCTGGGGGGCTTAGGGCTTGGCAGAGCTGGGACCCACCCCCTTTGCCTGGGGGGCAAGCGCTGACCTCGCTGTGCTCTTGCCTGTGCTCACACGAAACCTCAGCTACTTCCAGGGAGGTGACACCACGCCTGGGGGCTCGGCGTGCCGAGGGCTTGGCTGCACAGCGACAGCTGAGCAAGGTTGTGCTTTCATTGGCAGCAGCTCTTGTTATTAAATCCTTTTCAGGAGCTCATCTAAGCCCAACAAATTAACATAAGGGAAGCACAACAGATAATGTCAACCGACCAAAATAATCCAAGTCTGTAGTTACATCAGGGAAGGCATAAACACAGCCCAGGAGGAATAACTGCAGCTGGTTTAAGGTCAGCATCTGGGCTGCTGCTGCTAGGCAAGCACTCCAGTTCTGCTGGGAAATAACCAAGGGAACATCAGGTGCAGGCTCTGAAAAATCCCAGGCCCAGCCAAACCCTCAGGCTCTCAGGGATGCTGGTGTGAGGCTGCTCAGGGGACTCTTGGGGACTTGGCCTGGCACAGGCCTGGGGGGAGCAGAGGCAGAGCCCCCTGAGAGCTGGGACATCCCCACCCCTCTCCACATCGGCCGGGGACGAGCCGCGGCTTGACCCGCTGAGTCACGGCGCTGAGTCAGACCTTGCTCACCCTCTGAGCCCTAAACGCGGCTTATTCGAGTGTTCACAGGGGCAACACAACGACTGTTCCTGGAGAGAAGAGAAGCTTTTCCCCTGCCTCAACTGCAGCCAGTATATGCAATGATTAACAACTAAATACACGACCAGCTTGCTGCTTTGCTGCCAGAGCAGCTGCCATGATCCTGCTCTTGGGAAACTAAATGATTCCCAGCTTTCCACTGCTTTTTGACAAGTTGTTTTCAACTTAGAAGTCAATAAATAAAACTAGTAGCTTCTGCTGAGCTTAAACTCAGCTGGAAAAGAACACTGAAAACTGGCTCTCAATGGCACTGGAAGCCCAAGCACATTGCAGCCTTCAGAGCCCCCACCAAACACCCTGAGCAGCGGGTCTGTATCACACATGCAGACACACACTATTGTGGGTATTAAAGAGCTAAATCTGATTAAAGCCTTTCTATCCCCACCAGTGGTCAATTCCAGAAACCAGCTCACCCAGGAGGCCGAATTCATTTCATCCCCGAAGTCTAATTAAAGCCATTAGTGTATTCCTTGTCTTTCTGATAAGATCAAAGCATTCCAAGAGCCAGGCATTACCTTATTTTCAAGTCAATTATACAACATATAGCATCGATTTATTCTGCCTCCAGCTGTACATATTTATCTCTGTCTATCATCGGGTAATCGGTCCCATCAGACACAGCCCAGCCTGGGCTCTCAGCTGACAGTGCCTGCACTTGCCAGGCCGGGTTTCTTTGTCACCCTCCCCTCAAATTAACGCCCCGGGCAGTGCCTGGTGTCCAGAGCCCGGTGCCCACAGCCGCAGGGGGACATGGGGCATGTCCAGGCTACCGTGGCAGTGTTCAGGTGGCCACGGTGGCCTGTGGAGAAGTCAGGGCACCCACAAGGCTGCCCCAGGTCCCCTCCTCTCCCCTGTCCCCGCACAGCCCCAGCTTCCAGCAGTGCCCATCCATGGGTGTGCGTGGCTGTGCCCATCCATGGATGTCCCGCTGCTGTCCCGAGGTGCCCGGCCCAGCCCGGCGCTGCCGGGACCCTCGGGCACCGCCGGCTCAGCAGCGCCGGGGGCCGGGCGGTGGGGCAGCGGGCACGGGGGGCTCTCCCCTCCCATAAACATCTCTCCGGCAGCTCACGGCCCCTGCAAGAGCCGAGCTGTGAATTTTCATCTCTCAGCTAATCAACTCGCCTGCTAGTACAAACTTGTCAGGAGCTTTATCCCTGCCCTGCCATCCTCCTCCCGGCCCACGAGTGACAGAAGACGTTCCCATCCCTCCCCGAGACACATCCAGCTGCTACAAAAACAAACATCCTCCCGCTGGTGATTCCTCCTCGTCAAACAGTCCTGACCCTGGTTCCCTCGGGAACATCTGCGCTGCGCCCGTGCCCGGCCGCCGGCACATCCTGAGCGGCCGGCAGGGAAGGGCGATGTTTACGGCGGGGGCGGCAGAGCCGTGCTCCTGCCTAAGCCGGGGGTTCATTAATTGCTGGTTCTCCCGATTCCTCAGTGACAAAAGATTAATCACCTGGCCGAGGCCGCTCTGCCCGTGAGGCTCCTGCAGACGAGAGGCAGCTGTGGCAGAGCCGGGCTCCCGGTGGAGCCCCTGTCCCTCGGCTGTGCCCGGGAAGGACCTGCCCCAGCCTGTGCCTTCAGAAGGCTCAGCATGGTCGGGGCAGGCTGCACACCAAGAGGTTCCCAGGAAGCCCCGGGAAGTGGCTGTGGGCTGTAGGGCAGAGAGTGGCACTAACCCTAACCCTAACCCTAACCCTAACCCTGCCCACTGCTCCCTCACGGCCAGGCCGTATCTCTGTCTGGGTCTATTTTGTCACCATTTGTGTGACCTTGCATTGAACACCCTGAGTACTGTGCCTGGGCCAAAACCTGGCTGTGGGCAGCTGTTCCTGCAGGACACCCCGCAGACCCTGCTCTTCACCCTGCAGCCACCAGGGTTTATTGGGGTTTGCAGCTGTACCAGCTCACCGCCATCCGGCACCACCTTCCCATTTCTGGCACCGGGCTGCAGGGGCTGGAAGCAGCAGATCCATCCCGGGACAGGAGGCAAGTCAGGAGCTCTGGGCACTGCTGGGCAGCACAGGGGCTCCGGAGGGCTCTCTGCCCATGGCATGTGGGCACCAGGCGAGTTTGTGCCCAGAGCCGGGAAATACATGCCAGGAGGATGTACAGACTGGAAGCAGAGAGCTGCAGCCGAAGCACATGCTGTTTCAACCTCCAAATCTAGCCCTCTGTGTGCTTCTTTCACTATCTTCATCCCGAAAGAGATGATGATGGCCCGGAAAGGCATTTTCCCAGGTCCTTTAACCTGCTGCTGGAGGCCGTGGTGGCTCTCCCGGGCTGAGCGCGGCGCCGGGCGGCGCCCCGGGGTTATCGGCGGCGGTGGCCGAGGCGGAATTAGCGGGGCAGGGGAGCGGGGTGAGCAGAGCTCAGCCTCTTGGCATGTTTGCTTGTGCTAAACCTGCGGCATGAAAACTCTTCACAGCAACACTCAGCGCTTGAAGCCTTCCTTGGCCGCGAGCACCCGGCGGAGGGGAGAGCCAGGGCCGCGCTGAGCAAACAAACCGTGTCCACCGGCACCGCGGGCCGGAGCTGGTGCTCAGGCTGAGGGCACGCCAAGGCAAAAGGGTTTTTCCTGACAGAAATGCAGGTCGCAGCTTTTGGGGGCAGCCACGCTTCCCGGGGGATTCCCTGCGATGCGCGGTGATGGGATGCCCTGCGATGGGGGTGTCCTGGAGCAGGGATGCGCTGCGACGGATCCGCCCCTCGGTGCGGGCTGCCTGCGGTGCGGGACCCAGCGGCGGGGCCCCGCTTCCCGTCCCGGCTGCGGTGCTTGCCGCTGCCCAGAGAGGTCTCGCACG
>JAYDZK010000107.1:5947344-5961434 GCA_034509185.1 Euphonia xanthogaster | reverse complement strand
GCCGCGCACCGGGCACGGGTCGAGCCCTTCCCGGGCTACAATGGGCATCCCTGCCCGGCCCCTGAGCATCCCTGCCCGGCCCCTGAGCATCCCTGCCCGGCCCCTGGGCTCCCCTGCCCGGCCCGGGAGCGCTGGAGGCAGGGGGGGCATCGGGGGTGGCTCGGGAAACGCTTCCCAGCCACAGCCCCACAGCCGGCAGGGCCCGCAGCCCATGTGCAGAGGGTGGCAAACCCGCAGGCCCCCTGTTTTCCCCACACAAATCCCTGGGCTCCCTCCTTGCCCTGCAGAGACCCTGGGACCCCTCTCTGTACCCCGCACAAACCCCGCGTCCCCTCCTCGCCCCGCACAAGGGAAGCCGGACTGGCATGGATGCGTTTTAGGGGTGAAGGAATGCCTGGTGCCCAAGGAGCCGGCTGTGAGGGGGCAGCAGGAGGAGGATCAGGACTGGAACCGGGCCGGGACAATGCCCGTGCCCGGCCCTCACCGCGGAGGGGCACGGGGAGCCGGCTCGGAGGTGTGCACCCAAGGGTTTGTCAGCATTCCCCGCGTGGGCAAGGACCCGACGCCGCTGCTGCTATAAAAAGCCGTCGGGGCGGTGGCTGAGCCACAGCAGCTCCCGTTCCTGTCTGGGCAGGGCTCCCCAGCTCCAGCTGTCCCGGGCAGGGAGCAGCACCAGTTTGGTGGCTTTGGGCTGGTACCGGCACTGGCACGACCTCGGGATGTCATCCAGCCTGCAGAGATGAACCAAG
Source organism: Euphonia xanthogaster (assembly GCA_034509185.1). Taxonomy (NCBI): domain Eukaryota; kingdom Metazoa; phylum Chordata; class Aves; order Passeriformes; family Fringillidae; genus Euphonia; species Euphonia xanthogaster. The sequence continues at coordinate 5,960,685 of JAYDZK010000107.1, read as the reverse complement.
AGCTCCTTCCCGGGCTGCTGCAAAACCTGTTCAACCGAGCAGGTAAACAGGCAAAGATAAGAATATCAGGTCACTGTTGAGGTACTTTAGGGAGGCTCGGGAGCTGTGGGCGCTGCCCTGCAGAAGGGCAGGGAGGCACCTGGAGCAGCCCCAGCGCTCCAGGGCAGAGGGGTGACAGTTCTGTGCATGGACAGGCTGCATCCCAGGCAATGCAGCTTTTCCTGCAGCCAGGCTCTGCTCCCAGCCGCGTCCTGAGACAACCGAGCTGCTCCTCGGCTGCAGAGGGAGTTTCCATGAGGCTGCATCCTGTTTGAACAGCAGCAGGGGACTGGGGCATCTCCTTCTCCAAACCCCAAAGCGTTCATTAATACAAAGTGTCATCCATTCAGAATCGTGACACTGTGGCAAAGAGGTACTCTAGGAAAACGGTTTTTACCTAAAAGTACCTAAAAGCCAGAGCTGTCTGGAGCATCCAGAGTGTGCTGTGCCACCTGAAGCTGCCCCAGACACCTCCCAGCCTCCAGCACCCAGGTGTGTGGAGATGGAGGAGCAATGTGCTCTGGCTGCAGCAGCCAAGACTGCTCAGGACCCACTGTACTCACAAGAAATTCTCCTTCTGACATTTCGGAGCTTCCATTAAAGCTTCAGGTTGCAGGTGGGCACAGATGCCCAGTTACCACCAGCAGGACTGTTTCCTGCTGGGCAGCCCCAACTGCAAACATTTCCTTAAGCAATTTGCACATCTTAAAAATAAAATCCTTTATTGATAATATGAATGTTTAACATGTTTAATGCCATCAGCTATAAAAATGATTAAAGACTTCAGCTTGGTACATTTGGCTTTACAAATTTACAAGTGTTAATGAATTAATACTAGTGTTATATGTTTTGCACTTCATTATACTCCATTAGCCAGTGACAAACTCTGCAACAATGTCTGCTTAGGACACGTGAGTTAGAGAAGAAATATTTAGTTGCTTTCACACAGAATCTACATCAACAGTTAAATACTAACTCTAAATGTCTTACTGAATTAGTTGGATCCATTTTAATCCCTTGTGCTTAGTTTCTTTCAGAAGTTAGTCTACTAGCAAAAATACATTCTTTTGCATACCCCTTCCCATATTATATTTTAGAAGAAACAGTACTCAGTGCATTTCCTATTAGACTTCATCATAGTATCTCTCTCTCTAGAGCTATCAATAAAGAAGGGGGATAATACCAGTCAGATTAATGTAAAAGTAAAGAAACTCATTAAAGCAGTGTATACAAAAGCCTCACTTTTCAGTCAGAAGGGATATATGGGCCAAAATCCATCTGCCCATCCATTTTTACTTTTACTCTCAGCAAGAGCAAAAAAATCTCCTGTGGACACTTAGTTAAGAAAGTAATAAATGTGCTTCCAAAAGAGCCACTGCCCATTCAGCTCTGGCTGCCTCTGTGTCCCTGCTGTTAACACACAGACTGTTCCCCTGGATTAGGAACAACAGTCCATAATTCCACTACCTAAAAGGCTCCTAAGAGGTCTGTGCAAGCCTCTAAACCCCTGCCCTGGCTGTGTGGGGTGAGTCCAACAGCAGCCACCCCAGAGCTCCCCTGTGCTGCAGAGCCAGGCTCAGAGCCCAGAGGAGCCCCTCTGCCTGGGCAGCTCTGCCCCCTGCCAGGGCACAGGGGTCCTCCCCACAGCAGAGGGGCTCTGCTCATGGAACAGTGAAAGCTGATCAGGGAGAACGTGTCTCTGGCAGTGGGAGCTGTGCAAACACCACCCTGCTGCTGAGGGAAGTGCTCCACGCTGCACGAGCAGCAAGTCCAGTTCCTAAATTTAGGATCAGCTCACATCCAACACCCGAGATCATTACCTCGGGGTTGTGCTCTCAGCCTGTGCCACTGACCTGTGCTGTTTGTCCTGTATTTCTCAGCACAATGACTCAGAAAACCACTGTGCTGGGCCTCTTGGTTTTCTTGCAGCAAACATTTCTGCACAGGAGCCAGCTGTTTCTCCTGGGTCCAAATACTTCTCCACACACATGATCTGCCTCAAATTTAGGCAATTCCTCACTGAGGAATTTTTTAAAATCTCAGTGAATTGCCATGTTTTCTTCATATGAGGCAGAAGATCAAGAGATAAATACTTCCCTAACACACTGTGTGTTTAGTATGTATGTGTGTGACATACTTACACATATCCACATATTCAATTCCACAGCAGCAATGATTTGGTTCCATATTTGCAGCCAAGGAAAGCTACCCACAGCTAGTGGGTAAAATCCAGGTCAGTCAGACTTAACTGACAAAGATGAGGAACAAAATTATTGCTTTTGTTTAAAATCGAAGATCCCATTTTACAGGTGTTGCAAAAAACCTGTATTGGATGGATGAGCTACTTTTTCAAGTAATAGTGAGATCTTTGTCAAGCAACAGAAAGATCCTTTTCTCAGAAGTTCTACACACAACAGTAGAATGCTTGAAGAGCTTGAAAATTCCAGGTGATACACCAGAAACCAGAGTTGAGCCATGTAAAGCACACAGGCATCTTGGCAGGAAAGCAGAAAGAACTATATGGACACGGAATACTGACAGAGAAGTAATCTGGATGATATCACAACTAAATTTTATCCCAAGAAACTCCTGTGTGCTTCCTCAAATAGCTGGGAGCTATGTCACGAAGGACATGGCCAGGCTGGCTGCACCACTCTCGTGGTCACCTGGCAGAATCTGTAGCACATTTGCTAACTTACCTTAGCAAATGGCAAGAATTAAAAGGAAAAACCAGTGTTGGTTTCAACATTCAGGACTCAGAAGAATTTGTTTCTGCAGCTAGATGTTCCCCTCCTCACCTTTTCCCGAGAATCACATTCATATTGCAGGCTTAGTTCAGGCACTTTTATAAAATGTTCATCTGGAATAAAAAGTCTGCAAAAATTATTTCTGCATAATTTAAAAGTAGCATTTCAGTCCCATTAGAGGTTGATAGGTCCCACCACATGATTATGGTTGTTATCTCTAATGATTTGACTGCGGCCATGAGAGATTTGGAGGCTACTGTATAGCTGTAGTTAAGGTTTCTTCATAAACAAAAATATTTTCCTACCTATTAAAAAGAAAAAAAAATACTAAATGCTTTATACAGACAGAATCTGCTACTATGGAAATAAATAACATGGAGTGGAAAAACAGTGTCTTAGCTCCAGGGTAAGCTAAGCTGCAGAATGTCACATTCCCTTTTCCTGGAGACTAGCTGCTGCTTGGCAGGAGGATCTCCAGGTCTTTGCCATTTGACACGACAGTGCTGTTGGAGCAGCTACTGGCCACGTCCATGGGGGCACCCAGGGAGGAGGCCTGGGAGGAGGCTTTGCTGAGGGGAGCAGGAGCAGCAGGTGACTGAGCCAGGCCGGGTTTCTTCGGAGGAATGGGTGGAGGGTTCCCTCTTTCTGCCCTAGGAATGGTTGGTGACTTGATTCCAGGAGACAAGGGGCTGAGCGGGCTGGAAACCTTGACAGGGCTTGGGCAGTGCCCAGCCTCGGCTTTGGGGCTGCCAGCACTGGCCAGGCTTCGATAGTCCGTGCCAAAAGGGGAGCTGTTGGGGGACACAGGCTTGATGGGGCCCTGCTGGCTGGTGAACCTGGACAGCACCTGGGTGACCGTGTTGCGGGCCAGCTGCTTGGCAGCAGAGTTGTCTGCCAGGGTGGGAGACAGGTCCCGGGAGGGGGGGCTCTGCAGGCCCCCTGGCTGGTGCTCCTGCTCTGCCTGGGACTGGAACTTGTGCCTGGCTGCATGGAAACGCTGGTTGATGCCCACCTGGTAGGAGGACTGGTAGCCAGGGCTGCTGGCAGAGGCTCCCACTAAGCGTTTGGTCAGCACTGGTGAGGAGCAGGGAGAAGGGGTCAGAGAGGAGGCAGCTGTGCTGCTGGGAGACAGGGACACCCCAGCCGAGGGGAGCTGATGCACCGGTGACTCTGTTCTTACAGGAGAACTTCCATTCTCCACTGCACTTTCTGAGGCTGCAGCAGATTTCTCCCTGTGAACTTGGCTCTCTGCAGCATTTGTCTCCCCACCCGTGTGCCCGTCTGTGTCACAATGCCCGTTGGATTTTGCATAGGAATGAACAGGTGCAGAGGGGCTGGCAAACACGGTGTGAACAACTCTGCTGGCGCTGGCAGGGTTTGCTCGCTCTGCCTGCAGACTCTCAGTCTGGCAGGACACAGACTTCACTGGGGGACTGTCAGTTGTCACCCCCCTGGATGTCATTGAGGGGCTGGGATGCACGGGCTTGGAGGGACTGTGCTCCTGGCAAGAAGCCTCCAGCTCTTTCAGGGCTTTCTTCAGACATTCCACCTCTTCTTTGAGTGCTTTTGTACGGTTTTCTTCTCTGTTCAGCTTAGCTTTCAGCTGCTCTCTTTCAATGTCAAACTCTGAGAGCTGCTTTTCTACTTGTGCTTCCATCTGCAAACCCCGCTTCCTCTTGGCTGCCAGCTCCTCTTCCAGTTTACTCACCTTACTCTTCTCCTTTTCCAATTTCAAGCTCAGTTCTGCTGTCTTCTGGCCCTCTTCAGCTGCTTTGGCAGTGGCTTTCTTGCACTCCACAACAAGCATGGAAGACAGTTGCTTGTGCCGTGCCCTTTCCTCCTCCAACTGGCTTGACAGCTTCTTCTGCTCTTTCTCAAACTTTTTCACTTGGGACTTTTCAAACTCCACCTGAAAGTTAAGAACAAAAGAGATTTTAAGGGTACCATAAAACCTCCTGAAAGTAAATGAAGGGCAACACCCCAAAAGGGAATGGGTTTACTGTGTATCTTGGAGAAATTACACAGTAAAAAATGACAACAGCTAAGAAAGAGGTTATTGCACCAGAAATCAGCAAAATAATCTGGCACAACTCAGCTTGCACATAGTAACAATTATTACTTACTAGTAGTTTTATCCTGTGTGAAATTCGACTGGCCTTTAGTGAGACACATACCCAGTCTGCCATGCACTGACAGAACAAGCAAAGCTTCCTTCCACCTCATTTACCACTTTGTCAGTTTGCCTTTTAAAGGCATTTAGGCTTTAAAATGCTGATGTGCTATGTATGCTTAACAAAGGCTACAGGCTTGAGTAACAGAAAACAGTGGCTTAAATATTTATTAGCATCTCTGAACAACACCCCCAGGAGATCTTCCATGACTTATTCTGAATTTTGAGTACTGCAGCGAGCTATCAATGTAAATGCAGCCCTGTTCTTCCAAACTCCTCGGATTTCAGGCTGAAGTAAGATTTCAAAGCATCTGATTGCCTATTAATACCTTTCAGCACTGCTCAGCTACCAAAACACGCTGAGCAATTGAGTAAGGCTGTTTTTCGTATCAGGATGCTAAAAGCTAGGAGTGCCTGACAGAGGGAGGCTCCTGCTGCTCTCCCAGCCCAGCCCAGCCCTGCCCAGCTGCCCTGTGCCTGGTACCTGCTGGGTGAGCCGCTCCCGCTCCTTCTCCAGCATGTAGGTGACATCGTCCCCCTCGGCCGCGTCCTGGGCGTGCCGCTGCCTCTCCTCCTCCAGGTCCAGGATCACCTGCCCAAACACAGCAGCCATCAGGGCCTCCAGGCAGGCAGAGAGCAGTGCCTGTGCACAGCTCCAGAGGGACACAGGAGAGCCACCAGGGCAGCTCCACGGGAGAGCCACCAGGGCAGCTCCACGGGAGAGCCACCAGGGCAGCTCCACGGGAGAGCCACCAGGGCAGCTCCAGAGGGACAAGGCAGCTCCAGAGGGACAAGGGACAGCCACCAGGGCAGCTCCAGAGGGACACGGGAGCTCCAGAGGGACAAGGGACAGCCACCAGGGCAGCTCCAGAGGGACAAGGGACAGCCACCAGGGCAGCTCCAGACACCCGAGCTCAACTCAAGTCACAGAAAAGCAGCTTTTGGACAAGTCCAATTTATGTTATTATCTGGTCAAATTGAGTCAGTTTGTGAAAGATGTTAGGGAAACCTCACACTGGATCTCTTTTACTGTTAAATATCTAAACTGCACGCTTTTCCCCCAGACTGTGCAATATCCTTGGGAGGCCCATGTTATGAATGGTGCCCTCATTCCAGAAGGGCTGGGGCTGGAAGGGATCTCTGGAGATCACACAGAGGCCTTGCCCTGGAGAGGGCTGAACAAATCAGTCCAGGAGGGTTCTGAATATTGGCAGGGAAGGAGAATCCACAACCCCTCCACAGCCTGTTCCAGTGTTCTGTCACCCTCAAAGTCAGTCAGTTTTTCCTCATATTCAGCTGGAAATTCCTGTATTTCAGTTTGTGCCTCCTGTCCCTTGCAAGTCAGAATTTCCTGGCAGGACCATCACTCCAGGGCCCAGCAGGAGCAGAGGTGCTGCATGAGGAGACACAGGGCTCTAACAGCAGGACAGTCCCTGCTGTGGCTCCAGCAGCAATTCCCACACAGGCTGCTCCCAGTGCCTTACAGGGATTTGAGGACTCCAGTGTAAAGTTTATTTTAAAGAACATTAATTTGTTCTTCCACTTAAGAACAAGATGAGCTCTTGAAGTGAAACTGCTTCCCATAAGGGCCCAGTGAAGGAGCTCCTTCAGCTTTAACACTGAATTACATGAATAATTGAAATGCTATTAACAAAAAGCCAGAATACAAACTTCCCAAGAGGCTCTGCTTATCTCATCACCAAAACTAAGCTCTCCCAACACATGCTCACCATGAATTTAGCAGCTTCTCAGTCTTCCTGAAATTTAAGCTTCCAAATAATGCTTAAATATTATCAAGTATACACCCCTGTATACTTGAAGTAGACAGGAAGAAGAAAAGGTGAAAAATATCTGATTTTACTGTATGACTTAGTGGGATATTTGGCTGAAAAGTGAAGCCCAGCCTTGTTCTTACTTCTAGTGACATCCATTTTTGTATGGGCTGACACATGACCAAGCACTTTATTGGTGTCAATATACATCAAAGGTATGTCTGAAGAAAAATAGGTGCTTCATTAAAGAGGCCAAGTGGCAAAAAAAATACCTTTGGTCACTCCATACTTCCTTAGGGAAGCACAAGGAGGTGCCCTCCCCTGGCAGCAGCTCTTCAATAACCATGGAGAACAAGCCCCAGGCAGAACAGTGACAGGTCTGCTGAGAATTCCATCTTCCAGAAACCCTTTCCTGCATTTTGAGAAGCATTACACCTCCCAGCTGTAAGCTAGATCCTTTTTGGTGTGTCCTAACAAAAACATCTTGTGTATATTTCAAATTCTGGAATCATAACTAATTACCTCACCAGCTGCATCCTCTGGAGTGAGAAGTTTAAACAAAGGTGCAAAGTCCTTTCAGTTACCAAGCCTCAGGGAACTGAAGTGTTTTTGCTGAAGTTAACTTGTTATTAAAATGCAACTACAACTTCTGCACATCTTAATTGAGGCAACACCTACCTTTCTGTGTCTGCTTTCCGCAGCAGCTAGTTGGGATAACATTCTTTCCTGCATATTCTTGCAATGTTTCATCACCACTTTCAAAATAGATAAAGGATTGGAGCATACTGGCTGCTTTTCACCATGATTCCCCTCTTTCAGTGTCTCAAAATCTCTCTGCAAAGCCATCAGTGGATCACTGATGTTGTATTTCCCATAGCGCTCCTCAATGAATGTGTCCCTGTGCTGGGCCTGCAACACAAAAACAAATTTGCATTTTAATACACTCAAACTAGCTAAAGAAACAGGGCTTTGTAGTTAATATTCCTTTTCCCCAGTTTTCCATTTAAAGAGAATTTAACACAGTCTGATTCATATCCTGTTATCTGCTGGAAATAAAGGCAATAAAGACAAATCTTGCTTAAAAACACATCACCTCCACAATATATTCAGTCTACAAACATCCTCATACCACAGCTACCTGCCAGGGCCATGACTTACATTCCACAGCTGTGAAAGGAAAGAAGGTAAGTACCAACTCTTGCTCAACAAAAGATTTAATCATTTCTTGTCCCCTCAGTGAAAGAAGCAGTTGTGTGCTTTCCTTGACTGTGTCACCATCAAAGAATTTCATGTTGAGCAATTACAGAGTTTCATTCTCGAAAGAGCCATCAATCTGTGAATTGTTAATAAAATCCTTAATGTTCTCATCCAGACTAAACAGAGTTCACTTTCTCAAGACAGGAATGATGAGGTTTCCTTTGGTGCTTGCAGGAATTAAGACAACTCACACATTCTAGGCTCTACATTTACAGTGCTTAGTGGCTGGACTCGATGAGCTCAGGTCTCTTCCAGCCCCAATCATTCCATGAATCAGCCATTCCATCTGGAAATCTGTTTGTTAGGACATCCAAAGGCTTATCCTATTCAACGATGACTGTAAAGGTCTAAAAACAATATGAAAACACTATCTCTGTGTTCACCACCATGAAAAGAAACCAAACATTTATGCAACAAAAGACACAGAACACCAGATGTAGATTCAAAAGAGCCTTCAGAGGTGTCTTGGCTCAAAGAAATCTAATCACTGATTGCCAGTGAAATGGTTCTGGGCTGAATTCTGAGCATTTGTGAAAACCTGTGACACTGACAGCACCACCCCACGCCCAGCAGGGCTGAGGCACCTGCCCAGAAATCACACCTGAATATGAGACTGCAGCTCAGCTCCTCCGGATTCCTCTGTAAGGACTGGGTACCACAACAGTTCACACCTTCTCTTTTCCACAGGGAATAAATTACTCCTCTGCTCTGCACTGAAATGCAGGAGTGAGCCCCAGGACCTTTATCAAAGTGTGCTTAATTTAGAACAGACTTTAGCATGTGTGACCTGCTCAAGGGTTCTGACCCTAAACGCCCTTTCCTGCCACAGCACACAGGCTTTTCCCTTGAGCAACTGCTCCAAACAAACACTGTCTGCACCCTCCCAGGTGTGCTTCACCCTTCTGCTCCCAGCTGGAGAGCACAACCAGCAGATCTCCCATTGCCAGCCAAGCACAGCAGCTCTTTGGAGAGTCCCACACAAGGCCAGCTGTGCTGCTGCTGCTGGGAATGGCATTCAGCTGAACAAAGCTGCCAGCCCTGAGTGCAGAGCCAGCCCGTGCCAGCCTCACTGGGCACTCCCCAGAAACCCTTCCCTGAACAGCATCAGAAATCACCCATTTCCGAAGGGACTGCACAAGGACAGCATTTAGACATGGGCCTGGGCCTGACTCAAATGAAAAGACAGCTCAGAAGCCAGTGCTTCTTGGAATGGCTCTTTTGTCATGTCCCAGTATCAAAACCACAAATGCTTCCCTGGAGCACACAAGAGCAGGAGCCACAGAACTGTGGAACATCCCCACACAGCAGCTGGTAGAGCTACACTGGAACAGTGAGAGTTAAATAATTAAACTCGGCTTCACCCAAAGAGCTGATGAGATTTGCTGGTCCCACCTGCATTCTGAAATGCAGCCATGTGATTAACAAGAAATAAACTAAAAAAATTGACTGTTGCTCTGAAAAGGAAAAGTGTTTGCATTACCTTGACAAGAGGCATAAAAAACCCAACCCAAAATATCTTCTCCATGACCAAACTGGAGACATTCATCCTGTGAGTCCAGTTTGGAGCTGGATTTTAACCCTGCAGTAAACAAACACAGAGGAACAGCTCACACTTAGAGACACCCCTCCCTCTCTATCAGCAATATCCGTCAGGAACTGTGGGTACCTTTGATCAGAGCTTCAGATATTGTTCTAACTTTACACAATAATAAAAAGGAGAGGAAGGAAAAGATCAGCCCTGGAAATGGGAGAGCAGCCCTGGATAATGGGGCAGCCCTGGTTTAATGAATCACAGGAAGAACTGCAGGTTGGGGTTTTTTTTAGGAACAGGGAATCTTCTGTTTTTCTGGAGTGTTTATAAAAATGACTCAGTGAAAGCTGCATATAAGTGTGGAGGGAATTTCTAAGCGACTCAAGCATTAATAAGTCTGAGAATATGAACTGGGATCTCCATCCAGCTGGCCTTACTGCTTTGACAGGTGAGTTTAATCCCAACCCATCCCAGGGCTGGCCATTCCACACAGAAACATGGCAGGGACCCTTCAGAAGGGCACCAGTGCTTCAGCTGTGCACACAAACCTTGCCTTTACTGCTGGGCCACTGCTACCAAATAAGAGCTCCAAAACCTGAGAGAAAGGTGATTTTTGCAGAACTGAAGGTGTAACAAAAGCCATGTTCTCCTCTGCTCCTCACAGCACTGGGCTGTGAACCCTGAATAAACCTACTCTGAATTCAGTGGGGTGCTTTATTTCCTGTTTGGGAAGGAACAAGAAGTTCTTCCTTGCTACTTTGAGCAATTAAGTATTTTCCTGAACTAGCATGACAAACAGATGAGACTATCATAACATTAAGAGCTTTCTCAAGTCCAGCTATTCTTCTTCAGTAGCCAGCAGAGCATAAACATTTAATTAAAGTTGTCTAGACTGGAGAAAGTCTTAACCAGGTCATCCTCCACCGAGCACACCACGTTTGCAAAAACAAACCCAGTGCTCTGGCATTGGGGCCACTTGGAAATGCAAACAGGGATTTTCCAGCCTGGGACACCTCTGTGCCACAGGTCCTGCAGAGCAGCCACTGGGCCACCTGAACCACTGAGGCAGCTTGTGGAAAATGCACTTACAGTGCCACAATCTCCAGAGTTATTTTATACAGGTGTGGAAATGCCACAGAGAACGACTTCTGCCACAGCTTGTGCTCCTCCCCGAGACAGCTCTGGAGCTCAGCTTCTCTGTCACTGGAGGTCACATCAATATCTTCAACCCTTCTGACTGTGTCCTGCCTGAATGGGATTCTACCTTAAACAATTGTTCAACTTTGAGAACAGAAGGAACTTGATGGTAGAGGAACAATTTGAGCTTGATGGTAGAGGTATTAGTGAGCCCAAAGTGAAAAAAATCAGCCTAGATCTCAGATCCCAGCACAGAAAACACAAATCCACAGAAAATCCAGGTTAAATAAAAGGAAATAAAGTTACAACATGCAGCGTTAGTTAAGGAGTGGAAGATTCCATCTGAACACCAGAGATGACATACACACCTCCAACATCAGCAATGGTGCTTTGAAAGAAGATGCAATTCTGTGCAATTACATCTTCTGATTTAGTACCTCCACCTCTACCATCTCAAACATGCAGAACTGTGAATTTCCCAACAAAACTCTCAAATTCCAGAAACAACTAAATGGATTATTCAGCAATTTTCAAGACTATTAAATTGACATCTCCCAACAGAAAAAGATGATAACATATAAGCTTGGGGTGCTTTTAAAAAAGAGAAGGAACTACACATGTGAACTACCCTTAAAAATAAACTTCCAGGAGACTGGAAAAATTAGGCATAAGCAGAAGGGGTTCCAGGTGAAACTGGCTGGCTTTGAGCTCCAGTTTGGGTAATGGACCACTGCTAGTCTGGCTGGGAAGAGATAATTCTGATTTTATGGGGCAGAAGCAACATCTGACCCAACTGAAAAGATGTTTCCTGTGCAGGCAGGCAAAGCAAAGGCTTTGCTTTGTTAGGAAAAAGCTACTGCTTCCTCTTGGGATTTCTAGGCTGTTTTGGGACGTTTCCCATAACCTATTTCTGTATTTTCTTTTAAATAAAATATTTCTTTCTACTGAGACCTTGTTTATGTGACAGAATATTCTCTCTCTATTCAGTAATCTTTACAACTTGTATTACTGGAACATCAAACAGGGAATTTCCAGGACCTATTTCAAGTGTTTTTTGGACATCAAGTAGAGCATTTCTCCTCCCTGTAATTTCAAAGTTCAGGTTTTAACCCTTGGTACACAACAAACACACTCTTAATTAACTCCAGCTACTGAGTTTGCAGTTCTCCAGTGATAATTTGCACAGAAGTTCCTCCTTCATGTAGCAGAGAGTGGAATAAGCTTTAAATAGCTCCTTACTGCCTTGAACTTCCTTATTAGCTTCTCTCCCCAGAGACAGAAGTTGGGAATAAAGACAGGCTGAGGTCACAGCAAGCACTGAGAGAGAAGGGAAATGGGGGTGGGGACCTCTTGCTTTGCTCAAAGAGAAATGTCAAAATGCTGGAGTGGGACTTGCAGTGTTCCACCAGCTCCAGCTCTGCAGCAGTGCCAGGCACAGAGCCACCAAGTAAATTGTTCAATTGCAGCATCTGTCTTAATTGCCATCATTATATCAAGTGAGCAGACCTGATAAACGAGAGCTACCCACATCTGCCCAATAGAACCTGTTATCAGCTTTGAAAAACAGAATAAAGCTTCCTCAGGAAATGTCCAGCAGCACAAACCTGCAGCTTCCTTTGCTGGAAGCTGTGGTGCCAGGCTGGCTGTGCCTGGCCCCAGCAGCCTGGGCTGGAGCTCCAGGGCTGCCCCGTGCTCAGAACCTGCTGTGGGCACCCCAACACCAGGGAACAGCAACACCCAGGCAGCTGGAACCCAGAGCAGGAGCCCTTCCAGCAGGGAACTCACTCCCACACCTCTCTGCTCCGGCTCAGCACACACCTGGGACTCTGAAGGTGTCAGCTCTTAAAGATACTGACAGACCGTGCTGCTTCAAGCAAGAAATAAACAAAAAACTCCCCAAGCTCGCAAGGAAAGCTGTAAGGAATGCCTGCATTCCAGCAAGAGAGCACCCATGGGAACACTGCTCCATGGAAGCTGCTTTCTAAGTGATGCATAAGCCCAATTTGCCCCATCTGTGAAAGATTTAACAGCAGGAAGGTTTTGTATTACTGAACTTTTCTTTTTATTTAAACAAGAGGCAGACTTAAGTTTTTGAAACTGCACTGCAAACGTAATTTCTAAATCCACTAACAAACAACACCTAGTTTTTCATTAATATTGCTTTATAGTGGAACACTGCACTCAGAAGCAAAGAGATGAATACCAGCTCCCAGTCATTAACAGAAAATAGTTTCTGTTCCAGTGTAAATTGCCTGAGGCCTCATTAACATAAAGGAATAAGGCAGTAAGCTGTTTCCTGTTTTCTAAAAGTAAACAGAACTTCAGCTCTAATGTATGGAAAGCAGGGGGGAGGGAACAAAGTGCTCTAACAAGCGATAGAGATCCATTTAAATATTGAATTGTTTCCAGTCGTGGTGTGCTATTTCAGAAGGCAAACCTGTGGCTCATGCAACCTTTCCTACATTGCAATAAGGACTGGGAGTCTGACTCTCAGGATTATGCAACCCTCTGACAGCATCTGGGATTTTTGGATGATATAAACACAATTATAACTACAGGAAAAGGAGCACAATAAGAAGTCAGGCTTAAAATCTGTTCCAAGGAGAACATTGAAACTTTTGTAGTAGACAGGAAGCTACTTTCAGGCAAAAAAAAAAAAAAAAAAAAAAAAAAAAAAAAAAAAAAAAA